>ML682276.1:0-82193 GCA_007922195.1 Podocnemis expansa | reverse complement strand
CGGGCATATAGGCCCGCCTGAGTGCGGGGCCGGCCTGCCCCGTCACAGCCACACACGTGGCGATCACTTGTGGCAGTGTCCTCTCTGCGAGGTGGAGGCGGGTAAGGAGGCACCTCCAGCAGGCCTTGAGGCACCCGAATGCCGGCTCCACCACCTGGCGGCAGCGAGTCAGGCGGCGGTTGAAGATCCACCACGAGGGATCGAGGGGCCCTGCATATGGCTGCATGAGCCATGGCTGCAGGGGGTAGGCTGCGTCCACCACGATGAGGATGGGTACCTCTACTCCCCCAAGATTGATGTTGTGAGGGGGGAAGAAGGTGCCTGCCTCCATGCCCCGGTAGAGGGCAAAGTTCCAGAGGACCCTGGCATCATGGGCCCTCCCTGGCCATCCCACATAACAGTCCTGGAACAGGCCCCGGTGGTCCACAAGGGCCTGCACACTGATGGAGTGGTACCCCTTACGGTTTCTGTACTCAGCGGCCCTGTGCTCCGGGGCTTGCACTGGGATGTGCGTGGCGTCGAGGATCCCCACACAGTTGGGGAAGCCGAGGGTGGCTATGCCTGGGATGGTGTCCTGCAGCTCCTCTTGTCTCACCAGGCATCGCAGCAGGACCCGGTTGATGGCCCTGGTGACCTTGACGAGGATGTTGCCGGTGGTGGACCTCCTGATGCCGAAAAGGTGCGCCACTGACCTGTGGGACTCTGGAGTGGCCATCTTCCAGAGGGCAATGGCCACTCTTTTGTCCATGGGGATGGCAGGCCTCATGGGGGTGTCCTTGTGGCGCAGCCGCAGGGCGAGTTCGGTGACCAGACAGGTGAAGCTGGCCCTGCTCATGTGGAAGTTCCGCCTCCAGTTGTCGTCCCCCCAGGTGCGCAGCACCACCCGCTCCCACCAGTCTGGGATGGTCTCCCGAGCCCAGACCTGGCGAGGCACGGAGGGGGGCAGGGGCAGTAGCTCTGCCCTGTGGATCAGCTGGATGAAAGCCTTGGGCAGAGGCTGGTCACCCTCTGGCTCCGCAGCCACAGTGTCCCATGTGAGCAGGACACTCTGCAGGTGGTCAGCCTGGCTGGGTGTCGCACGGCGCTGTCTAGGCAACTGAGTGAAGTCCATTGCTTGCAGTGTGCTGCTAGCCTGAGTGGACAGGGAAGTGAGGTCTGGGCCAGCTTTTATGGGATTGGCTACCAACATGGCTGCCAACATGGCCCAGGGAGGTGGCCATGTTGCCACCCATCCCATGGTGCCCTGGCCCTGAAGCGAAATAGCAAGCCCACAGTGTGGACATGCTATTTCAATTCCTGCTTATTTCCTTATTTGGAAATAACTTTTTGTTATTTTGAGATAACTTGTTTCGAAATAAAGCGTTATTTCGAAACGGCTTGTCTCGAAACGGCTTGTTTCGAAACAAGCACTTGTGTGTGGACATAGCCTAAGTGTCCTGGTGTGACTGCAGGACTGGGTGATATCTGTCATTGGGTTTTTCCCTGTAAGTCCAGGTGTGCCATCAGAAAGTCCTGCTTGTAAACCTAGGGGGAGGGAGCCTGTAGCAGAGGGGAGCAGTTAGTCAGCCGCCAAGAGGCAGCTGAGTGCCTGCACTCCCCCTACTGGCCAGAGACGACCCAGCAGAGCGGCCGGGGCTGGAACCAAAGGGGTGGGCGCCGGGAGCAGGAGGACTATAAAAGGGAGCAGACCAAGCACCCATGGAGGGAGCTCAGAGGGAGGTGGCTGCTGCTGCTGTTGGCAGACCTCCCTCCACTGGGAAGAGGGGAGACTGACAGGTGACCAGACTTCCCACCTGTGAAGGGTCAGGGTGAGGAACCTTGGGCAACTGTACCCCTGGAGAAGACTCCTCCAGGGGAGGACCTTGATGCGCTCCCCTCTGCAGAGAGCCTGAGCCCTGTGGACCAGGCTGATGCCGGGGAGGACCGGGAGGAGCTCCCTTCTGCTGAGGACAGTGGGCCCCCTCTTCTGGACTTGTGCAACCTGGAGGAGTTGCCGTTGGCTGAGGGGGCTGAGTTTCCAGCCTTGCCTCCCGAAGATAGTGAGGCCCTGATGGGGATGCCCTGGGGGTCCTATCCGGAGGATCATGAGGATGGCGTGCCCCAGGCCTCGCTGGGCAAGGGAAGGAAGTAGCCCAGGGACAATTGTAAGTCAGTGTGTTTTGGCAGGAGCCCCACAGATACAGTGGCCCTTTGTGTGGCCACTGCTAGGGCCCTGGGCTGGAACGCAGTGGAGCGGGTGGGCCTGCATTCCCCTTCCCTTCCCTGCTACCAGCCAGACTAACTGTTTGTTTGCCTTGGCCCAGCCGGGGTTGAAGGCCTGAACTCCCTCACTGTATGTTTGCCTCGTCCTGACAAGGTGAGGACCTGACAACAGAGCCCTTCTGTGGAACCAGGGGAAAGGCTGTAGCAGGGACAGAGTCTGAACATGCCCCTTTACAAGGCTGACAATTCCTTTATCTGTATATGTTTGAAATTGGTGTCCATGAAGGTGGGGGACTAGAAGCAAAGGCAGCATGTGCAAGTGTCTCCTATAGCTGGTGGAGGTTGTTCTCTTAATCTTCCTCCATCACGTGAAAAAAAAATCTTCCAGCTGCCCTCACAAAGCCTTAGTCTTAAAGTGCCTTGTTGTTTTTTGCTTTTCTATGCCAGCCTATATACATTCTATCCCTTTGTTGCCTGTTTTGTCTTCCAGAATGATTACAGTGAGATTGTGGAGAGGTTACTTCAGGACATGTCACAGCCATTGTCAGATAAGTAAACTTGTTAGTCTTTAACTGCCACAGGACTCCTTGCTTATTTAGATACTTATGGTTTTTTCTCCTAGGATCTGTTGCACTTGTGGACTTTTGTTATTTGATTCACATTGGAGTATGATCTGTGCAACTTTCCTGTTCACTTTTCCAATGTAATCACATGGTTTGTGGCCAAATATGCCACACCAGGGGTTCCTTCGTGGCTGTGCATATATGCAGGACTCTGTTGTATCATGTTGCATGAAGTGTCTCTCAGGTGCTTATATGAAAAGTGTTCCATGTATTTCACATGGCTCAGACTATCAGAGCCATCACTCAGCCTTGGCCCAGGAAAAGGAGGAGTTGAGGGGGGCTTTGAAAAGAGAAATTGTCACACTTTAAACTGAGAGGGGCTTTTTGCCAGGGAAACTCCATCACAAAACATCTCCAAGGGCAGAATTTAGCCACATGGCCAGAAGGGTGTAGGCTGGATGAAAACCATTATGGGCCACAGACAGGGAGTGCATATAATAACAACTGTGAGGGAAAAGTGCAGCCAGAACTCCAGTAAGATGTTTCGGAGGAGCCAGTAGAGGGGCTGCAATGTGGCACAATCAAGGTAGATGTATGCCAGGGTTGCCATCATGCCACAGAAGGGACAGGTGTCACGGCAAGGGGCAAACTGCACCAAGTACATGCCTGTGCTCACACCTCCGTGAAGGTGCCATCAAGTGGTGTCCCCAGATGGCCACACGGTTAAAGTGGCATAGAGGCTGGCCCACTAGGGATCCTTGCTCTGTGCTGGTGGAAATACATCCTGCCATTTTGTGTCAGGGTAGGACTTAAGGTTGAGGAACTGGGTGGCATAGAGCACAAGTGTGTACAGATGGTCCCTGGATTCAGTTCAAAAGTGAGTCGGCAGCAAGTCCAGCAGCCAGGTAGATGCATGGGGTGAGCACAGTGGGGGTGGGGAGAGGAGGGCTCACAGGACAGGGGTCCAATCAAAAGATCCGGAGGGCTGGGACTGAGAGGGTCCCGGGGAGTACCTTCTTGCAATATCTGATCCAGGTAAGCTTGAGCAGCAGGAGGCAAGGCTGCCTTCACCTCCTGGAGTAGGAGCTGGAGGTTTCAATGGGTGGACTGGGAGCCCAGACACCAAGCGAGTGCTTAAGGATCCACCTCCTTTCTTCTGGTGGAGTCCAAGGCATCTCTAACCCTGGACCGTGAAGGATTTTTGGCACTACCCTCCAGCCATAGGCCATTCCTATGGGGATGTGGAGCCCTTGGAAATAGATCTGTGGGGCCTCCCTGCCCTCCCATGCTGGGAAGGGTGGGGTGGGCCAGCCCAGAGGGGAGGCCCCATTGCTGCACTGTGGCCCGCCCCCTCCCTACTGTGTTTGGTCTGGAGCTGAAGGCAGTGCAGAGTCTGGCTCCATGCTCCCTCCTGCTCCCCCATTGCCTTCAGCTCCGTGCTGAAGGTAGCAAGGAGGTGGCAGGGGACAGTGCAGCTGTGAGATGGCAGAGCAGGGCACATGGAACTGTGGGGCCAGGGGTGATCATCTCTCTCACCTCCCACTGAGAACAACCCTGGTGGGTAGGGTGTGGCACTGCCACCAGGATCTGGCCACGAGTGGGGTACAGAGCAGACCCATCCCAACCAAGCCCTTGGTACTCACTACTTGGTGGTGCCTAGGACCACCTAGGTTACCTCTGTGGACAAACAAGCCCTGAGCGGGAGCTACATCCAGCTCCAAAAGAAGACTGATGCAAGACTGAACAAAAGCTCACCGACCCACAGGTCTTTGAGGGCATGGAGATCCTTTTGCTTATCCTGGAACACTCTGCAGAGGGACAGAGCCTCAGGGATGGCAGTCAGATCTCTCTCCAGTCTAAAACCTTCTGCTCCAGCTGCTCTATCCCTGCAGCTCTGCACCACTGGCCCTCCAAGTGTAATCACAACAGAAGAGCCAGGTGTGCTGCATCACCATGTCCCACCAAGGGAAAGACAGTCTTCTGCCCCTGCCAGCCCAGCCAGAACCGCTGGAAGGATGCCACACGCCCACGTCCTCCAGCATACCGTTATTGGCATGCCAACAGGCCTGCTCTGGCCTCTCTCCCTCATGGTCTAGGATGGCAAAAAACCTTGGGCCGGCCTTGCTCCCACTTCTTCTACACCCTAGAGAAATGGTGGGGGAGGGGGGGCTAAGAAGCATGTTACCTCAAATCTGAAGATGGTGCCCCCTCACAGATATTAAGGAAATGCATGGAAAGGCCAAGGCCTTCTATGCTAACGTTTTCTCCCTGGGTGAGACCAAAACCAGTGCTTGAATGGTGTTCTGGAACAAACGTCTCATGGTCAGCGAAGGCAACTGGAACCAGCCAGAACTGCCTCTTACTCTAGCTGAATTCTTCAAATTCTTCCATCTCCTTCCCGATAATAAATCTCCAGGCATGGACTGGCTGACCCCTGTCCATGGAGCTCTACTGTATGTTCTGGGATGTCCTTGGCCTGGACCTTGCCATCGTCTAGGCCAAGTCCAAGGAGAGTGGAATGCTCCCCCTTTCTTACAGGCGGGCCGTGCTTGCTCTGCTTCCCAAGAAGGGGGACCTCCACAATCTTTGGAACCGATGTACCATCACACTCCTCAGCATGGACTACAAAATCATTGCCAAAGCCAAGAGAGAGGCAGTCACGGTCATTAGGTGTTGATCTGGGCTGGCCGAACGGTGGAGGAGTGGGCTCACACAAGATGATTTCATGATAAATAGAGGCAGTCCAACTGAGAGTGGCACGACTAATATTCCCCGAGGTGACAGAGTCATCTGGGTGGTAGTCCCACCAGATGTCTACCAGGAAGTGATGGTTTAAGATCTCTCCAATGATGTCCATAGTAACTGGGCACTGGTCAAGCCACATGCAGTCCCATTCCTCAAGGGTGGTTTTAAAGACCCCACCCAGGACCAAGGACTCATGAGGAAGGCAGACACATGCTGGAAGAAACACACCCACTCCAGGCCTGAGGTTGAGGCATAGATTTTGAGCAGGTTCAATGCCAGCGCCTCTACCTTGACCCAGAGGTGCAGCAGGAGACCAATCATGACCTTAGCACCTTGGGCTGTAGGCTTGCAGAGAACAGGGTGGCTACTCCACCTGTGCAGGCAGAGAGGTGATTTAGGAACACCCTGCCCTCCCACTCCAGCCACCAGCTAACCTCAGTGGCTGGATCCGTATGGGTCTCCTACAGGAAATCCACAAAGTACCCCTCCCCTACAAAAGAAGAAGGGCACCTTGGCTCTGTGGAGTCCCATCCTACAGCTCCTGGTGTTCTAAGTTGCAAAACTGATCATTGCCGTGGGGAGGGATGGGGGAAGATCCTCACAGGCAGGACCACTAGCAGCCTCCATTGGGCCATGCAGTAATCCGTGCCTGCCCTGAATGCCCTAAGGAAGTCACAGAAACTGGTAGGCTGTGGCATCCTATCTCTCTCCTTTTCCCCTCCTTCAGTATGACCCTCATGACCCGTAAGATGAGGTAGAGATTCCCCCCCCCCCACCCCAGCACTGCAGGGTGACCTGCACTCAATTCCATGGCAGAACATTCCCAGCTATTCTCCAGTTGCGTTCCCCATAATGGCCCTACAGCCAGCCAAGACTGACGGATAGGGCACAGAGCCCAAACATAGTGCCAATATCTCAGGCACCACCCTGCTTGTCTCGGCTCCTAGTCTGAGGGGATGGTGGCGGGGGGAAGACAGCACCCCCTGGCAAAGGGGGAGGCATGAATACCATCCCCTGGAAGCTGGCAGGTGAAAGGGGGAAGGACATGACCCTGGGGGTTGCAGCAACAGGGGAAGGGGCTGTGGGAGGAGCTGGAATGGCATCAGGGAAGACGGTAGGGGTGACATCAGGGTAGTGGCTGGGACAGAGAGGGGCAGGCTCAGGGAAGGTTGTGGTTCCCCTTGCCCTGGCATGGGGTCATAAGCAGGCACTCAGGGGACAGATGCCCACCGATGAGGGCCAAGGGTGATGGACGGGGTTTGTTCCAAAGGCGCAGCCGTGTTCCTCTAGTAAAGCAAAAAAAGCAAGGAGTCCTGTGGCACTTAAAGACTAACAGACTTATTTATCGCATGAGCTTTCATGGGAGAAAAATCCCACTTCATCAGCTTCTTTGAAGATGCAGGAATTTACACACTGGGATGAAATTAAAGGCAAGGGAATGTCTGAGAGCATGAAGCAGGAGAAGGTGATAAAAGACTGTGGCCCCATCTCCATTTTGTCTTTGGTCTTTAGTCTTTAGTCTTCAGTCTGTCTACATCCAATGCCCTCCTCTGAAACTATTCTCCTGGGACTGAACAAAGGAATGAGAACCCACCCAGCTGCTGCTGCTGGGTGCATACCAGAGGAGTGGGACTAACCTGAAAACTACGGGAGCTTCAAGGATTTGTTTTCTATGGACTCTTTGACCCTTTAACATCTCTCATGTTTTGATTCTTTCCTTTTTATATTAAACCTTTAGTTGTAGTTCATAGACTTTAAGGTCAGAAGGGACCAATATGATCATCTAGTCTGATCTCCTGCACACTGCAGACCCCAAAAACCTCACCCACCCATTCCTACAATGAACCTCAAACCCATAACTGAGCTAGTAAAGTCCTCAAATCATGATTTAAAGACTTTAATACAGAGAATCAATCAACAACTGAGCCATGCCCAATGCTACAGAGGAAGGCAAAAAACCCCCAGTGATCAAGCCAGTCTGCCCTGGGGGAAAATTCCTTCCCAACCCCAAATATGGCAATCAGTTAAACCCTGAGCATGAGGGCAAGTCCACAACAGCCAGTCAAGAAGCACTTCTTTGTAATAACTCAGAACCCACTCGATCAAATGCCCCTTCCCAGGTCACTATCCTACCCATCACCAGTAGTAAAAGACAGACAATGGCTAAGCTACACTGTCCATCATATCATTCCCTCCATAAACTTATCAAGCACAGTTTTGAAGGCACCCAAGGTTTTTGCCCCCACCACTTCCCTTGGTAGACTATTTCAGAACTTTACTCCTCTGATGGTTAGGAATCTGCGTCTAATTTCAAGCCTAAATTTTCTGAAGCACAGTTTGTATCCATTTGTTCTTGCTTCCACATTTGCGCTGTATTCAAATAATTCCTCTCCCTCCCTTGTATTGATCTCTCTAATGTATTTATAAAGAGCAATCATATCTCCTCTCAGCCTTCTTTTGAGAAGACTAAACAAACCAACCTCTTTAAGTCATCTCTCATAGGGAAGATTTTCTATGCCACGAATCATCCTTGTAGCCCTTCTTTGGACCTGTTCCAGTTTGACTTCATCTTTCTTAAACATGGGTGATCAGAACTGTACACAATACTCCAAGTGAGGTCGCACCAGCACCTTGTACAACGGTACTAACACCTCCCTATCTCTACTGGAAATACCCCTTCTAATGCACGCCAGGACCGCATCAGCTTTTTTCACTGCCATATCGCATTGGCTACTCATTGTCATTCTGTGATCAACCACTACACCCAGGTCCTTCTCCTTCCCTGTCACTTCCAGCTGATGCATTCCCAATTTATAAGAAAAATTCTTATTTGTCCTTAAGTGCATGACCTTGCACTTCCCATTGTTGAATTTCATACTATTTCTAACGCTCCACTTTACGAGGTCATCCAAATCATTCTGTATGCTATCCCGATCCTCCTCCATATTGGCAATACCTCCCAGCTTTGCGTTGTCTGCAAACTTAACTAGCATATTCCCACTTTTTGTGCCAAGGTCAGTAACGAAAAGATTGAATAAGATGGGTCCCAGGACTGAGCCTTGGGGAACTCCACTAGCAACCTCCTTCCAGCTAGTCAGTTCACCTTTCCCTATGACCCTCTGTAGTCTCCCCTGTAACCAGTTCTTTATTCCCTTTCTATTTCCATATTAATCCCCATCTCCCCCAAGTTAACTAATAATTCCCTGTGTGGAATTGTAGCAAATGCCTTGCTGAAATCTAAGTCAATTAGTCCCCAGCATTCCCTTTATCCAGAAAAATCTGTTATCTTCTCAAAAAAGGAGATCAGGTTGGTCAGGCATGATCTACCTTTTGTAAAGCCATGTTGTATTTTATCACAGTTACCATTTTCCTCAATATCCTTAAGTACTTTCTCCTTCAAAATTGTCTCCAAGACCTTGCATACTGCTGAAGTCAAACTAACAGGCCTATAGTTACCTGGATCACTTTTACTCCCTTTCTTGAAAATAGGGACTACATTAGCAATCACTAAAGGATTGGTTGGCAGTGTGGTATTTTGGATAAGATCCAAGCCTCTATTGTTCTGGATGATGTGGCTGGCCCTTTGGGGTCAGGAGAACCTATTTCTTAAAGAGACGCAGTAGCTGGGGAGACCATATGAGCTGATGTGCATAAAGGGGGCTGTTATGCTTGGTGATGACCAGAGTGGGGAATCAGAAGCATGTTTTGTTACTGACTGGGGGGACTGGTTTAAGTACCACCCATCTGGGGTTTGGGGGTTTGGCCCCCTGGTTTTTGCAACTTGCCCTGATTTTTGTACATTCAGAGGGTTATCCCAGGAGGCCCAGGTCACAAATAGTGTCACATCTATATATAAATTCCAAGTCTGTAGTTTCCTTTTGAAGCTTTGATTTGAAGTGTTTCTATGGTACCACTGCACCGCAGTTGACATGTTTTTCACAGTGTGCAGGGAGATTGAAGTGTTCCTATATTGGTTTCTTACTGTTACCATTCCTGATACCTGATTTGTATCCATTTACTCTCTTGTGTAGAGATAGTCCAGTTTGGCCAGTGTATAGAGCAGAGGGGCATGGCTGGCACATGATGGCATGTTTCACAGATGGAGATCAGCAAATGAATGATCCCTTGATGAAACAGCTGTTTTGACTGGGTCCTATGATGCGGTCATTTTTGCAGGCATACGGGCAGAATTGTCAGTAAGGTTTATTTCAGGGATCTGTGCCTGCTTTAGTGTTTCTGCTGTATGGTCACTAGTTGCTGGTGGTGTCAACTTAAGGTTGAGAGGCTGCCTCTAGGTGAGGAGAGGTCTGCCTGCTGAGACTTGGTAGACTCTTATTGAAAGAAATCCATAGAATTAGAATTCATCTGCAGAGCTGATACCATTCTCTTGGGTTTGAATAGAAATGGGGGCTGGTTTTCTCACTACCAAAGGTGATTCCCTGTCTGTCAGCCTCCCTATCTTATGTCTTGTTGCAAACTGTTTGAATCAAAACACTTTAACTGATCTTGTGACTTCTCCTTCACTGCGTTTATTTTTCCCTTCCATACCTTAAGTTTTCCATGTGTAGTGTGTGAGAAAGTGTGAATTGCCCTACAAAAGCTCATGCAACAAATTGTTAATCTTTGAAAGTGCCAGAGGACCCCTCATTTGTTTTGCTGCTACCTCTCTGGAAGAGATTAACAGTTAGCAAACAAATGATGGTAATAAATGCTTAATTTGTCATTGCAGGGGAAGGTAAATGGCAGAGTGCTTTGTGGATCTGTACAGGGACCAGTGTCAACATAATCATCAGTCCTCTGAAAAATGGGCTAAACAGTAAAGTAGCAACATTTGCAAATGATAATAAATTACTTGGGATAGCTAAGTCCAAAGCAGACTGTGAAGATATACAAAGGCATCTTACAAAAGTGGGTGCTGGTGTTTCAGAATGGGAGGTGAACTTTGGTTTTGATAAATGCAAAGTAATACACATTGGAAAAGAGAACCGAGGTATACATGTAAAATGACTGGGTCTAGGTCAGTGGCCATCAAAGTTCAGGTCATGACCCAGTACTGGGTCACAGACTTGCAGACACTGGGTTGCTGGCAGGGGAGATGTGGGGGAAGAGGGAGGGAAGGATGTGGGCATGTCTCACTGAACTGCATGTAGCTTGCTGTAACATAGTACCAGCATGTGGGATCATCCTCTGCATGTTCCATGTAGGTGATCTCAGATTAGATGTGTAGATTTCAGAGATGCAATAGAAGCCTCAAGAGAAAGGATGAAAATCATGAGGGACTCCCACCCCGCCACCACCTCCATCCGTCCATGGTCACTGTTCTGTTTTCTGGTGGTAGACGGTTTTTCTCAGTGGAGGGTCGCTGCATGGCAGAGGAGTCCAGCGCTGGGTCCCAAGGAAAAAAGGTTGACAACCACTGGTCTAGGTTAGCTGTTACCAGTGAAGGTGTCAAAGTGGATAGTTCTCATAAGATGGGTAGTGGCAGTCATCAAAGGTAACAGAATTCTTGGAATCTCGAGGAAGGGTATTCATAATAAGACAAAAATTATGTTCAAGGATAGTGAGGGATGGGGCTCATGTGTTTGCAAGGCCATTGGTAATGGTTTCTAAAAACTCTTGGTGACTGAGGGAGATCACAGATGTTTAAAGAAAGGCCAATCTAGTGCACATTGCCAAAAAAGGGAAGAAAGACCATCTGGGAAACTATGATCTGAGAACTTTAAGATCTTGGTCATAGTTTAGGGGTCTATTAGAGCAGTGGGTGAGAGAGGCTCTGTTGCCTGCACTGTGCAGACTAGATAAGAAGAGGTTGTTTACCAGTAACCGGTGTTCTTTGAGAGGTGTGCTCCTGGCCATTCCCCTTTAGGTGTCTGCACGCCACGTGCACAGCACGCCGGAAACTTTTCCCCTAGAGTACCCGTAGGGCCGGCCATAGTGCCCCCTGGAGTGGCGCCGCTGCCACTCCATATATAGCCACAGCCGGCCACTCCCTCCTCAGCTCCTTCTACCCCGATTGCCTGAGGGGAGGTGGGAGGGAATGGAATGGCCAGGAGCACACCTCTCGAAGAACACTGGTTACTGGTAAGCAACCTCTTCTTCTTCTTCGAGTGCTGCTCCTGGCCATTCCCCTTTAGGTGAGTCTTTAGCCTTACCTCAGAGGTGGGAGGCATTACAGGCATACGGATTGCAGAACCGCCCGTCCCACTGCCGCATCCTGCTGCGCTTGGTGGGAGATGGCATAGTGTCGCGCAAAGGTATGCGGGGAGGACCATGTCGCCGCCCTGCAAATGTCT
This sequence comes from Podocnemis expansa, assembly GCA_007922195.1. Taxonomy (NCBI): domain Eukaryota; kingdom Metazoa; phylum Chordata; order Testudines; family Podocnemididae; genus Podocnemis; species Podocnemis expansa. The sequence goes on along the minus strand of ML682276.1, from coordinate 70,390 downwards.
ACAACTGGGACTCCCACCAGGCATGCGGCAGACGCCGCCTGGGCCCTCACTGAGTGGGCATTCACCCCCGGTGGGTGTCTGCCTGCCAGCTTATAGCATTCCTTAATGCAGGCGGCTATCCACGATGCTATCCATTGCGTAGACACCGGCTGGCCTTATTCGGTGTTCGCAACCGCCACAAAGAGCTGTGGTGACTTGTGAAATGGTCTGGTTCTTTTGATATAGAAGGCCAAAGCCCTACGCACATCCAGCGTGTGCAATCGCCTTTCCTCGTCTGACTTGTGGGCTTGGGATAGAACACCGACAGGCAAATGTCCTGGTTCATATGGAAGTGCGACACAACCTTGGGTTGAAAGGAAGGGTGGGGCTGCAATTGCACCTTGTCCTTAAAAAATAGTGTATACGAGGGATCTGTGACCAGGGCCCGCAGCTCTGATACCCGTCTGGCTGATGTAATAGCCACCAGGAATGCCACCTTCCAGGAGAGGTAGAGTAGCGAACAAGTTGCCAGGGGCTCAAACAGGGGTCCTGTGAGACGTGAGAGGACTAGGTTCAAGTCCCACTGGGCCACTGGCGGTTTCACCGTCGGGTATAACTTAGATAGGCCTTTCAGGAATCTCTTCACCATAGGGAGGGAGAAGAGTGAGTAGAGCTTGTGGTCCCAGCGAAAGGCCGCAGTTGCTGCCAGATGAACTTTAAGGGATGATAGTGCTAGCCCACTTGACTTTAGGTGCCACAAGTAGTCCAGGGTGCGCTGTACGGAGAGCGTAGCTGGATCCTCCCCCCTTTCCGTGGCCCACTGTGCAAACCTGTGCCACTTGGTGGTATACGCAGCCCTTGCGGCGAGCTTCCTGCTGCCACATAGCACCTCTCTTACCGGGGAGGAGCACAGCCGCTCGCTGCCCATCAGCTACGAAGGTACCACCCGTGGAGGTGCAATGCTTCCAGGTTGGGGTGAAGAAGCTGTCCACTGTCCTGGGCTAGCAGGTTCGGCCTGAGGGGCAACTCGACGGGCTTGTGCCTCGACAACCTCAAGAGGGTTGAGAATCAGTGTTACCTCGGCCACGCCGGGGCTACCAGTATGACCTGCGCCGCTCGTCCTTTATTTTCCGCAATACCCTGGGTACTAGGGGTGTCGGTGGAAATGTGTACAACAACCCGAGTTGCCCCCAGTTGAGCTCGAAAGCGTCCCCCTTCGAACCGGGGCTGAGTCCCCTGAACGAGCAGAACTCTCGGCACTTTGCATTGCTGCGCGAGACAAACAAGTCCAGATGGGGCTAGCCCCACCTCTGGAAGAGAGAATGCACCACCTTTGGGTGTAGAGACCACTCATGAGTCATGAACCTTCTGCTGAACTCATCCGCTACGCCGTTCTGGAGGCCCGGTATGTACGACGCCACTAGGTGAATCTCGTGGTGAGTACAAAACTCCCACAGGTCCATTGCTTTGAGGCAAAGCTGCCTCGAGTGGGTGCCACCCTGCTTGTTGATATAGAACATTGCTGTAGTGTTGTCTGTACGGACAGACACCACTCAGCCCCGCAGGTGTTCTCAAAACACCATACATGCCAGTCGAACTGCCCTGAGCTCCTTGACGTTGATATGTAATCGGGACTCTCCACTCTCCCAGAGACCTTGAGATCTGAGGCTGCCCAGATGTGCCCCCCATCCTAAGTCCGAAGCGTCCGTTGTCAAGTGGACCGACGGCAGCGGGAGATGAACCGGAATCCCTGCGCAGAGAATGGATTCTCGACTCCACCACTGCAGGGACGCCAGCATGGGCACAGGTACTGTAACCATTGCATCCAGCCTGTCTCTTGCCGGATGAAACACACTCAGCAGCCACAGTTGGAATGGGCGCATGCAGAGGCGTGCGTGGGCGACCACAGACGTGCAGGCTGCCATGAGGCCTAGCAAACGAAGGCATTCCTACGCTGAGACCATGGGAAATTTCAGTAAGGAGTCCACTGCCTGCTTGATCGTCTGAAAACGGGAGGTGGGAAGGCTCACCTTTGCGGCTATTGAGTCGATGACTGCCCCTATAAACTCTATTCTCTGCGCAGGAATGAGCACCTATTTCTGCACATTCACTAATAGGCCCAAGCAATCAAACAGGGACTGTATCAACGTCAAGTGGGACCGGACCTCCTGGGCCAACCGCCCCGCAACTAACCAATCATCCAGATATGGGAAGAGGGTGACCCCATTTCTCCTGAGGAAGGCGGCTACCACTGCCAAGCATTTTGTAAACACCCGCGGAGCTGCTGAGAGGCCGAACGGGAGCACCGCAAACTGCAGATGTTTCTCTCCGACCACGAAACATAAAAACTTCCTGTGTTCGGGGTTGATCGCGATGTGGAAATACACGTCTTGCAAATCGAGGGTGGTGTACCAATCGCCTGGATCCAGAGACGGAACAATTGAGGCAAGAGAGACCATGTGAAACCAGCACTTCCGGAGGAATCGATTGAGGCGCCTCAAGTCTAAAATGGGACGTAGGCCCCCTTTCGCCTTGGGAATCAGGAAAAGCGGGAGTAGAAACCCCTGCCCTCGTGGCTGCGGGGCACCTCTTCCACCACCCCTTTCTGGACCAGTGCCTGGACCTCCTCCCACAGGAGCTGTCGGTGCGCCTTGTCTCGCAAGGGGGGACGAAGAACTGGGGGGGCCGATGGGGGTAATGAAGAAAATTGGAGGGAATAGCCCTCCTGAACAGTCTTGAGAACCCATCGGTCTTTTGTGATCTTGCACCATTCTGGTGCAAAGCGAGACAGTTTGTTGGCGAATAGGGGAGTCTCTGGATCCTTGCTGGTCGGTATGGCGTCCTCGAGCGGACCTTCAAAAGGTCTTCTTCTGGCCCGAAGACTGGCACGAGCTTCTTTGGCTGTTGGATTGGGAACCGGCGGACCTGCGAGCCCTTCTACCTCTCCACCTGTCATCCTCCTGACGGTGGTAGAAGGGCCTGGAGGGGGGAGGAGGAGGAGGAGATTTAAACTGCTTCCTCTGGCTCGCTGGTGTGTGAAGCCCCAGTGATTTAATCAGCGCCCTTGAATCTTTTAACGTCTGGAGATGAGCGTCCGTTTGTTGAGAGAACAGCTCAGGCCCTTTGAATGGCAGGTCCTGGATGGTGGCCTGGACCTCTTGAGGCAACCCCGAGGCTTGCAGCCACGCGCTACGGCGCATTGTGATTCCGGACGCCATGGAACGGGCTGCCGCATCGGCTGCATCGAAGGCTGACTGTAACAAAGCCTTGGAAATCACCTTGCCGTCCTTAACGGAGGCCGATAAGGCTTCTCTAGAGTCCTGCCCCAGGGACTCTGCAAACCTGTCCATAGCTGACTAGGTGTTAAACATGTATCTACTGAGGATGGCCTGCTGGTTGGCTATCCTCAGTTGCAGCCCTCCCGTAGAATAAACCTTGCGGCCGAACAAGTCCAGCTTTTTAGCGTCCTTAGACTTTGGTGTCGACCCTGGATGCCCTTGTCGTTCCCGCTCATTTGCTGTGGCCACTACCAATGAACTTGGAGTAGGGTGGGAATAAAAATGTTCGTACCCCTTAGAGGGGATGAAGTACTTTCTTTCTGCCCGCTTGCCCGTAGGCGGAATTGAAGCCAGGGTGTGCCACAGTAGTGTTCTGCACCGTTTTAATGAAAGGCAAAGCGATGCAACTTGGGCCCTCGGGGAGTAGGATGTCTACCATAGGGTCCGCATCCTCTACTATTTCCTCGGCCTGGATGTTTAGGCCGGTGGCCTCCCAGCGGAGCAGCTCCTGATGGGCCTTGGTATCGTCCGGGATAGACAGTGGTTTGGCCCCGGCCACTGCCTTGTCCGGGGGGGGCGAGGAAGACTCATCCTGCTCGGGACCCCCGGATGGCACCCTGGATCTCGAACTGCGGCCCCCGCTAACCATGCTGGCCTCATCCTGGTCACCTCTCACTGACCCCACCTCTGAGGCTTCGCCGGTACCGTGAGGAGCACTGGCGGACGCAGACAGGGCAGGCCTGACCCCTGAACTCGGCACGGGGGCACCCGGACCGAAGCTGGAACCTTGCTGGAAGGCCCACAGCATCCAGAAGGGCCACTGCAGTCCTGGTTGCCAATTAGACCACTGCAGGTGAAAAGGCGGTGCCGTAGGGGCCGGAGGAGGCTGTGACCTGGTCCCTTTCTGCGAAGGCTGTGGTGCCTATTCCTCCGCCGAACTCGTATACAGGCTGCTTTGTGGTGACCAAGGCGGTGCCAGTGAAGACTGCACCGGGGAACGGTGCCGACTCCCTTCCCGACGCTCATGGTGCCGACGTGACGGGGATGCGCTGCGTCGACTCTCCACTGGAGATCGGTACCGGGGTGCTCCAGCTACTGCTATAATGGCTGGTGGTATCGCTGAGCGGTGCTGCTGGGGAGAGGAGAGTGCAGTACCTGGCATACGAATGGCACTGAGGGGGGTAGGCTTCCCCCGTGACGGCAGTGGCCCTGGTGCCGGGCCCGGTGCCGGTGCTCGCGGGGCCAAGTGGCCTGCCAGCTCCTGAGCCACCGCAAAGGCCTCCGGCATGGATGGTAGGACTAAGTCCTCCTCTAAAATCTCCCTGGTGGGGGAGATTGTCGACGCCAGGCTGTGAATTCTTTCCCTGCGGCCTTGCACCGAGGCCAGGGATGAGGGGGAGGGCCCGCCAGCACGGCTCTGACCAGAGTCCTTGCTGCTGGCTGTGACCCGGCGCGGGGAGCGCCCACTGTCCGGCTTTTTCTTATTCGCTGGCACCGGGGATGCCAAGCGGCGTCGAGCCTCCCGCACCGACGTGGTGCGGCTGGACTTCGGTGCCGATGACGGTGCCGTTGTCACCGGAGTGCTTCGTACCAACGGTGCCGAGCTCGATCCCGAGTCACCAGGCACCGGGCGCAGGGCCTCCTCCATCATGTGGAGTTTGAGCCTTTGGATTCTGTCCTTTTGCATCCGCGGCTTAAAACTCCGACAGATCTTGCAGTGCTCGGCAAGATGAACTTCACCCAAGCACAGGAGACAGGTACCATGCGGGTCATCTAATGTCATGGGCTTCTTGCAATGACTGCAAGTTTTAAAGCCTGGCATAGCCAGACCCCTCGGGGCGGGCGCTTAACGCACCTAACTCTAACTACTAAGAAAAACAATTAACAGCTAAACTACAACTAAAAGAACAACAACTCCGGGTACTCCGGTACAGTGGCCATGTGCAGAGACTGCTCGAAGCCACAGAACGTTCCAGCGACCAACGGGCGGTGAGAAGGAACTGAGGAGGGAGTGGCCGGCTGTGGCTATATAGGGAGTGGCGGTGGCGCCACTCCAGGGGGCGCTATGGCCGGCCCTATGGGTACTCTAGGGGAAAAGTTTCCGGCGTGCTGTGCACGTGGCGTGCAGACACCTAAAGGGGAATGGCCAGGAGCAGCACTCGAAGAAGAATCATATTGTTTGCTTCTGACCTTAGAGTCGATGGGTATGTCCACACAGTCTTTAAATTGAAATAATGCTGATTATTTTGATATAAAAGATTGCAGGTCCACACTACATTTCCTTATGTCAAGAGAAGGAGCTCCCTTATCTCGCAATAAGGAAAGTCATTTCGATATAATTAAACCTAGTAATATATCGAAATTAGGGTTAAATTGAAACTGGTTTTTTTTGAAATAACGCTGTGCGGATGTGTTATTTCGATTTAACGGTTATTTCAATTTAATACTTTTGCCCTTCTCCTTCCTAGGGTGCTGTCCTTTCTCTATATATAGGGTGTGGCCTTAGCCCTTTAGGGAGCATCTTGCCACACCGCCCCCATGGAGCCCCTCTCCTAAATCAAACTAGCAAGTCCAGTCCATGGACATGCTAGTTCAATTTGAGTTTCCAGTGTGGATTTGCAGGGGCATCACTGGCACCTGGCACATGGGGTGTTTGCCCTGAGTCTCAGTGCCAGTGCCCCTGTGTTGCAGGGAAAACCCTCAAAGAAAACCAGATTAGTTAAATAAATAGGACAGGGAACCTTTGGTTTTTCCTACCTCAAGTCTGAGCTCTGTATGAGGGCATCTATCATCCCCACCCCCCAGACTATGACAAAGAAGATTGCCACACAGAGGTGTAAGGTAGACAACCTTAAGATATTTTATTGAACAGCACATACACTCAAAAAGGTAAGTTTTCCCAAACACCCCCAGTGCAAAAGCCCAAGGAATACAACAGGAATAACAATGTAATAAGAAAGAGGAATCCAAATCTCCCACATACACACAACCTCAACCCCTTCCCACAGCAGCCTCAGTGAGTGTATTCATGATTTGTCTTCACTTTCCTGAGTGTTGGGCGTGATCTGCGAGGCAGTAGCTTCAAGCAGATGTTGACCCGTCTTCTTCCTGGCCTAGTCCAAAGCCCATCGTCTTCTGGAGCCAGGTCCTGGTGTCCTCCTGCCAAGTTCCTGCAGTCCCAGTCCAGCAGTGGCCTACACTCTTGTGCTCTACCACACCCTGACACATGCTCACTCGCTGAGGGCCTTTTGTCTCAGTCATAAGTATGGCTCCGCAAGCCAATCAAGGGCCTGGGATTTCCCATGCTAGGCACTGCTGTCACTCAGAGTCTGCACATGGCACTACAAAAGCTGTGCACTCAGCTCTAATCCTACGCACCCAGCCCCAGTCTCCAGGCAGACTTTCTGATCTCAGTAAAAAAACAACAAGCAGTTGTGTGGCACTTTAAGACTAACAGATTTATTTTTTTGCATGAGCTTTTGTGGGAGAAGATCCCACTTCCTCAGATGCTTCAAAGATGAGTGAACTTACAGAAAGGAATGAAACTAAATGCAAGGGGGTGTAAAACATAGGATCAGGTCATAAAGTAACAGCAAATCAGAGCAGTTTACAGGCTTAAAGAATGGGAAGCCTGAAGTCAAATTACCCTTTGTAATGTGAAAAGAACCCATAATCTCGATTGAGTCCTGCTTTCACAGAATTTAGCTTGCATATTAACTCGAGTTCAGCTGTTTCTCTTTGGAGTCTTGATGTCCCAGGTACATCTCTAACGACAGTCGTTAACAAATCCATCATCGAGTGATTAGGAAGATGGAAGTGCTCAGCAACTGGTTTCTTTGTTCTTTGATTTCTGATATCAGCTCTGTGCTCATTCAGTCTCTTACGGAGCGATCGTCCTGTTTGTCCAATATATAAGGTGTTGGGGCATTTCTTGCACATGATGGCATAGACCACATTAGTAGATGAGCAGGTAAATGAGCCTTTGATGGAGTAGCAGGCTTGATTAGGACCTATGATGGTGTCTGATGTGTAGATATGTGGGCAAACTTGGCAGCGTGGTTTTTTGCAAGGGTGTGTGCCTGCTTCAATGTTCTTGTTGTTAGATCTGTAGTTGCTGGTGAGTATCTGTTTAAGATTAGGGGGCTGCCGATAAGCAAGGAATGGTCTGTCTCCTAATGCTTGAGAGAGAGAGGGATCATCTTTTAGAATAGGCCGTAGGTCCTTAATGATCTTTTGCAGAGGTCTGACTTGAGGATTGTATGTGGTGACTAGTGGTGTTCTGTTGCTTTCTTTCTTGGGTCTCTCCTGTAGTAGATGACTTCGGGGAACCTGTCTAGCTCTGTCAATTTGTTTTCTTACTTCCCCAGGTGGGTACTGTAGTTTCAAGAATGCTTGATAGAGATCCTCAAGATGTCTGTCTCTGTCTGAGGGATCAGAGCAGATGCGGTTATATCTTAGGGCTTGGCTGTAGACAATGGATCGTGTGGTGTGTTTAGGATGGAAGCTCGAAGGATGTAGGTAACTATACCGATCAGTAGGTTTTCGGTAGAGGGTGGTGGTGATATGTCTATCCCTGATTTGTACTGTAGTGTCAAGAAAGTGGAGCTCCTATGTGGAGTGTTCCAGGCTCATTTCTGATCTCAGCAGACAGCCCAGTGACCTCGGTCAACCTCTCAGTCATTGTAGCTGCCTGAGGCTTTCTTCAACTTCTGGGGAGGTGCAGACCATACTTTTAACATTCCATTCTAAGCAAACAGAGTTTAAAACAAAGTTTTTCTCCTAACGCCAAGTGGCCAGGGCAGCTCCTGCATCTCTCAGTCCTGTCCGCAGTTGGGGACCCGGGAATGGGGCACATGCAGCAGTGCCTGCCTGTCCAGGCCAGGTCGCTCACAGCAGTGCCCGCCTCCCCTAGCCAAGGATTGAGGCTGAGATGCCCACAGCAGCATCTGCCTTGCCCAGCGCCCAAACCCGGCTGGAGATCTGGGGCCAGGCTGGCAGCTGCAGGAGCCCGAAGCCAGATTGAGCCTGGGTGCTGGATCCTGGCCGGGGGGCAAGGGCCAAGCCCAGGGGGCAATGCATGGGCCAGCGCCCAGCTCTTTCCTTGGGACAGTGATGTTCCTGGGAACCTGTTAAATCAATTTAACTTAAATTGATTTAATTGCCTAAGTGGACATAGCCTATGAGTCTGGGCAATGTAATATACTCAGCCAATGCCTGCTCCAGCACCAAAAAGGCTGGGACTTCGCACAGAGGGTCTTCCTCTCCCAAACCCCCATGGAGATCTGAAGCGCAAGTGCTGTTCAGGTATTTAGGGTATATGGCCTGGCTCACTGCAGTACTCATGTATTTAAATCTAGAGAGCTCAGTTACGGTATTCCCATCTGCTCTCCATTTTTATCCTCTATTTACTCAGACAGGGCTTCTTCTGAAATCAGTGAGGACAAGTGTGATGGAGAAAAGCACTTCCAGGACCCCTCTGTGCACAGCCAATCAGGACTCTGCTATGGTGGAGTCTTCTCCCATTCAGCCCAGGTCTCCATGCAACCGTGGAGCCAGCTCCCAAATCCAGCATCAGAGGGCCCCAGCCCCCCTCTGCCTGGACCCCCTTGGGGGGTCATCCCTCCAGAAGGGTTCTGGGGATCCCAATCAGAAGGGACTCTCAGCCAGTGTGAAAGTCAGAGGATTTATTAGCAATCCAGTTTGCACAGCAGCTAGGACAGTTGGCTATCCGATTAACCAGGAGGTATAGTAGTAAGCCCCAGGGAAAGCAGTTTCATGCCCCAGGGATCCTGCCTCTTAGAACCTCATTTTCCTACTACCTCCCCTCCTCCCTAGATCTTTGTTCTCCTTCCCCAGCTAGGTAGCCCTCCCCTGCTCTAAACCAGCCAACACTTTGAGACCAGCAGGGGCTCCAGGTAAGGTCTGCCTAAAAGCCCCTCTGCCCTCTAGTGGTCTTTATAATAATCACACAACACAAGAACAGAAAAGAAGAGAAATCGGGGTATTGCCCATGATGTCTTAAACTAGTCCAAGAGAGATTTCCCAGTTTGTCACAATAAGATTTTAAAAAAATGATTTAGGGCTGCACGATATGACCTGTGGGAGCAACCCGAACCATCTGAAAGCTGAGCCATCATTTGGGAAAAGGAAAGCAATCCCATAGTATGACACAGAAATCCTGTCAAGAGAGCAAGTCATGAGCAGTCAGGCCTAATATTTGGAGCAGGTGTCAGACCTAGGAGGCATCCAAATGTCAGACCACAAGGTCAAGGGAGAGTCAGAGCCAGGGATTGGAGCCTAAGGTCAGACCTGTACTCAGAGTCCATATGAGTGTCTTCCCCCCTCCTCCATTTGGGAGCAGGACTGGTAGAGGAAGGGAGTCTGCTGAGTGACTGACTGGGCCTGAGAAGAGACAAAGAAGTCATCCCTTTGAAGCAGGGTGTGGACTACTGATATTGGTTGGGACCAGGGCTGTAACTAACATTGGGCAAATGGGGCTTTCCCCTGGGTGCCCCGGAGTGGCTCCATTAAGCCATGCTATCAAAGGGCGCGTTCTGCGCTGCTTGCTTGAGGCTCCGCTCATTGTATGGGGCGCATTCTGAGTGGAATGTGCCTCGGGTGCCAAAATGCCTCATTACAACTCTGGTTGGGCCCACTCTAGTCCTGAATGGATACACTTAACAAGGAGAGCGCTGCCTTGTGTAGTTCTTCAAATCTTCATGCATGCCCACTCAAGCAAGGGGTCAGGGCTCTGGACCCTGGGGAGTGTGCACTCTTGAGGTGGGATCAGTGTCAAGGCCAGCTAGATAAGTTTCCTTTAAACTGTATTCTGTGTCTGTTCACTGATATTTTTCAACTGCCCCTGTGTAGTAGCAATGTTCAATTGCATCCTGTTATGGCGAGTTTTCTTTGTTAAGTAAAGGTTCATTATCTAGAATCTAAACACATGGACTGTATTGTATATACAATTAGTAAATTTGATTTAGATGCATGCCACAGATTATTATTCCTATCAGCATGGGTTTAGTCCTGGAGGCTCTCAAGGAATGCCACTGTGCTTGGACAGGATCCAGCCAGTTTGAGGCACTGCTAATTTTAATTTCCTGTAAAGCAAAGGGACTGCAGCAGAGGAGTGGATAAAGGATTCCCAGAATCACCAGTGGGATACTCAGGAACTCCTTGTCATCAAACAGATGCCTGTGCAGACGAGTGTTGCCTGCTCCCAAGAAACCCAGGGCAAAGAGGGAGGGGGTCACAGTAGCCTGAAGCCAGAACCCTAGGAAAGGAGCTGCGAGGCTCATTGACTTTGAGGACATGAATCAATAGATTTGGTTGTCTAAGAGGAAGCCATACAAACTCTTATTTATCCTTCCATGAATGCAAAAGGGCTTTTTGTGTCTCAGGGAAGTTGGATGCTGGGGATGTACATTAGTGATGCTGGGAGATTGCTTTAGGTCTGCTGTAACCATGGATTTTAGCTTGTTGAAGTTACATTTAGACTCTAAGACACATGTTACACCTTTTATTTTATATGTGACCCATGCTATTTCCATTTTCCTGACTCAGTAGCTCTTAAATTTCAGTGTTTGGCAACAAACTTATGATTGTTTCACTGTATACACATCTCAGTGCTGCAATGTAATAAAGGATCTGGTCCTGACTTGTACCAGTCAAACTGTGTGCATGCCATCCCACTGATGACAACTAACCTGGTAATTTCTGTGAGTCTCCAGTGAGAGGAATCTGATACTACAGAGGAGGCACTTTCAGAGGGAACAGGGAGTTAGAGCACACCTACTTTTAACTGCAAGGCAAAGTAAGGTCTGCCAGAGCCCCTTGGTGATTATTAGGGTGGATGCCAGACTGGTGGTGTTATGGGTCTAGAATTCAGTCAAGCACAAGCAAATCATCCACTCACTGGAGGCTGGGAGGGTAACAAGATGATGCAGAGCCTTTTGCAGCCAAAGAAGATTTCACATATCTCTGTAACCTCCATTTCTTCCTCCAGGTGTCTTTTCATCTTGTCCAAACTTCCACTATGTTTAAACCATGTTCAAATACTTTAAGAATTCTTAGAAAGAGGACTGTGATCAGCTGTTCTCCAAGTGCACTGAACAGGGCCTTCCCCAAGGGTGTGCAGGACCTGGGGCCAATCGGCCTGGATAAGACCCTACACCCCACCCCTGCGCTGTGGGATGCAGGCCAGTTTGCAGGCTTGGCTCTCCTCTCCCAGCCCACCTCTGGGACAGCCCTCCCCTCCCAGGGCAGAACAGCTAGTCCAGAGGAGGGGCTAGAGAGTGGAGCCTGGCCTCTGGGCTGACCCACTTCACCCCTTGGCTGGCTGTTTCTGCCCTGGGGGTAGGAAATATCCCATCCAGGGCAAAGACTGGCTCTGCACTACCCCACCCCACTTCCCCTCTGCCTGTGGCTCTGTGTTGAAGGCAGCGGGGAGGGTGCGGGGGACAGCGCAGCCATGGGGGGGGGGGCAGTGGTGCAGGACTTGCACTGTTCTGCTCTTGGCAGGACAGTGCACGGCCCATGGAATAGCAGGGCCTGGAGCAATCACCCAATCACTCCTCTAAGGGGAGGCCCTAGCACTGAAAGTAGGAGAAGACATGATCAGCTGAAATTGGCAGCAAGAGGCTGAAAGTCAGGTGTTCAGAAAAAGTTTAATTATCCTTTTATTAGGTAGAAACTCTGAACTAGGTTTCCATGAGGGCTTGTGGAATCCCAGCCACTGGAAGAGTTTAAGAACCCATTAGACAAACACAGGTCAGAAATGGCCTCAGTGTACTTGATCCTGCCTCAACACAGGGAACTGGACTAGATGATCTTTCTAGGTCTCCTCCATCCTCTACAATTCTGTGAACAGTAGAGGTTAGCTGGTGAGCACCACCATGAATTGATCCTCAGATTTTGCCACACCTTTAGTCCAATATGAATGAACAAAAAATGGAGCTAGTCCCTGCTATGGAGAAGTCACAGCAGCAGTGAGCACAGCAGGACACACCCTATAACAGAGACCCCATGACAGTCATTCCCTTGCAGTGCATTGAGGTGAAGTCAGGGAATCCAACGATTGCAGTGAACAAATAGGGGCATGGCTTAGAACAGCAGAGAGGCCTCCTCTCATTCACTCTTATGGGTCCCTTTCATAAGCCTGTAAGTAGAAAGATGCAGTTCACAGGTAGCTTTCTGCCCCAGAAACAAACTGGACCAGAGGGGGGTGAATCATAGAATCATAGGGTTGGAAGGGACCCCACGAGGTCATCTAGTCCAACTCCCTGCCAAAAAAAGCAGGACCACTCCCATTAGATCATCCCAGTCAGGGTTTTGTCCAGCTGGGCCTTGAACACCTCCAGAGATGGAGATTCCACCACCTTCCTCGGCAGCTTATTCCAATGCTTCACCACTCGCCTAGTAAGGAAGTTTTTCCTAATATCCAGCCTGGACCGCCCCAGCTGTAACTTGAAACCATTGCTTCTCGTTCTGCCCTCTGTTATTACCGAGAACAGTTGAGCTCCATCCTCCTTGGAGCAACCCTTCAAGTAGTTGAAGGTTGCTATCAAATCCCCCCTCAGTCTTCTCTTCTGCAGGCTAAATAAGCCTAGTTCCTTCAGTCTTTCTTCATAGGGCTTGTGGCTCCAGCCCTTTGATCATTTTTGTTGCCCTCCTCTGGACTCTCTCTAATTTGTCACTGTCCTTTTTGAAGTGGGGAGCCCAAAACTGGACACAGTATTCCAGATGTGGCCTCACTAGTGCAGAATAGAGGGGAATGATCACATCCCTCGATCTGCTGGCAACACTTCTTCTGATGCAGCCCAGTACGCCATTGGCCTTTCTGGCAGCAAGCGCACACTGCTGACTCATATCCAGCTTCCCATCCACCACGACTCCCAGGTCCTTTTCTCCAGTGCTGCTATTTAGCTGATCACTCCCCAGCCTGTAGCAGTACATGGGGTTTTTTCATCCCAAGTGCAGGATTTTACACTTGTCCTTGTTGAACCTCATGAGATTCCTCTTGGCCCACTACTCCAATTTGTCTAGATCTCCCTGAATCCTGTCCTTGCCCTCTAGGGTGTCTACCGTTCCCCCCAGTTTGGTATCATCTGCAAACTTACTAAGTGTGCAATCTATCCCATCATCCAGATCATTAATGAAAACAGTGAACAGAACTGGCCCCAGGACCAACCCCTGGGGCACACCACTTGTTACTACCTGCCAACTTGACATGGAGCCATTGATTCCTACACGCTGAAACCGTTGATCTAGCCAGTTTTCTATCCACCTTACAGTCCACGCATCTAACCCATACTTCCTTAATTTGCTAATGAGAATGCTGTGGGAAACCGTATCAAAAGCCTTGCTAAAGTCAAGTTATATCACATCAACGGCTCTTCCCACATCCACAAATCCAGTCATCTCATCACAGAAGGCGATGAGGTTGGTCAGGCATGATTTACCCTTGGTGAATCCATGCTGACTGTTCCTGATTACTCTATTTTCCTCCAAGTGTTTCAGGATGGATTCTTTGAGAAGCTGCTCCATGATTTTTCCGGGGATTGAGGTGAGGCTGACAGGTCTGTAATTCCCTGGATCCTACTTTTTGCCTTTCTTGAAGATAGGTAATATATTTGCTTTTTTCCAGTCCTCTGGCACCTCCCCTGTTCGCCACGAGTTTTCAAAGATAATGGCCAACAGTACTGCTATCTCATCAGCCAGCTCCCTCAGCACCCTCGGATGCAGTTCATCTGGCCCCATGGACTTGTGCACATATAGTTTCTTTAAGCAGTCCCTAACCTGACCTTCTGTCACCAAGGGCCTCTCTTCTTCTCCCCAGTCTGCCGTACCTAGTGTAGTGGGCTGGGAGCTGACCTTGCTTGTGAAAACTGAAGTAAAAAAAGCATTGAGCATTTCAGCTTTTTCCTCATCCTCTGTCACAAGGATGCCTGCCCCATTCAGTAAGGGACCTACACCATCCCTGATCCTCTTCTTGTTATTGATATACTTGTAGAACCCCTTCCTGTTATCCTTCACATCCCTTGCTAGTCACAACTCCATTTGTCCTTTGGCCTTTCTGATTTTATCCCTGCAGTCCCGAGCAATGTCTTTATATGCCTCCTTAGTCATCTGTCCTAGCTTCCACTTCCTGTAAGCGTCCTTTTTATGCTTCAGCTCAGTGCAGAGTGGACGCCTTCCACATTTGCTGTGCTTCCTCCTTATCGGAATTGTATCTTCCTGTGCCCTTAGCAGGGTTTCTTTAAAATGCACCCAACTCTCTTGGACACCTTTCCCCTTCAGATCAGCCTCCCAAGGGATCCTGCCCATCAGTTCCCTGAGGGAGACAAAATCTGCTTTTCTGAAGTCCAGGGTCTGCGTTTTGCTTCTTTCCTTCTTTCCTTTAATCATCAACTTGAACTCAATCATTTCATGGTCACTGCTACCCAGTCTGCCATTCACTTCTACTTCCCTGATACATTCTTCTCTATTTGTGAGTAGCAGATCGAGAGGTGCAAGGCCCCTAGTTGGTTGCTCCAGCATTTGTACCAGGAAGTTGTCCTCAACACTTCTTGTCTAGGGCACATCTCCCGATTGACACAACACTGACCCATGCTAGGGAGTTTCTCTAAATTCACAACCTTCTACAAGCATATCACTACAGTGAGTAGGAACTGGCTCCCTTGTTCTTTTCTCCCCACCCACCCAGCTCACTGTTAACTAAGGAAGCTCATTGAGAAGGGGTCTCAGACCATGTTCAAACCAGTAAGCCAGTGTGTCTGCCTCAGATCCCTTTCCCAGTCTCCTTCCTGCAGGGTGCTCCTCATGTGACCAGGAACAGATTACAGGGTTTGGCATGGCCTGGTTTGGTTTAAGAAGAAGCAATCTGAACATCAAGCAAGAAATTCATGCTTGTGCTCACACTCTATCTAAAGGGGAGTTGCTTGAAGCATCAAACTGAATTTTCTCTTGTTTTTTCTATTTTTCAGTGGTCAGTGATTCAACAATCACCTCTACTTTGGAAAGGGAGAGCATGGAAAGTTCACATGCAGAGGAAAATACTCCTGTGTGTTCTGCAGGCAATCGAGGTGAGTACGAACTGGCTCCTTTCCTCCCATTGTCCCTGCACACCGAGGTCTTTATCCAGTGAGGAAGCACACTGAGAAGGGCTCTTCATACTCTTCAACCTGGTAGTTAAATCAGCCAAGCTACCTAATACCTGTCCCATTCCAAACACAATAGATTTGTTTTGCACATTCCCTCTTAATCATTCGTTTCCCCAGCTTCTCCAAAATAGCAAATCTTCCATTCAGCTAAAGGGGTTAATGCTCCATCACAAAAGAGATACATGGCAAATTCTATTCCTGGCCACAAATTTCCTGGGCCTGATTCTCCACGCTTTTACATCTTTCTTACCCCATTGTAACTGTAGTGCACCTATAGCCCTATGTGTTCCAGAGTGGTAGCACCAAAAAGAGTCCTGTGGCTCCTTAAAGACTAACAAATTTCTTCAGGCAAAAACTTTCAAAGGTTCCAATCCATTTTGTCAGATGCATGACGTGGAAAATAGAGTTGGGAGGCCAGCATGAAGGAGAAGCATTACACTGGGGAGAGCAAGTGCTAAGAAAGTCAATTCAGTTAGGATGCATGAGGCCCATTCTCACCAGTTGATTAGAAAGAGACTGTGTGAACAGGGACAATTACTTTTTGTAATGTCAATCATTCTATTCCAAGTGTCTCTTCTACATCTCTATTCTGCATTCCTATGGAGATAGAAGCCCTCCAAACCAGTGTTTCTCAACCAATATTCCGTGGTGCTCTTCGGACACAGTGCACATGTTCTTGACCGACTCAGATCCCTCCCCATTAGGGAGACCAAGTGAGCAAGGAGAAGGACCAATTAAATGCCCCAGTTGCACCAAAGCTTCTAGGTATGCAGAGGTGGAATGTTGACATGCACCTGGACACTTTGCCGTGACTGAGGAATTTCAAATGTCCCAACACTGTTACCAGCTTTTATTGCAAATGTTTTAGTCAGGTGTTCTGTTACCAGTAATACCTTTAGGTGTTCTCTAGTCCACTAAAGGTTGGTAAAAACTTCTCTACACCAACATTCTGCACAAAGATAGACTATAAGTCATAAGGAACAGCATGGCTGGTAGGTGAATTTTGTCCTGACCCACAACTACTTCAGATTCAAAGACAACCTATACTTTCAAGTCAGCGGCACGTCTTGCATGACCCCACAGTATGCCAATGTTTTTATGGCTGACCAAAAACATCACTGCCTCAAGTACCTCTCATTTACCTTTGCTGTATTGACATTTTCGTCATCTGGATCCATGGGAAAGAATCCCTTGAATTCCACTGGGGTGACAATAATTCCCACCCCACCATCAACCTCAGCCTGGACCAGTCCACACAAGAAATCCATTTCTTGAACACTACAGTACAAATAAAGGATGAACACATTAACACCGCCCTATACAGAAAACCAACTGACCTCAACACATATTTACATGCCCCCCACTTCCACCCTGGAAACCTCACATGATCCATTATCTACAGCCATAAAGATATAAACAGATTGGCTCAAATCCCTCAGACAGAGACAAACACCTACAGGATCTCTATGAAACATTCCAAAAATTACAGTACCCACACAGCCAGAAGGATACCCAGCAGCTACCTACTTCCGGACAGGACATGACAAAGAAAACAACAGAACACCACTGGCCATCACCTACAGCTCCAAGCTAAAATCCCTCCAACACATCATCAAATGTCTACAATCTACCCTAGAAGATGATTCCACTCTCTTTCAAGCTTTGGAATGTCAGATCTATCCTTGCTTACAGATTGCCCCCAACCTGAAGCAAATACTAGTAGACATACATCATACAACAAGAACCTAATCCAGCAACCTATCCCTGCAATCAACCCCAGTGCCAGCTCTGCCCACATTGACTCTAGTGATGCCATCCCCCATCCTAACCACATCAGCCACACCATCAGGAGCTCATTCACCTGCACATCTACTAAGGTGGAAAATGCCTATATGTGCCAGCAATGCCCCTTTGACATGTACATTGGCCAAACCAGACTGTCCCTATACAAAAGAATAAGTGGACACAAATCAGACATAAAAAATGTCAACATCTATAAACCAGTAGGGGAACTCTTCAGTCTTCCTGGACATGCAGTAGCAGACTTGAAATTTGCCAGACATCAACAAAAAAAGCTTCAGAAATAAACTTCATCATGAACTGCAGAGTGGGAACTGACTTACAAACTTGACATACGCAGTGTGGGTCTGAATAGGGACTTCAGATGGAACTATTAGCATATGACAAAAAGTAATTGTCTCCATTCACACAGTTTCACCTTCCAATCAACTGGTGTTAGTGGGCTTCATCTACCCTGAATGAACTGACTTTGTTTGCACTTGCCTTCTTGGTTGTAATGCTTCTCCCTCATCCCGGCATGTGAGTATATGCTTCTCAACTGTGCTTTCTACTTCATGCATCTCAGAAAGTGAGTTGGAGCCCACGAAAGCTTATTCCCAAAGAAATTTGTTAGGCTTTAAGGCACCACAGGACTCTCTTTGTTTTAGTCCTAAAAGTGGTGTAATTCAATGGACAATCAAGTCTGTTCTTAACCTGTACCTGTTATTTAGACCACATTGTTTCCCCCTGATTGGCTGTTTCTCTGACATATACATTTGGTATATATGCAAAATACAAAAGGTGTAATTATTACATAGTCTTGCCTTGAATGCAGAGGATTGGACTAAATGGCCTTTCCAAGGTCCTGCCCAGTCGTACACTTCCATGAGTCTAGATTTTCAGTAGTTCTGTCGCTGTAAATCAGGTAACACAAGCAGAGAGTTTTGTGGCACTTAAAAGACTAACAAATTTACATATTGTGTGAGCTTAAAATGGGATTTTCTCCTTCAAAAGCTCATGTTATAAATACATTTGTTAATCTTTTAGTGCCATCGTAATCTTGTTTTGCTGAACTAGACTAACATGGCTGTCCCTTTAGAATTTGTAAATAAGGTGTAACTCTAACTCCTGTTGTATTTCTCAAATTTTGTTTTTGTTAATCTTCAGAATTTTCCCCTGCCAGACTGTTCTCTGTTCTAGAAGGCCAGAGAGAGTGTCTGGTTGTCTGTTTGTCCTTCAGTGGAACCAATTCCATTCGTACCTACTCCCAGATTTGAAATTTCATATGTTAAGTCCTGGCCTTCTGGTTCTCAGTGACAGTCGGGAAATAGAAAATACGCCCCCTATCTCTTTGGCAGAGGTGACAGACTGGTATAATATCTTTTCTTTCTCGTGAACCTGGAAGTCAAGGAAATAAAAGTTTTGATCACCAATTGCCTATTTTTCTTCTAGGGAAAAGAAAGAGAGATTCTGAAATTACCAATGAAATTTTCCAGCTTCCTGCGCTGCCTGTAACCTGTGGGAATGCTAAAGGCATTTTATACATGAACAAGCTGAAAGAAGGTAAATCATTTATCCATGTCTCATTCTGGCATCATAGATTAAAAAACTGTAAAATAGTGAGTGATCATTTAAGAGATGGTCAGTCCCTATGGACTGTAAGGCCTTTAAAATGGTGAATGTGACTTCTTTAAGTTCCAAGCACATGATGTATTATTTTTGACTGACTAGAAGAGGTTGCATTACAACATATCTGCTGAGACATTACATATACAATATCACTATCTGGGATATTTACAGACATATTTGTAATCAACAACTATATAACTTAGTGAAAGAACTCAATTCAGTAGTAAGTATGTGAATTTACAAGGCAGGAAATGGAAAGTTAAGGCTCCCACAGCAAGTTTAGTTTAACCCCATATACATAGATATGTCTGCGTGCATATTGGTTACATTAAATTTCAAGTGAAAATCTTAAGTTTTGTTCATTTTTTACCTTTTAATGGGGATTTATTTCTCAGTGTGGAGCACAGGTTGCAAGACTGTAAGCAAGTAAAAAGCCTATGAAAGGTTATATGTTATTTTAGAGAAATCCTATTTGAATAAGAATTTAAATGAGAGCTACCAAGCTAAAGGAAAATGTGCTTCCCTCTGTTATGGCTCCTCTGAAATCCATTCATTCAGATATCCAGTGCCATCATGATTTATTGTTAATCCCATAATGGATGAACAGCTTCACACATTTGGTTATTTTTGGCAGATGTGTTTAATATTTTATATCAACAAATATAACGTACCGTATATACTCAAGTATAAGAGGATCCGGGCATAAGCCGAGCCCCCAATTCTGAGCCCAAAAAGGGGCAAACATTGGTGACCTGGGTATAAGCTGAGGTCCCCTTTTGGCCTTAGCCCCTAACTCCTACACCCACTGCTGCTGGCTTCCTTTGGAGTTCCCAACAGCTTCCCTAACCCCCAAAATCTCTGCTGCTGCTTTTCCCTTGTCCCCCCTGCTCTGCCCTTTCCTCACTGCTGCCCCCTGCTCACTTCTCAGTTTCCTGCTGTTGCCCCCTGCTCCCCCTTGCTCTGCCTTTTCCTCACTGCTGCCCCCCGGTCACTTCTCAATTTCCTGCTGTTACTCCCATGCTCCCCAACACCCCTTCCACGCCTTTCCCTGTAACCCCTCACCATTGCTGCTGCTCTTCCCAGCCTCTCAGTCACCCCCCCAAATCCCTGGGCCCTGTCACCGCTTCCCTGGGCTCCCCGAAACCTCTGGGCCCTCCTGCCGCTTTCCCTAGACTCCCAACACCCGGTCCCTGCTGCGGCTTCCCTGGCCTCCCTGAATCCCCCCTCAATTTCCAGGTCGACCCCCCTCTCAGGACCCCTTTACTTGGCAACTCGAGACACCAGGGTCCCTTCTTTACTGCAGCTTCAGCCCCCGCCCAGTGCCCAAGATGACCACCTGGCAACACTGGGGCTCTGGGCTGCCATGGTCAGGGAAACTGCTAAGCTGGGGCTGTCTACCATACTCTCCCATGTATAAGCCGAGTGCCTGTTTTGAAGCCAATTTGCAGGCACAAAAATCTCAGCTTATACGTGATGATATATGGGTATGTATTTACTTACCCAGTCAATGTCCCCTCCTGGTGAGCCATAGTTCTGCAGTCTTTACAACAGGAACAGCCCATCAACAATCTCTCCAACCTAGTGGCAGTTTGTCTTTTCTCGTGACTCAGCCCTTTGGCCTGCTTGCATACAGTGCCACCTGTTTCTGTGGTAATTGAGCCTCTGATGACCTGATATGCCAAGGCTCTGGCCCCATCATGGACTCAGTGCTCTTTACCCCTTGTATTAGAAGAGCCTTTCCACTTTTCTGGAATATAGGACCTCCCTCTCCTCTGAATTCCAGCCTTGGAGCCCTCCATGGAGCAGCTGATGTCTTCTCTGCTCTGTCAGATTCACTGCTGTTTCCTTAGGCCACTTCCTGCCTCTAGGCACCTTTCATCCAGAAACTCCTTCCAGTGCTTTTCCCCTGGACTCTCCAGCTCCTTGTGCCACCTTCTGCCACACTGAGCAAGAGGCAGAGTGCCCTCGAGCTCCAGGCAGCTACCTCCTGCCCTCCTGGACAAGGGGTGTCATCCTCAGCTTGAAAGTCTCACCACTGCCTACATGAATGCTCTTCACACACTCACTTGACTGCAGCTAAGGCCTATGGGTATGTCCACACAGGTCTTTTACTTCGAAACAACACTGGTTGTTTCGAAATAAAAATCCCTATGTCCACATGACGTTTTCTTGTTTTGAAAGGAGGGAGCCCCTCATTTTGAAACAAGAGCCCTCCTTTCGAAACAGCTTAAACCACTTTTCTTTTGAAAGGAGGGTTATTTCAAAACCAGTTGTTTCGAATTAATGCCGTTTGGACATGTTATTTTGAAACAAAGGTTGTTTCGAAATAACAAGGACCATCCTCCCAGGGACAGGTCCCTCCCACAGCACCCTGGGGGGGGGGAGGTCCCACCACCCCTCAGCACCCTAGCCAGGGATCAGCACCCTGGCCAGGGTGCTGAGTGGAGTGCAAGGGGTCGGAGGGTGCCCCAGCCGGCTTTCCCCCGCTTCCCCTTGCTGGGAGCAGGGGGGATGGGTGCCTCAGCCCCCTCCGCCCCCCCCCCCAGCAAGGGGAAGCGGGAGGAAGCTGGCTGGGGCACCCCCAGGGCTCTGCCCGCTGCCCGGGCTGCAGGGGAGCTGCTGGCCCCACAACCCAGTCAGGGGAGCTGCAGCCCCTGCAGGGTGTCTGCTCCAGGGGCAGCTCACTCCGCCGCTGAGGCTGCCCCCAAGCCCAGGGCACCCCGCCCCAGGGGTTCCCTGGTGCCCCCCAGCTCCTGCCGGGGGTGAGGACGGGGCCACCCCACCACTGAGCTTCCCCGCCCCCCCACTTCTGCCGTGGGCGGGGGGGCTTCCTTGGGGCCCCCCCACTGCTTCTGCTGCAGGTGGGGCCGGGGCTGCCTCCTACCCAGGGTTCCCCGGCACCCACCCACCCGCTCCTGCCAGCAGGAGCGGGCAGGGGGGGCACTGGGGAACCCCGGGTGGGAGGTGGCCCCGGCCCTGCCTGCAGCAGAAGCAGTGCGGGGGGGCCCCAGGGAAGCCCCCCTGCCCGCGGCTGAAGCATGAACGTGCTATTTCGATTCCTGCTTTTTTTCTTATTTCAAAATAGAATTTTGTTTTTTGAAATAAAGCTTTTTGAAATAAGGCGTTATTTCAAAACTGCTTGTTTTGAAACGGCTTGTTTTGAAACAAGGGCTTGTGTGTGGACATAGCCTATGTGTCTCTTCTCGCTCAGGGATTTCCATAACAGCCCTCGACACCCCTTTGAATTTCCTAACCCCCCCCCCCCGCAGTTGTCAGGTAGTTAGTAACATAGTGTTATACCAATTTAGTCATTGGCTGGAAATGACTGGACTCAACTGAAATTACTAAGAAGTAAGGAAAGCAAACAAGGAGTCTGGTAGCACTTTGGCAAATTTAAGCAGGTTCAGACGCCATATCAGATTGCTTCTCAGTTGTGGGGGAAGGGGACAGATGTTTGCTTGATGTTACAGGTTCTTCCCTTACAAGAAGTATCTGATTAGCTATCAGCTCTATCTTTTAACAAGTATTGGGCTGGTCAACCAGTGCTTGACATTTTTAGTCAGGCTCTGTATAGAGTCTTTTGTTATTTTAAGTGACAATTATACCTGAAATCACAGATAATCAGGTAGGTCTAAGTACCTGGTGTGCAGTCATTGGTTGTGTGGAAAAGAGATTCTGCCTTGCTACTCTTTTGCCATTCAGAAGTGGTGCATGACTAGGGTTACCAGATGTCCGGCAAAAGGAGGACATGTCCTCCTTTTTGCCTTGCCATTCTCCACCCTCCAGGCATTAGGGTAAAAGTGCCTTTTGTTTGGCTTTTTGCTGGAGGCTGGGGCAGCTCTCTAAAAATACAAGCACGCAGCTCCAGCACGTGTTCCCCTGCTGGCTCAGCCCAGCTGCAGCTGGTGGTGGGGTTGGGAATTTGGAGAGGATCCCTTGCTGGGCTGGTGCACCTTTATTAAGAGTGAAGAGGGCTGGCTGGGACTGGGGAAGTGGTTTTGCTTTGCCTTGTTGCTTCCACTCCTTACCAGGCTCCAGGTCAGGTCCGCTCCCCTTTCCCTACATCCGATTTTGGGAAAGGCTTGATCTTATTTTTTGGAGGAGCTAGGGCTTTTCTTCAGCTTGATGGTGTCTCTGTGGTGCCCATAGACAAACCTGTGACTGCTTCTTTGCTTTCTGCTTTGCTGTCCTGCTTAAAGCTTCTGAGGAGGTTTCCTTCTCTAATGGCTTGGCTAAGCCAGATCTTTATTCCTTCTAATGAATTTTGGCTTTTAGCAACACATCTTTTGTTTAGTGGTCAAGAAAAGTTCACTTTTGATTGTGAGGAGGCTTGAATCCACATGATTTTCTTTTTTTCAATGTGATTTTTCAATTTGCTTCTCCTTTCCAAGATGAGATTAGTCCACTATAGATGTATCCTTAAATTTTATTAAGATACACAGATGTGCAAGTAGTATATGTTCTAAAGTAGCTGCTGGGCGGGGCCTGATCCTGTAGTTTAAATGAAGTAAGTGAGAAATTTGATTGAGCAAGGATTACAAAATTTGTCCCTTTGTTAGTAGTTTCGCAAATCACAGAAAACAAGCAGCTTGGTTTTGCCTTTTGCTTATATATTCTATGCTTATTTTTATTTTACTTTTTTAGGGAGGGTTTTTCTTCTGGTATATTTAGGAAAAAAGTGATCATTGCATCTAAGAATAGGTGCTGTCCTCTTTGGTGGAACATTTGATAGTTATAAACATCTAATTCTACTCCCCACCCATTTGATGTGTATTTGACATAAGAGAAAATGTCAACTGCCATAAAATAGATATATATCCATCTGTGGTTTATGGCAGACATAGTAGGATATGATGTCTCCAGAAATTTGCATTTTAGGTAAAAGGTTATGTTTTAGGCAGATCTGCACATAAAAACCAGCAGCTCTCACTTCTGATTTCTCCTTTCCTGTGTGTGTAAAATTTAAAGAGCTTGTCTGTGATTTTTTTTTTTAAATACTGCACAGTGAGGCTCAAAACTGAAACTAGACAGGGATTTCCATACACCCCTCCTGCACCCGCCCCCAGTTGTCAGCTAGTACCAGTGTTATACCAAATTAGTGACTACCTCCTGCACCACACCCCTAATTTTTTCATGTCATGGGGAGAATACTGCCAACAGAGATTACTTTTCCTTTAGAAGCCAACACCTCAAACTCTGTTAGACTTCATGTAGTCAAGGGCCTGCCCCTCCGTGTGTCAAACAATGAGAGTGAATTCTGTGAAGGAAGGGGATGTAAGGTTAGCGGGGGGAGTATAAAGGAAAGAAGGGAGTCAGGGAAGCAGAAGTAGGAGACCAGGTCCACATTGCAGGGCAACCAGCAGCGAAGGCATGGTAACAGGGAGGAAAGAAGCGGTTGGGGAGGAAAACCAGAGGAACGCATGGCAGACATGATCATTCCCACTATTTAGAGTTTATTGCAGAGCACTCCATGTTTCTCATACTTACTATGTTGGTGTACCTTTGGGATTGCATTTCTCAGTTTGCAAAATACATCCTCCAGATAAATCACTCTACAGTCCATAAATTTAAGCAGCTGAGCCAAGGTGAATGCCGGTGGCAACGAACTGCCCCTTGATTTCTAAGAATATTGTGTCCACTTACCAAGACCTATCATAGCCGGAGAAACTAGTTTTATGGTTACAGTCCTACTTTGCCTCAGTAAATCAACTTCATCTGCTGTAAATCTGCGCACTGATTACAGTCCGTCTACACTGATTTACAAACAGGATTCTGTGTTTACTGTTTAGCTACCTTATTTACCATGTCAGATGTTCTCCATCAAAACAGGGTTTCTTTAGTAAACCTAATATAGATTATGTAGCTAGGATTCTGACTGCTTCTGTGAACACATATAGATCTTGTCTACACTTCTTAAAAAAGCACATTTTTACTTGGGAACTCGGAAGTAAGTTAACACATGTGAACAATCCTGGGATTCAGTAAAGATCAGGCAATGTGGTTTTTACCAACGATAACTGGCCATCAGGGTCTGATCTTGTTGACTTTATCTCATGATAAAACTGAAGTACCTGATCTTAATTGTGCTTTACCGCAGGATGTCGCACATGTTAAACAAAGGAGTCTTTTCCTGGCTTTGGAAAGCTGGTTCCCAGTGAAAAAAAAAGTGCTGTCCTGGCGAGAGAATGCAGTCAAGAAGGCACATCTGATTAATGTAGAGAAGCAAGGAGTCCTGCTTAGCACTTAAAGACTAATTAGTTTATTTAACACATGCTCTTTCATGGGAGAATCAAACACTTTTAACCGTTTCACTATCAGGCTCCTCATTCAGTAGGTATCAAGGGAATGTGTTTATTAGCAAGCAACTACAAGGCAACATCAATCTTGTGGCTAATAAAATCTGCAGATCACTAGCCAATGAACCTTCTTCAATATTAAGAGTAATTCAGACCTATGTTTATTTAAAAATTCATATTTGGACTTTCTATTTAATTGACCTGGTTTTCAGAAATGTTGATGGTTGCTAAGAATTAAAAAAAAAACAAAAAACAAAACAGGTCACTTATTAGTGGTTTACAATAGAATTTTAGAGGATGACTGAAAGCTCATTTTTGACGTTATTCTCGAGCTTCCACAACAAAACAGGACAATTTTGCAGCTACTCTATTGAGTTAATTTGTGAGATATTAAAAAGGTTTTTCTTTTTTCTTTCCGGTACCAACTATGGCTCACTTCCTTACACTAAAATAAGGGGTTGTTTTGCTGTCTTTTTATATAACATGGTGGGATAAATACTGATCCTCTTGGGCCAGATGGATGCTTTAGAAGAAGGCCAGGTCATTCGCTGCCCAAGAGCAACGAATGAATACGAATGTGGGAGGGAGAAGGGAAACCCTCGAGAAAACGATGACTAGATGAGATGTGTTTTTAGCTTTGAAAGACTAAAATAGATGAGGTTTCCTCCCCCCCCCCCCGTTGAAACTGATTTTCATCTTGTCCATAATTACTACATTAAATTTATTGGAGGTCTGCTTCCATTTGCAACTCACAATGTAAAAATACCAGTCTGGATAGGAGTTCTGCAGTGTGATTCTCCTTGCACCTTGATATAAACATTAAATACTTAATTTTGTGACTCCTTAAAGTGGTTGGCTTTATGGTTACTTTAATGTTAAGATGAAAAATACTTAAGCCATTCATTTGATATTCTTGAGCTGCTGTTCTTGCAATTAATCTCACATTGTAACTAGGGGCTAGGCAGATTTCTCTGGAGTTGGGTGATCCATGGGGCAAGCATTTGGGGGGGGCAGTGACTGGGTGGATGAAGGGGGCCTGGGAAGGGTCCTGGACGTGTATGTGTCCTCCAATGTCCTCCTTTTTTTACTTCCCTGTCCTCCTTTCCATGCTTTGGTATCTGGGAACCCTATACATGACTGAGTGAGGCTTCCAAGCTGTAATCTGAAGGCTCAAGCTATGTGACTTGGAACTGCTGGCTCCCTGCCTTTGGCCAGGTACCCAGGAGCCTCCAGCATGAAGAGGGCTCAGATACACTTACCATAATTCAGTCTAATTCTCAGGGGACGTCAGAGACATCAGTACTTGTTCTGTAGAAAGAAAATCAGCCATGGTGGAGAGAATTTTGATGTAACCTGTCTATCTGTTGCAGGAGCTGAGGAGAAAAGTATAATGGATTTTGAATGGACGTGGTACACACCAAGGAAGTTTGAAATTACAGGAGATCGTGAAAATAGCAAGAAATGGAAACAGAGCATTCGTTGCCATGGATATCAATTAGGATATTTAATAGAGGTACATAGAGTCACGTGCACTAACAAGACACACAGTGCTGGTATCATATAAAGCTGTGATCAGTTACAGGCAACAAATTCAGAGGCATAAAGTGTGTAGGTGAAATGTGAGCACAGCAGAGTGGGGGAGGCTAAGATTATTGAGAAGTATGGATGATGCAATTGCCTAGTACAATAGTCAGCTATTCAGATCCAGAGACTCTCAAGGTATTTAGGTCTTAATTTCCATAAATCCCCCAGGGTACAGTCTGACCTGCTGTATCATGTTAGGTCACCCTCCTTTGGTGTTTTTACACTGCTTTGATAGTGAGCAACCCATCTCTCCATGAGCTGATCACTTCCAGCATGTGAAGTCACTCCCACCTGAATACAGGAATGGTTTCACCAGTCATCCACAAATAGATAAGGGTTACATCTACATAATGCTCAGTTCCAGCCTTTCCCCCTGAGTCTTAGACCCTTCAATAACTACTTGAACTGTACAACTCAGAAATTAGTTCCTAATTCCAACATTGGGTAATGAATGTGTACTGGCTCCAAAGACCTGAGTGGAGATTGCTGAAGCCCATCATTCAAACACCCCAGTTTACCTAAGATAGATCTTAAGGCATAAAAGTCTGAGATCGCTAGAAAAAAATAGAAAAACAGATATGCAAGCTGATTCCTAAACTTTGATAAAGTTTAGGAATTTAGAACTTTGATAGAGTTTTAAACCAAAAAGTTTTCTCTCATCCAAGAGCTTTCAACAGTTCATATTGGCTGGAAAATCCTCCAAGCCAGGACATTCCTTTGGGTCACTGATGAGTTTTTGTCTTTTAAGCAATCTTGCTGCAATGACAATGAGAATCCTGTGGCACCATATAGGCTGACAGATTTCTTTGGGCATAAGCTTTTCTGGGCTCCAACCCACTGCTATGAGTAGAAATGGAGGAGATGTGGTCAGGGCCTTTATTCTCCTCCTTCTTGTATCCTCTCCTTTGTTTTATGGAGAAGTGTTTGTGGGATCATGGGGTCAGGCATTTTCCTGGGTACTGAGCTGCCAACCTTTTTTAGACGTGAATTGTAAATTTTGTTTACAGCTGTTCTAATGTGCAAGTCTCCAATTTAAACCTACAATGACCTTTTAGCAGCTAACTAGCCTGCCAGTGTGTTTTGTCTGTGGCCTGAGAGCATTACTGAGAACCATAGTATATTTCAGTAAGAATCAAAAACAAAATCTCAAAGCTCCTCATACAATGTTGGTGAACAGGACAGGACAATAGCCTTTAGTAGATAATGCATTTTCAAGTAATACCTTACAGGACATGCTTTGTACAAATATATCATCACCATAAAGAGTGGTGAACAGGGGTACATGGTGTCATATGGGGTGTCACAGTGGGCTAAGACTTAAAAAAGATCAAAGTGAGTTCTCACTCATTTCTGTCTGCATTGATTTATCTGTAGCTGCAGAATGAAACTAAGGACTGCTCTAATTTCCAGGTAAATGGATTTCAAAGAATCTTAGTCACAGTCAGAAGCTACTTGTGCAGGCACAGCACAATATAGCAACACACAAAGAATCTAGAAAATGGAGAAGAGTAAGAAGACATACTGCCAGAGGACAGAACTGGATTAAGGAGTCTATTTATTACCTAATTTAGGGTTCCCATTCACAGCAACAGATTCTTTCCACCTTGGAATTTCTTACTTCCCTCTGGCAAACAGATGGCAGAATAATGCCTCAACCTTTAGATGTTTGTGGGTATGTAGCAAAGATTGAAGTTTCTAGCTGTTTTTAGGACCAAGAGAGCTTTCAGACCCTTTATTCCATAATTTCTTTGTCACTTACTTTAAGCTGGGGGAGAGATTTGCCCAGTACCCCAAGTAGGTACAGGTGATATAGGCAGAATCAGATTGTGAAAGTCAACATTTTCAAATTTGAATGCTTATAAACCTGGTATTTCTTTTTTAGAAAGGGTGTATTCCAGAGCCACCAACAAAGTGTTCCAGGAAAACACAGGTAAATATTTTTTTACATTTTTGTCCTTGTACAGTAGTCACATGAATGCATCTTATCAGGAATGATATTTATACATCATCACAGTGTTTCTGGTTTACATCAGCTTTCTGGCCTTCCATTTATTTTCTTTTGTTCATTAAAACAAAGGCAAGGAAAGGAGAGGGGACAGGTCCTCCACAGACACAGAGTGGGGACAGGTCCTTGAAAGACACCGCCACTTCAACTCAGGTCACCTCTCTGCTCACTGCTCCACTGGCTGTTCCATATGATCCCCCAGAAGCAATGACTCCACCTCAGGACCCCTTCACAGCAATTGACAATGCCCTTCGTGATTTGACTGCTACTACTGGGATGATTTTGTGGGAGTAGTCCTGCTTTTAGCAGGGGGTTGGACTAGATGCCCTCATGAGGTGCCTTCCAGCCCTAATATTCTATGATTCTACCCCCCTACCCCAAGGCACAGATTCACTGGATGCCAAGACCATCACTGCTCCTGCTGCCTCACTTCCCAGGTCATCCTCCTCCATGGGTTGTGGCTGCCTCTGATGCTCCAGAACCCCCTTGGGAACCGGACAAGAGCATCAGCACCCCTGAGACTTTGGGGCAGGCTGGCAGCATCCCTGTGAAGACAGTACCCAGATCTACCATGATGAAAACCTATTCTTGGCCAATGGACTGCTGTTGCTGACAGGACAGCCAACACCTCAATGTCCTCCAGCCCAGGCCCTGCCAACAAGACACTCTGTGCTTGCTCACATGCTAGGTGAGACTGAGGAGCAGACCGGCCAGCATGTGCCTGATCCCCCACCCCATCTGCAGGTGACAGCCCCAAATCCCATCCCCAGGAGCACCAGCACAACCTCCCAGACCAAGCAGCAAGCCCTAGCTACTGTGATATACAGAACCATAAGTGGACCAAAATATCAGACTGCCAAACAACCAAGTGTGGCCTCTACAACTGCCAGTGGGATCATGTCCCCAGGCTACTGTCAAGAGCTTCAGAGCTCAACCAAGCAAATCCCAGCTGCAGGAGGCCCAGCAGCATCCTGGCAGCCATGCAGTGCTTTACAGATGTCTGGGTAGAGTCCTGCAGAGCCTGATCTTCCCCAAAGGGCTGACGCTTCCCAGAGGCCCTGAGTGATTGCTCAGCTCACCATGATGCCACTGCAGAGCTAGAAATATTGACCAACAACGTAACAAAGAGCATTTCTGAGCATTCAGAAGAGGGGATAGTATAGGCCTCCTGAATTCCAGTCATGGAGCTGCACCATTCTCCCTCCACCCCACTGCTCTCATTGCAATGGAACAGCTCAACTGAAGGCAGAACTTGCTGTCACCCCGTTCAGCTGCAAGAAGTCTGAGCTCCAGGGCTCCTACTGTTATATCTTTTCCTGCATTTACATTGTTTGGTCCATGCACCCACTTTTTGATGCCACCCATCAGTTTGATAGGTCCACTCATCCCTGGACATCACCATCCATCAAGGTGTCATGGCTAAAAGCATAACGTATAGAACTGAGAAAGGCTGGCTGATGAATACACAATGAAATAATGAGCTTATACACACTGAATGCATTTAGGATACTTTATACAGTTTGTAATTTAATAGACTATGTTTCTTTGTAGTTGCTATACCTATACCCTGGAGCCAAGAAAGACCCCGATCCTTCAATGAAAAGTCTGCCTTACCCCTCAGGGCCTTTAGAACCCTGGTGTGGTCAGAGGTTGGATACAGAGAGTACCTTAAGCAATCAGATCTAAGCTAGAGACATGTTCAACATATCGCTGGCAGCACAAAGCTACCTGAAAATACTGCAGGGATTTGCAACTGCAGTGCTCAGAGTGGGAGGTGTGGGGTTGGAGTATGTCCTCTGTAAAGCAGAATGGGGAGGAGATGGCCAGTGGTGAGGCAGGGGACAGTGGAACTTAAATGAGGGGAGTGAGGAGGGGCAGTCATTTCACACATACCCAAGAGATGCAGCAGGCCTTGTGGTTGAGCTAGCATGTGAATAAAATCCAAACCTTTCATCTCCCTTTGCACAGGAATTGCCGGTTGATGAGAGGTACGGAGTCTGCATGAGAGAAGGAGAAGATCTGATGGATAGGAAGCTAAGCTTTATGGACCCAGCTGTTTCCAGTTCTGAAGGGTCAGTAGAACATTTGATGCTCTAGATGCCTGTTGCACTCAGTACTCTGATACTTTTGTACTAGTGCTTTTCCAACCCCTCAGATGCCCAGCACCTTCAAATTCAGAGGATTTTTGCCCAGTTTAGATTCCAGGCTCTCCATTGAAGGAGACTGAAGCATCATTTCTTTGCAGTGGCACAAGTCCTCACTTGTGGTCTATTTCTTGAGTTTCTTGTCCAGTTTGAGCTGAAGGCTCTCCTTGTAGGGAGACTGAGCTATCCTGTCCTCACACTAGCACAAGTCCTCTTATATGGATCCTGTGTGGATTGTATTTATTGGGGAATCATAATGTGGTCTACTGCTTTGGAAAAGCAACAGAAACTTCAATTTATTTTCTTTTTACCCAAAATATTAACACCATGAGTGTCATAGCCAAGGCAATCTGTGTTATAATAATATTACAGTTGGGTGTAATAGAAGGTTTAGACCACACTGAATTTATCCCCGAGTGAATAGCGTCAGTATTCCTTCAGGTGAGCAAAAAGCCACCTTAACAGCTGAAGGATTTAAATTTTGGGGTAACAAATTGGTGTTTCTTACACAGTGGGCTCACTTGCCTGAAAGGAAAATAATAGCCATTGGAGCAATAGAGTTTGTATAGAGAGTCAGAACTAAAAATTCTAATGTTGATGAATAGTAATAGTCATGTAGACATATTAATGAGAACTCATGAATATTAATGAAGCTTGTGGCACTCCCCCCCCCCCCCCCAGGCCTCCTGGGATAACCTTCTGATTGTGCCAAAATCAGGACAAGCTGCAAAACCAGGGGCCAAACTCTTAAACCCCTGACAGGTGGTTCTTAAACCAGTCTCCCAGTCAGTAACAAAACATGTTTCTGTTTCCCTACTCTGGTCGTCACCAAGCATAACAAAATAGAAAAGGTCTCTTTATTGTACATCAGTTCCTATGGTCCCCACCTAGCCACTGGGTCTCTAGGTCCTCCTGACCCCAAATGGTCAGCCACTTCACTCAGAAAAATGTAGGCTTGGATCTTGCCTAAAAGAACACACTACCTGCCAATCCATTAGTAACTACAACTAAAGGATTAATATAAGAAGAAACAAAATATTACAGATGTGAAAGGGTCAAAGTGAATCACATACTTACACATGATTTAGAGTCCATAGAAAGCAAATCCTTGAAGAATCTGTAGTTTGCAGGTTAGTCCAATTCCTCTGGTAGGCACCCAGCACCTGGGTGGCCCTCAGTCATTTGTTCAGCCCCAGAAAATTAGTTCCAGCATGTTGGCTGCAGACAGACTGAAGACCAAATGGAGATGAGGCTGCTGTCTTTTATTACCTTTGGCTCTTCCATGCTCTCAGAGTCCTTGCCAAATCAAAATGGAGTTTAGTCCCATGGTCAGTCTGGGTGACTGGTCAAACAGGTTTCTTCCTAAGCCCACTGTACCTGGGAGGTTCCTTGATGGGCCATCAAGAGGACAATGGTTTTGCAAAAAAAAAAAAAAAAAACCCAAGGAGTTGTGTGGCACTTAAAGACTAACAGATTTATTTTTCACATGAGCTTTCATGAGAGAAAATCCCACTTTGTCAGATGGTTTGAAGATGGGTGAACTTACAGAATGGAATGAACATAAATGCAAGGGGGTGTAAAACATTAAGGTTAGGTTGTACAGTAACAGCAAATCAGAGCAGTTGTTAGGTTCAAACTCTGGGAAGCCTGAAGTCAAATTATCTTTTGTAATGGGAAAAGAGCCCATAGTCTCAATTAAATTCTGCTTTCACATAATTTAATTTGCATATTAATTCGAGTTCAGCTGTTTATCTTTGAAGTCTTGATGTCCCAGTCTCATCTTTAATGATGGTCATTAACAAATCATTTATCGAGTGATTAGAAAGATGGAAGTGCTCAGCAACTGTTTTTTTTTGTTTTGTGATTTCTGATATCAGTTCTATGTTCATTTATTCTTTTGTGCAGGGCTCACCCTGTTTGTCCAATGTATAAGGTGTTGGGGCATGTCTAGAACATGTTGGCATAGATCACATAAGTAGATGAGCAGGTAAATGAGCCTTTGATGGAGTAGCAGGCTTGATTAGGACCTATGATGATATCTATTGTGCAAATATGTAGGAGACTTGGCAGTGTGGTTTGTTGCAGGGGTGTGTGCCTGCTTTAACGTTTCTGTTGTTAGATCTGTAATTGCTGGTAGAGTATCTGTTTAAGATTGGGTGTCTGTGTTTAGGCAAGGAGAGATCTGTCTCCCAAGGCTTGAGAGAGAGGGGGATCATCTTTTAGAACAGGCTGTAGGTCCTTAATGATCTGTTGCAGAGTTCTGACTTGAGGGTTGTGGGTGGTGACTAGTGGTGTTCTGTTGTTCTCTTTCTTGGGCTTCTCCTGTAGTAGATGACTTTGGGGTACCCATCTAGCTCTGTCAATTTGTTTTCTTACTTCCCCAGGTGGGTACTGTAGTTTCAGGAATGCTTGATAGAGATCCTCAAGATTTCTGTCTCTGTCTGAGGGATCAGAGGAAATGCGGTTATATCTCAGGGCTTGGCTGTAGATGGATCGTGTGGTGTGTTTAGGATGGAAGCTCGAGGGATGTAGGTAACTATAGCAATCAGTAGGTTTTCGGTATTGGGTGGTGTTGATGTGTCTATCCCTGATTTGTACTGTAGTGTCAAGAAAGTGGATCTCCTGTGTGGAATGTTCCAGGCTCAATGGCTATGTCTACACACACAGTTTTATTTTGAAATCAGTCCTTTCGAAATGGCTTATTTCAAAATAAAACCCTTATTTCAAAAGGGCTCATTTCGAAATAAGGAAAACTGCGCAATCAAAATGGCCGTTATTTCAGAAGGGATATTTCAAAATAACACCAATTGGACCGCTGTTTCGAACAGTTGTTTCGAAACAATGGTGTTGTTTCGAAACACCGGGTCTAATGGCGTTATTTTGAAACATCCCTTCCGAAATAACGGCCATTTCAAAAACATCAAGGTTTTACTTTTTCGGAATGACGATTCTTATTTTGAAAGGACGGGATCCATCCTTTCGAAATAAGAAAATGTCATGTAGACCAATGTTCCCTGTAAGAGATGATGGCAGCTGAGCAACACATGTTGCTCGTTGCGCTCCCCCCCTGCGTGCTTGCTGCGCTGGCCCTCCCTGTGGGCCCGCTCCTGTCCCCCCCACTCCCAGCGGCCCCCACACCCCTGCAGGCCAGCTCCCGGCTGCCCCCCCTGCCCCCGTGGGCCCAATCCCGGCTACCCAGCAGCCCCCCTGCGCCCAGCCACCCTTCCACCCCCGTGGCCCGCTCCCGGCTGCCCCCCCCGCCACCTACTCCTAGCTGCCCCCTACTCCCGGCAGCCCCCCCTGCTCCCAGCGGCCCCCCCCGCCCCCGCGGGCCTGCTTCCGGCCCCCTCCACAGGCCCACTCCCAGCTGCCCAGCAGCCTCCCTGCCCCCACTCCTGGCGGCTCCCAGAAACTTATCTTGTGGCTGGAGTCAGATGGCCCAGCCACAGCTCCTGGGGCCAGAGAAGCTCTACAGAGCATGCCCAGATTTTCTGGGCATGCTCTGTTAGAGCTTCTCTGGGTGGGAGTTTTGAAAACTCCCAGCCCCAGAGGAGCTCTATCCAGGGACTCTGGCTGCCGGCGGTGCGCTGCCGGCAGCCTTCGCTACGCTGGCGGCTGCGGCGGGCTGCGCTGCAGCGTGCCAGCGCAGCTTAGAGGGAACAGTGATGTAGACCTAATTTCTTTTATTTTGAAATAACGAGTGTTATTTTGAAATAAAAGTGCCGTGTAGACATACCCAATTTGATTGTGGCATGGAAATTGTTGAAATCTCTGTGAAAATCTTCAAGAGCATCCCTGCCATGAGTCCAGATGACGAAGATGTCATCATGTAGCGTAGGTAAAGAAGAGGTGTTTTGGGATGAGACTTGAAGAAATGTTGTTTTAAGTTGCCCATAAATGGTTTTGCAGACACCCAGTTTGGGATTGCATTAGAATCAAACAACTTGGAACACACATAAAACAAATACAATTCTAATTTCTGATACAGACATGATACCTACATATAAACCATATAATAATTCCTGGCAGATTACAACCTTTCTATTGATACCAAACATGCTATATCACTTATGGTTTATTGTAAATATGAAATATTAATATGAAAAATAATCATAAACAGTTCCCTAGACCCAGCCAGCATCACACCTCTAATATTGATATTTTATGTGAAAAATTGTAGAATTTTATGGATATTAATGTTGTTTATTTGAATATTTGAATGTTATTTTTAAAAGTACACACATAACACAAAATATACACAATTCCACAATTTTCAACACAGCCACACAGACACATAACATAAAAGTGTTACTTAGAAAGGTGAGCAATGAGCTCTTGGAAAGGGGTAGCCAAATTGTGAAGTGAGTAGCAGTTTGGTATCCTCTGCCTAGTGTTCTTTACAAAACACTATAATAGAAATAGTTTGAGATGCTGTATGAAGCGACTCAACAGCCAAGCCTGGTGTTTGTATAGCACTGCCAAAGGATGGTTGGAAGGTGTAGTGTTCTAGTTATATGGCACTTCCAAGGCAATGATGAAAGAATAACATTTCACACATACACAAACACACACACATTTTTAAAGAAGCATCAGCAGGTAAGATAGAGAACAAAGATATGGTTGATCCTGTTATAACTGATGATGAGATAAGGTATACCTAAGAAGTTTTAAACATAAAAGTAAATGAGTAAATGTTATGCCTAAAATGACTGTAAAGTGAAGCTAAGATTAAAAGGCAAAAGGGAAAAGGCCTGAGATAGGAACTTTACTGTGGATCCTAGGGAGGAGATAAATAGACATCGACTTAAGAGACTTTGCCTTTCATCTGTGGCTTCTAGGGAGGGGATTATTAGAAGCTGACTTAGGATACTGTTTGAATCTGAGAATCCTAGGGAGAAGATAAAGAGAAATTGTCTTAGGAATCCTGGCCAATGCCTTAAGAGGATTCAAGGGAATTGGTCACGAATCTTGAGGGAGAGAAACCCTAAGGTATTGTTAAAACCTCAGAATTGTGAAGTGTTGCAGCTTCACAATAGTTTTCTGCTAGAGAAGTGTCTAGCCCTGTTGTTGCTTTAAGCAAGATAGCAGGTAATTTTCCCACTGGAGAAGGCATCCAGTACCATTGATGAACAGCTTTTATAGATTTTTTTTTTTTAAAGAAGAATACTCAAAAGAAGGAGCAACATGTGAAAAAAGCAGAAGCATAAGGAAGATAGTGATCCTGGAACTACACTAGGAGATAACTTGAAAGATTTTGTTCAGAAAATAGGACGAGGTCCATGGAAGGAGAACACATTCACAGGACCTGGAGCCTTTCAACAACTATGTAAGCAATGGGATCAGTAGATCCATTCAGAGAAGAAAGGCCTTTTTAAAGGAAAGCCTATTAGAAAGGAAAGAAAACAGGCTGCTATGCAAGGGCTATATTTAGCAGCAACTGTCTTGGGTAAAGACATAGAAAAATTAATAACAGAAAAACAGAAGTTACAAGAAGAAAAAGACAGAAAGAGCAAACAATTGAAGAACGTAGAAGCTGAAGCAGATAACTTAAGGACCATGATGTTAACTCAGTCTACTCAGCTAAGAATGTTTCAAAAGGAACTAGAAGAAAGAAAAGAAGAATTAGAAAGAATGATTAGGGAAAATGAAAAATGGAGAAAAATGGCCACAGATAATCAAGCTGCTGTGAGAGTGATGTTCTCAGATGGAGGTGAAAAAGGGAAGATAGATCATGCTGCTTATTTGAAGCAAATAGAAGCCCTGAAGAAAGAACTGGCAATTAGTAAAGGAGTAATCTCAGCAGGAAAGTATAATAATCATCCCTGGAATGAAGAAGAGATAGAAGCAGAAGATGTACAGTTCTGGTCACCCATGTTTAAGAAAGATGAAGTCAAACTGGAACAGGTGCAAAGAAGGGCTACAAAGATGATTGGAATGGAAAATTTTTCCTATGAAAGATGACTTAAAGAGCTTGGTTTGTTTAGTCTTCTCAAAAGAAGGCTGAGAGGAGATATGATTGCCCTTTATAAATACATTAGAAAGATCAATACAAGGGAGGGAGAGGAATTATTTGAATACAGTGCCAATGTGGAAACAAGAACAAATGGATACAAACTGTCCTACAGAAAATTTAGGTTTGAAATTAGACACAGATTCCTAAGCCTCAGAGGAGTAAAGTTCTGGAATAGTCTACCAAGGGAAGTGGTGGGGGCAAAAACCTTAGGTGTCTTCAAAACTGCACTTGATAAGTTTATGGAGGGAATGATATGATAGACAATATAGCTTGGCCACTGTCTGTCTTTTACTACTGGTGATGGGTAGGATAGTGACCGGGGAAGGGGCATTTGATCGAGTGGGTTCTGAGTTATTACAAAGAAGTGCTTCTTGACTGGCTGTTGTGGACTTGCCCTCATGCTCAGGGTTTAAATGATTGCCATATTTGGGGTTGGGAAGGAATTTTCCCCCAGGGCAGACTGGCTTGATCACTGGGGTTTTTTTGCCTTCCTCTGTAGCATTGGGCATGGCTCAGTTGTTGATTGATTCTCTGTATTAAAGTCTTTAA
Organism: Podocnemis expansa; assembly: GCA_007922195.1. NCBI lineage: Eukaryota > Metazoa > Chordata > Testudines > Podocnemididae > Podocnemis > Podocnemis expansa. The sequence continues at coordinate 32,970 of ML682276.1, read as the reverse complement.
CTCATGATTTGAGGACTTTACTAGCTCAGTTATGGGTTTGAGGTTCATTGTAGGAATGGGTGGGTGAGGTTTTTGGGGTCTGCAGTGTGCAGGAGGTCAGACTAGATGATCATATTGGTCCCTTCTGTCTATGAGTCTATGAATGGGAAGACATTCAAGATGATTTCAAGAAAGCAACTGTGAAAGAAACTCTCTATAGTGCCCTGTTAAAAGAATTGAAAGACCACCTCCCACAGCACCAGAAATAACTACTTTGGTTTCTAAAAAGCTTCAGCTGGTAATTTAGGAGGAATTGAAGAATGCGTGGAGAAAAGACCTTACACCACTGAACAAATAAAAGCCTTGGGAAAATCTCTAGGTCCTTTGAATAGGAGTTAAGTTATCAAATGATTAACTAGAATAGCAGGGATGCCTGGATTGAGAGGAGGAGATATCTCAGCATTAATCAAAGAATGCATGGGAATGAAAGATTTTTCAGGACTTCCATATAACATACAAGGTGCAGGAGAAAGGAACAGAGACACAATAGAATTTGAAGTCTTAAAATTCTTCTTCCCTTGGGAAGAACCAGTCAAGTGGTTCCATAGAGAAAAACAACTACCAGGAGAGAGACCTGAGCCATATCTAGCTAGGAAAATGCCAGTATTTAAACATTCTGGGCTTGCAAGAAATGAGGATGCTGAAGAGGATGATCCTATATTATATGATATATTTCCATTTAAAAAGGCTTTATTGCTTGGATTCAGCCCTCATATAAGAATAACAATGATCTCTATGAACCCAGAGCATACACCTTTAAGGTATATAGAGGTAAGGGCAAAGCATTATATGAAATTCAAAAAGAAGCCATTCCTATCCCTGGAAGATTTGATAAAGTTGCCACAGTGACTTTCTCAAATAATGGTCCACAAAAGAAATGGAACTCAGTGGATAAGCAAATTAAAAGAGTTAAAAATGGAGAAAAGCAAAATAAGGATAAAAGAGATCATTATCCTCACCTAAATGATCCACCTCCTTCAGTAAGAATTTGCATCTGGAAACAACTGTTAAAATATGAACCTAGGGAGGAAATTGGTGGACTGCCCACTGAAGAACTACTAAGAAGGTTAGTCAGCCATGAAAGTCCAACTCCCTCAACCCCGTGTCTTCCAGAGGATCAAAAATAGGATCCTCTTTCCCCAGTGTTAGCTAAAGAATAGGTTAATTCATTTAGAACAAGATGAATGGGGAGACCTACAGTATGTATAGAGTTTAATAAGGAAGCTTTTGAATAGAATGTGTTAATTGATACAGGTGCCACAATGTTTGTATCCAGTATTAATGAAAGAAAAAAGAAAGAAAAATAAAAACACATAAGGAGAACACAGAAGAAGCTCGGTGGAATAAAAAGCAGATGAGTAGGCTAAATTAGGAGCCTAGAAAGGGATTCAATGGGAATCAAAGATACTTGTAAAGATCGTTAATAAAGCCAGCCCTACTGTATATCAATTAGAAGTCCAACAAGGAAAGAGAAAAGTCGCAAAATGGTTTGACTCTTCACAAATGAAGAAATGGGAAGGAGATCCAACACACAAAAAAAGAATGCTGCATACTAATATAGGAATAAGTTAAGTAGTTAAATAAGTAAGAATATAGCAAACGGTAGTAAAGTAATTAGTGAATCTTTTCTCATATAGATATCGAGAGATGACAGACTGGACTGAGGAAGTTATATCCATAGAAGAGGATGAATTACTACCAACATTGGAGCAAGAAGGAGAAGTTCCACAAATAAATGTTGAGGAAGTTATGGAGATTATTCAGGAACAGGAGCAATTAGAAGCTCAACCAACATGTAGAATGAGTTTAATGGAAAACTCATCAGAAGAGTTTCAACATAATATGTTCCAACCAAGTGAAGAAAAAGCTACTCAAACTGAGGACCCACCAAAAGCTACAGCTATCACTGAGTATAATATACATACCATAACCCCGTTACTGAGAGACCATCTAAATAAACTACTGGTGATGATATATATAAAATTAAATGATGAGGAAGTTGGTCAGGTTTGCTATATAGATCCAAGATCTGTATATTCTACCTTGAACACAAAAATGCTGCCAAAAATTCTCTCATATAAAGCATATGAGAAAATTGAAGCAGCTGGAATACCAGGCAAATTGAAAACAACAATCCCTCTGACCATAAGGATAGGAAATAAAAACATCTTAAATGTAAAGTTTGGTTTAATGGAAGAAGAAGAAAATCCATATGGAACAATAGGAATTGAGATTCTCAAAGCACTGAATTGTTCCATTGATTTTGAGAAGGGCCTCATGTTTCAACTGTTGTAGATAATAGCTTTGTATAAGCATAAGAGAAGAATTTTGGACAAGAGTTAAGATAGGAATAAGTTATAAGAAATAGTTAAAATAAGTATAGGAAAGACTTTTACTTTAATAGGTAAAATGGAAAGTGAAAGTGAAGATAGTGGATATGATAGTCCTGTAGAAGAAAGAGATATGTTGCTAGACGGGGAAATTGTTTGACTAATAAAAGATAATGATCATAGATTACTTACTCCAGTGATAATTAGTATCAGGGAAGAACCAATAGGAATAATTTTCACCTTCAATACAGGAGCTTAATTCTCCATCCTGAATATCAGTGGGTTAGACATTGGCGATTTAGCCACAGAAGACATGCAATAGGTACATTCGACAGAAGGATAGGGAATGATTTCCCTAAGTCAAACTACGAGTGTACAAATAGGACCAAAAAACTACATGGAAACTTTGGAATCATGGATCTAGGTCCAGGACAATATTATACCCTAGGATTAGATGCTATCTATGCTCTGAAATGCATAGTTGATGTGGCAGGAAGAGTGCTCCTGGAATGTCATGATGGTTAGAAAGGTTAGTAATAAAGAAGGGGCATTATAGGAGTTAGGGTGTAGATAGGTCAGGAAGATAAGGATAGGAAAGTTAAGAGACTTATTTAATGTTACCATTCTTTTAGTGCAGCATGGATGAATGGAAGACTGATAATGAAGTAGTAGTAAATCAATACGTGGGAATTGCCAGTGTGGAAGAGTGAATTTAATCATTTAGATGGAATGATACATTGTGGAACATATGGATTTTTGTAATCTGTTATAATAGACACTGGAGCTTCAATAACTATTTTAAATGCAAAAGGTAACCCGTGGACGTATTCCTTGGCGGCTTTCAAAGGTCAATGATTGTATTTGAAATGAAAGAATATAAAGTATTTACAACCACTCCAATTAATATCCAGATTGCTGACAAGATAGTCTGTGGGATAAAAGCTGGAATAACGGAATTACATGAGAATGGTTATGGATATCTAGGGGTGGATGCTCTAACTGTACTAAACTGTCAAATTGATCTCAGAAGAATGTCTGTTAGATTTTAGTAAAATAAATTTTAAAAAAAGTAATGTATGAATATATGTTGACAAAAGAAGTATATTATAAAAATAAGAATTATTTGTTTTTATATAAGCTTTATTCAGTGATATAAAATAGTAAATGAAAAGTACAAATTGAAACTAAGAATATATGTATATAATCATTTATCTCAGCTAATAAAAACTATTATCATAAATATTTGTCAAGATAGTAGTAAGGTTTTATTATTTTCTGAATTATAGACTAAGAAAGAAAAATATACTCACAAGACTTCTGTGAAAGGGAGATTCTAGAAAGGATTACAGAGGAGCAGCGGTTTAATGAGGAAGAAGGAGTTATAGAAGATGACAGCACAGGGGAACAAGTGAGACTGGAAGGATGGGATGATAATGAAGTAGAAAAAGAAGATGGGGACAGGGAACTATCCCCAGACAGTGGGATGAGGATACGTCAATAATAAAATTAATCAAGCTTTCTATCACACAATAAATATAAATTCCTGTATTTTTAAGATTTTTGCATTGAACCCATCTACAATAGTTGAATGTAGTTCCCAGCTCTCCAAATTCATTTCTCAATACTTTTAATTATGACCCTCCTCATCTGGAGACCTCCTGGACCATCAACCTTACAACAGCTAATGCAGGAGTGTATAAAATGAAGAAAAGCCAACCTATCAAGAAGGAGTTAGGGAGAAAAAAATTAGCCCACCAATTTGGTTAATTGTTCTCAATAATGAGGAACCAGGAACACTCCAGGTGTGTTCATACAGCCTCCTTATTCCGAAACAACGGAGGTTGTTTTGAAATCAGGTTTCGGCTATTCACACAATGCACGGTTGTTTTGGAACAACGGTTCCTGTTGTTCCAAAACAACCGCGTTGTTTCGAAACAAGTTAGACCTAGTCTGTGGGTGAAACAACATTGTTTCGCAATGGTTGTTTCAAAACAACGCCGTGCAAACGTGTTGTTTCGAAACAATGGTGGTTTCGAAACGACTTGTTTCAAAACAACCGTCGTCTGAAAAAGGAAATATAATGAATAAGAAAATTATAGCATAGTAGATTAAGTTTAAAAGGAAAGATAGGTATTAGGATTAGAATATTGTTAAATAAAATGTAGTTGAAATAAGTTTTAAAACTTATTAAATTAAAATTAAAAAAAGAAGAGAGAAAAATTAATTGTTATAGAGAATAAAATTGTTAAGTTTAAAAGAAAGGAGGAAGGGACTTTTGTATTTATTTTGTTTCAGACTCTAGTTAATGGAAGATGAAGTGGGGTTCTTACTTGCTTTTTCTGGGCCTCTGTAGATGTGGAATACTGCTAAGGTAGTGTGAATGAGACAGCCCTGGTTGCAGCCATTGAATGGGTTGAACAGTCAGAAGACAACATCATTCCATATGAAAGCATAGAAGATTGCATTTTTAGACTCCCTCTGCTTAGTAACCCAAGAGTCATAGTAATTATGGGACCAGGTAGGATTATAGAATTCTTAGCAAAGAATAGGGATTATGTTACAATAGTGTATGGGACACATAAATATAGTATTGTGTTTGATAATTTAGGAGAAGGTACTGTAACCACTACAGGACCAAATGGAGTCTTACCACAACCTTTAACTTGTAAATGTAATAACACTGAAAAGAAAGGAAAACTAGTTGGAAAAGTAACTAGGACAGGGCCATGGCAATGTGCATTTATACACCATTTTACAAATAGTGCTAGAACACTTGCTAGAATAGTTAGTGAAAAAGTGCCAATGCCTAAGCCAGACATAGCAAATATAATATGACCAAGAAACAGATACCGCCATCCAATGGGATAACACTAGAATAGCATGGATGGTAAATAATATTCAAGTTTGTGAATTCACAGTTCAGGAAAAAATTAGAAAGAAAGTAATGGCTAGAAACACTGGAACCAATCACACAAAGAGATAATATAAGAACTATATCAGCACAATTTGCAGATAAATGTTCCATAAAATTGTGATTCTGAGGAACAAGAGAGAGCACTGACTCATCCACAGTATTAGTCAGCCTCTAAACCCTTCACATGCAGCTGGGATAATGATTTAAATAAGGGTAAAATACCTGGTAAAATACAATGCCAGGAAATTGGCAATGTGCCAATATGGAAGGACCAAATGTATTAGTACAATCAGATCAAAGGTCTGTAGGACTAGGAAAAGAGTCATGATTTGCTGTCTTTGTATGGAATATCCCATTATGGAGTAAGGGAGATACACAAAGAATACACACACAGTGATATCACAATAGAGATAATGAAACAACACATAGGGTGTGTTCACACAGCACTCTTATTTCAAAACAAGCGGTCGTTTCAAAATAAGAATTACCCTGTTCACACGACGCACCAACGTGTTCTGTTGTTTCAAAACAACGGCGTTGTTTCAAAACAACTTAAACCCCATGTGGGGATGAAACAATGTTGTTTTGAAACAATTGTTATGCAACAATGCCATCTGAACTTGTTTCGAAACAACAGTGACTTGTTTCGAAATAACTGTTGTCTGAACCTGCTATTTCACTTTGAGCCTTCTTCCTTAATTCAAATTAACAAACTGTTAATTCGAATTAACTTATTTCGAAATAACCCCTTATTTCGATACAATTTGTTTCGGAACAACTTGTATCGAAATAACCCCCCGTGTGTGAACGTAGCCATAGGTTCAGTCTAGAAGATCGAAAAAGAAATATTAGTACACAAACATTTAAATGTGAAATGCAAGTTGATATCATATCCAAAAGGCAATAGGCAGGGTTCAATCAATTTTGATATAAGCGCCTTGTTAATGAAAAGGAATGTGAGATAGGATCTTCAGAACAGACGTTATTCAATTACTGTTGTGAAGTGGATCACTCCATGACAACATACCTTGGAAGCAGAACATGGTAGATCTCCAGTGATGATTTTAGTTATACTTTTCCTTTTACTTGTGTGCCAAAAAACAGAAGTGACAAGTATTGGTCCATATGTAGTTAAAGAAGACTTCAAGAAATGATTGATAATAGACTCTACATGCTAATTAAAGAAGGTAATACTGGATTTCACACCGATCTCTTCATAGAAATCACAGTGTCAGAACTATATAGAACCTTTAGATCAGGGATGGAAGAAATGGATATATACTCAGGTATATAATGACTTATTTCAAAACAAAACCCTTAATTCGAAATGACTTATTTTGAATTAAAAAAAAATTAATTCGAAATAAGTCAAACCCCTCCAATCGAAATAACCTGCCCTGTGTAAGGACATGCTATTTCAATTCTCTGAGAGGGGCACACTGGGAGGTGTGGCAACATGGCCCCTGGCAGGACATGTTGCCATGCAATCCCCTGCCTGGGTCTCCCTTGGAGAGCCAGGCAGGGAAAAACAGCCCCCCAGGAAGGGATGTCTCTGCCCTGCTTCCCCGTTCCTGCTAGGGGCAGTGGGGCAGGGGCCCTGAGGCACCTCAGCAGCGGAAGGGAGCCAGTCCCACCAGCTCCCCAGCACCCCGGGGCTGAGCAGTTGCAGCCACAGAGAGCCAGTTGGAACCCAGCTCCCCATTGCTCCCGGGGCTGAGCTGCTGCAGCTGCAGGGAGCTGGTCCAGACCCGGCTCCCCAGCGCCCTGGGGCTTGGCTGCTGGGAGCTGCTAGCCCCCCAACTGCCTCACCACTGGGGGAGGGGGAACGGTTGGGGAAGCCTGGCTTTCGGCTGTGGCCCTCACCGCTTGGGCATGCTGCAGCCCCGGCAGGGTGGCCACAGCTGCCATAGCTCTCCCCGCATTGAGCTCTGGGGGCTGCATCCCCTGCGGGGTGGCCCCAACTGCCGCGGCTCACCCCGCACCCAGCTCTGAGCTGGGTGTGGGGTGAGCTGCGGTGGCTGTGGCTACCCCACAGGGGCTGCAGCCACCCTGAGCTGGCTGCAGGGTGAGCCGTGGCGGCTGCAGCCACCCCACGGGAGTCGTAGCCCCCCAGAGTTGGGCACGGGGTAAGCCATGGCGGATGCAGCCACTCCGTGGGGGCTGCCTGGCATGTGCCCCTGCTCCTTCCCTCAGCACGTTGGCAAGGGTGCTGGGGGGGCCTTCCTCCCAGGATGCTATGCACCCTGGGATAAAGGTCAATTGTTATATCGATATGCTGGGCATATTGCTATAACAGAGCCAGACGGGTTATTTCGAAATCACAGTTTTGAAATAACCGGTCATTTCAATATAGAAGTAGCTTGTATTATATCGAAAATACTTTCCTTATTTCAAAATAAGGAAGCTCCTTATTTTGAGATTAGAAAACATCATCTGGACATGACAAGTTTTATTTCAAAACAACCAGTGTTGTTTAGAAATAAAACACTCATGTGGACAGACCCCTAGTGTCACCAAGAATAGAAAGAAAATTGATACTGCTTTAGAAGAAGCAAGAACAGGATTAAGTATCCTTAACAATATAGATGTAGAGATATTGACAAATAAATTGAGCTTGTTGGGCCAATGATTAGGAGATCTGGCAAAGCCCCTAAGAAATTCTTTAACAGAATTGAGTTCAAGCCAACACATAACTGCAAATTTACTACCAAAATGGGAAAGATCTCAGAGAGCAGATCGCCTAAAAATTTTAGATACAGTAGAAGTATTACAGAATAATTTATCCTTAACATTAGCCTGTATGCAAACACAAGCATGGATGAAAGATGTTATCAGGGAGGCTATGAGTGGCATCTTGCCTTTAGAGGTAAAGAGTGCAATGTGGAAATATGTTTCTGAATTTAAAACTGATCTACATGGATGGTGGAGAATGAGCAACTTCACCTATAAGCCACAAAAAAATCAAATCATTGTATATGTTCTACAGATCTCCAAGACTCAAGTCAAATGGATATCTCCAATAATTGCATTGGAAATAAATGTAAATTTGAGTCTAATGCACTCAGCTGGGTATAAATTATAGGCAATAAGGCAGAATACTACATGGAGAACCATAGAACTTGAGGCTTGTAATGAGGAACAAGATGTTAGATATGTTTGTAATAATAAGGTTATCCAATCGTCTGATATTTGTCTAAACAGAGATAAAGGAGAGTGTTATTAACAGTTAGATACATGTTCCTCAAATGAATCAATGGTTGTATATGTTGGAAAAACCTGTGTATGTATCAGAAGTTGGTGTACATTGTTTAAAGTGAACTATGTATATGATGTTGTTCATGATCCTTATGAAAATCAAAGATTATGCAATGTTACATCTGTAATAGGGTGTGGTGTTGAATACAGCTTACCCATAATGGCTAATGAAGAAATTAGAGACCAATATCAACTGTATGAACAAATAAACCCAATTTGGTTCAGATTAAATCTCAGTTTAGTTAAGAAATTCATAGAACATCGTGATTTAAAAGAACAGGTAGAGAAAGGAAAGGAGACAGCAAGAACATCTTGATTACTGTGCATCACTCTGCAAAGCAAACCAAACCAAACAAGTAGTGGACTGAATTAAAGGAATTACTAAGCATAGCTGGTGGAAAATATTTTGGGGATTATCCCCCACAGCCAGAAAATCTCTAAATATCTCTTACATACAGGCTGTTTATAATATCTTGCACTGGTCTGTAGGCACCTTGCATTTCAACTGTTACCACAGAATTTTAATCCTTCAGCTGTTAAGGTGGCTTTTCGATCACCTGAAGGAATACTCACAGTATTTGCTCTGGGATAAATTCAATGTGGTCTGCTTGCCTAAATTGGTAAGCCTCCCCGAAGGAAAATATGGCTATAGCCTACCAATCAAGAACAGACTTAGAGCAATAAATTCTTTGAAAACAAGTGTTAACATTTATTTTTAATTATAATATTACAATGAAATTCAAGAACTGAAAATATTTCTCCTAACAGTCAATAATCATCTATCACAGTGAGTGTAGCATAAAATGACAGTTAAATAGAATGCTGCTCTTCTGCATTATAGAATATCAAAATACATAAGCATACCTACAAACTTAACATTCTACAGCAAATACATTAAAAATCACAAAAATCCTTAAAGATATATAAATACTTAGAACCTATAGCATTCAAGAAATGGTGATCAGTCATTTGTTGAATGGGTGAAGATAAGCCTTTCTCAGTCACACTGCATTCACTCAGCTTTATTGACAGGCATGCCACAAGCACACTTACTTACAGCACCTCACATATCCCGCTGCACTGTCAGTTTGGATCCTATTCTGCTCTGTCAGAGGTAGAGGTTATCCTCAGAATCTGGACATATAAGTCGGGACTCAGTTAGCCGAGTTGTCCAGACCTTTCAGCAAAACCAATGCCTTACGGATGCCCGATGAACTGGTCCGGTCAGCACTGGGTCATCAGATGGGCTTCAGCTCTGGATGGCTTGATCCTTGATCAGGCTGTTCTGGTCTGCTGCATGGTCTCCATGCTGTTCAAGTCTCTCTGGTCAGGGGTCCAGTCCAATCCCAGTCCTTTGTTTCTCTGGTCTCCTTTCAGGGTCTGGTCCCAGTCATCCACTTCTTCAGCCTGTGTGCTGGTTCTGCTCCAGTCCGGTCTAACCCAATCTATATAAATCTGGGGATCAGGGTTGGGGCTGGCCAGAAGTGGTGGGTGGCCTCCAGGGGTCAGGGTTGGGGCTGGCTGGCACCCATGACCCAGAACTGGCAGCTCCAGGCTGGCCAACTTGTCCCACTCCCCCCTAGCCCTCCCCAGCAGGGGGTGTGCCCAGCAGAGTCCAGGAGTGGTGTGCCCCAGTTCCTTGTCCCTGTTGCCAGCACTCGTCAGCTGGAAAGCATGGCCAGTGGGGTCTTGGGGGAGTGGAGGGGCTTGGCCCCCCGTGCCATTTTTGCCACAGGTGCTGGGGGTTGCCTATCCCTGGAATAGGGTTTAGGACAGATTGTACAGGGGGGCCCACTTTAAAAGTCATAAAATGGATGCAGATCACTAATCTATGTGGAATACTAATTTGTTATATGTGCTAATTACTTCCTAAAATATCCTAATTATAACTATTATTTTATAACTAAGTTAACACTTCTGTTGCTACTGGCCTGAGAATTAACCTGAGGATTTCAAAAAGGATTTTTTCCCATCAGTTTGCCTTCTGCCATTTTCACTCATAAGTTTGAATAATTATGGGACAGAAATCCTTGGCTACCAATATAAAAGTTATGCTAACTTCTCAATTTATGCTAAGTGTAACGCTACAGAACTGGGATTTCTTAAACTGATAAAGAAAGATGTATAGAATTAAATCAGTGATATATGCATGCAAGCCAAGCATAGGTTAAGTCAGGGGCTATAGAGGAAAGGTCCTCTCCTGGATCAATCAGGTTATGTCTACACTGAGCATTTCAATTCGAACTACTGAATTCAAATTGACCAATTCAAATCTAATTTGAATTCAGTCAATTCAAATTGACATGGCCACAGTAGAAAATCCAATTCAAATTAGCATGTCCATTAACAGGAATTTCTTGTTCAAATTTTTAGGGGGTGCTATTGTATAGGGAAAAATCAAGTTGTGGCCAATTCAAACTAATAGTGAATTTGAATTGACATGTCAATTTGAATTACTCACTTCGAACTGGCACTGACTTTGATGGAAAAGGAGGTTTGACCAATTCAAACTCTGCTTTCCTCAATTCGAACTGAGCAGTGCCTCAGTTCAAATTGAGGAAAGCAGGCATGTCCATGCACTTATTTGAATTTGAATTGATGACAATCAATTTGACTTCCCATGTAAGTGTAGACATAGCCTAAGTGGTTAAAAGATAGGAAGAAAAGCCTAGCAGATTTCAAGACGGAGAGCAGTAAATAGTTGCATCGCCTCTGGATCTGTGCTGAAACCTGTGCTGTTCATCATATTCATGAATGATCAGGGAAAAGGGTTGAGCAGTGAGGATGCAGTTTGAAAATGATGTAAAATTTTTCAAGATAGTGAAATTCAAAGCAGACCATGAAGAGTTACAAAGGGCTCTTACAAACCGGGTGACTGGCCAACAAAATGGCAAATGAATTTCAGTGCAAAGTAGTGCATGTTGGAAAACAATCCCAACTGCACATATCTAATGATAGTTTCTAAATTAGCTGTTATAACTTGAGAAAGATTTTAGAGTCATTGCTTGTCCTCTGAAAATTTTGGCTTAATATGCAGCAGCGATGGAGAAGGTGACCAGAATGCTAGGAAATACCAGGAAAGAGACAGAGGGTATGTCCACATGAGTCTTTTATTTCGAAACAACACTGGTTGTTTCGAAATAAAAAACTGAACGTCCACATGACGTTTTCTTATTTTGAAATGACAGGCATCATTTTGAAACAGCTTAAACCCCATTCATTTCGAAACAGCTGTTATTTTGAAATGGTTATTTCGAAATAATGCCGTTTGGACATGTTGTTTCGAAACAAGAATAACCATTTCGAAACAACAGCCATTTTGAAAGCAGGCTTTCCCATAATTCGAATTAACATTTTCTTAATTTGAATTAGCTTATTTCGAAATAACTCATTTTGAAATAACTTATTTCAAAATAATGATGTATGTGTGGACCCAGCCAGACACAAAAAGATCATAATGCCATGACATAAATCTAAGTTACTCCACCTAGCATAATGCATCAAATTCTGCTTGCGGCATCTCAGAAGGGTTACAGCACAACTAAAAAAGATCCAGAGAAGACAGAAAGGTGTTGAGGGGTTTGTGGACCTGCTTCCAGACAAAGAGACATTAAAGATTCGGACTGTCCAGTTTAGAAAAAAGATCAGGAGTGGCCAAATTTATGGAACTCAAGAGCCACAGAAGTTGATCATTAAACCTTTGTGAACCACACTGAGGCACACGGCCATATACTTTAACCTACTCCAGAATTACTAAGTTTAAAATTCATTGCACACTTTAATTTTATCATAAAAGGAGGGGAAATGTAGATCCTACTAATGTCAGATTCTAATAATTACTTAAGCTTACCATGAAATATAGGCCTATACAGTAAAACCTTAGCTGTTCCTCAGTGTAGAAGACTGCAGGCTAGTGGTGAGTTTTTTAAAATCTGGGCAGTAATTTTTCAACACAGTATGTAAAAGCTCTCTCAGGTGCTGATCTGTAAGTACTGCACAATGTTTGAATTGCACAGATTTCATTGTGGAATACAATGCTTCACAGCAGTAAATTGTGCCAAAAATTGATAGTAATCTACAGCTGACTTTCTTTGTTAGGGCCTAACAAAGAACAAAAAATACACACATGACCTATGTTAAGGGCCAGTTGCACCAACTACAGTACTAGACTTACATCTCCAATAATGAGATTCAAACTTCATGTTAAGTAACACTTAAATCTTTTTTATGTTGAACCATCATAATCTCCTGTTACTGAGGTGCTACTAAAGAAGTAAAGGTTTAGGTGATGCTATCTGTAACTGCATTTCCTATTGGCTTGTAGCGTACCAATGGCATGATAGTGAGAGTTTTTAAATAATATGAATCTCTTTGGCTGGTGTCAGCAGACAAGAGCAAAGAACTCTGATCAAGAATATTGTAAAATAGCCAATAGAAACTCCTGCATCTATTTGCACAATTTTTTCATGACGCTGCCCTGTATTTAGACTTGGTGTCTATTTGTCTTTTAGAAGTTTTATGCTATCTACATCATTCATAACCAATCAACAGTTCCAATTGAGAGTGAAAAAATAATCTTTATATTCATCAAAAACAAAGCCTGGCAGATGTTTACACTTGGGAAATCAATTTAAATCAATTCAAGAAATTGATTTGCCGACATTCTTCCGTGAGCCACACTTTTTCATTCAAGAGCTGCATGTGGCTCCCGAGTCACAGTTTGGCCATGCCTGAAAGAGAAGATTAAGGGATGGATGAGCAAAATCTCTATGACAGTAGTTTATTACTTGAAACAATGAGAAGAGCTTATGACTCTTGTCCACAATACAAGAAATAGGGGTCACTTGAGGAAGTTAATAGGCTTAGTATGAAAAAGAGGAAGTACTTTTTCCTATAATATGCAAATAACCTGTGTAACTCATTGCCAGAGGATGCTGAGAAGATTAAAAAGTGCAACTGTGTTCAAAAAAAGAATGGGATCAGTTCCTGGAGGGTAATTCATCAACAGCTTGTAGCAGAGTGCAGGTTTTCCTTTTCCTGCCACTTGAGCCCTAATGGGCAATGGAGTGGAGCCACCTTGGATGCCAGCAGGACAGGGGGCTAATGAGGACCAGGTGGGTGACTCCTTCAGCCAAGACCTAGGAGGGGACCTGACTGAGAAGCTGCTAGAAGTGGCAGTTTGAGCCCTGCACTGCTCAAAAGGGGGCAAATGGCAATCGCAGAGGCTATGTCCACACATACATCGTTATTTCAAAATAAGTTATTTTGAAATAAGTTAATTCAAATTAAGAAAATGTTAATTCGAATTAAGGGAAAGCCTAGTATCTAAATGGCTGTTATTTTGAAATGGTTATTTCAAAATAAGGCTGTTTGGACATGTTGTTTCGAAACAGTGTTGTTTCGAAACAACATGTCCAAACGGCGTTATTTTGAAATAACCATTTCAAAATAACAGCCGTTTCGAAATGAATGGGGTTTAAGCTGTTTCGAAATGACGGTTCTTATTTCAAAATGACAGAGCCTGTCATTTTGAAATAAGAAAACATCGTGTGGATCTAATCGTTTTTATTTCAAAATAACCGGTGTTATTTCGAAATAAAAGAGATGCGTGGACATACCCAGAGGGCGTGTGGAAGCCTCCAGGGAATGGGGCTGCCTGGTATAAGGGTTGGAACTGTGAGGCTCCTGGGCCTGACCAAAAATGACATGTTGCTAGTGGAGGGACACTTAGCACTGTGGGGTGCATTCCATGGCCATCCGGCAGTGTTTGTGTCCAGAGGGCTGGAGCCCAAGGGAGTGAGTGTGGGAAACTAGTCAAGCTATCAGGGGGATATGAAAGGTGGTCAGGGACAGAATTCCATGGCTTCACCTACCCAAATGGAGGCTGGCAGAGACTGTGGCGAGAAGACATGGGTTAATCACTCCAAATATCCTGTTCTGGCCACCCCCTTCTGGCCAGTCTCAGAGACAGCACAGGGGACTAGGTACCATTGCTCTGACCCAGGGTGGCCATTCAGCAGACCTAGGTGCACCTGTAGAGAATTGACAGTCACAGATCTACAGGCAGGGGCTGAGGTGCCTGCTTCAGTGGGACCAGCTAATGACAACTTCTGTTTGTGCCCAGAGCCCTCTGAATGGAGAGAGGGCAGCTGGAGACAAGGAGAAGATTCTTACCAAAGAACCCATGCCAGGGTCGGATGCCTCATTCACCTTCCAACAATCTCTGCCCCCTGCACCTTCCTACTCACCTGTACTAGTGACAATGCCAGACTCCCCCCTCCAGCCACTGCAGAGTCTGGGCCCGGAGAGACTGCTGGTTTGTAACTCTGCTTTCCAAGTGATTTTAAACTGCCTTACCCTTGAAGGTAAGATGTTCAGAGGTCAGATGCAGAGAGTACATTAAGCACATTGGAGCTGGTTAGAGACGTGTTCAACATATCCCTGGCAGCACAAAGCTACCTCAAAATACTGCAGGGATTTGCAACTGCAGTGCTCAGAGTGGGAGGTTTGGGGTTGGAGTGTGTCCCCTGTAAAGCAGAATGGGGAGGACGTGGCCAGTGGTGAGGAAGGGGACAGTGGCACCTAAATGAGGGGACTGAGGAGGGGCAGTCATTTCACACATACCAAAGAGATGCAGCAGGTCCCGTGACTGAGCTAGCGTGTGAATAAAGTCCAGATCCTTCATCTCCCTTTGCACATGGATTACCAGTTGATGAGAGCTATAGAGTCTGCATGAGAGGAGGAGAAGACCTGATGGATGGGAAGCTAAGGTCTCCGGACCCGGCTGTTTCCAGTTCTGGAGGGTCAGTAGGACATTTGATGCTCTAGATCCCAGGTTGTGTCCAGTACTCTGGTACTTTTGTACTAGTGCTCTTCCAACCCCTGACATATGCACTGTACTCAATCGGGGATCTGGCCAGCTTTTAGAAGCTGAGGGCTACTGGCTTTCTGTCAAAGAGGAGAATGAGATTCTTTTTAATTTTAAATCCTTAGCACATATCAAGCTGGCTCCTTTGCCTCACCTGCCTTGTCTGATAGCAAATCTCAGCACATACAAAGTCTCACCTTGATTTTTCCAGACTGCAGGATGATGCTTTGATTAGGCTCCATAATCTTTATCTTCTGTTTCTGGGAAATCTTGCTGTGCAAGTCCCACTCTAGCAGTCCCAGACCCAGTACCTTGGAGGAAGGAGTGACCTCAGATAACCCTGCACTAAGAACAATGAATGTATGTAAAGTCACAGGCTCATCTTCCATGGTGAGTGGGGAAATCCTAGGTGACTTACTGATATTCAGCAATGGGAATGTGCTATGAACTCTTCCATCCAGACCCCCTAGCAGGCACCCTTTGTAATGATGTTTCAGGACCGAAGCTCAAGTTGCACTCCCAAATGTCCACTGCTCACCATAAAAACAGCAACAGGCCTGTGGCACCTTATATTCTAAGGGTATGTCCACACAGGGTTCTTATTTTGAAACAACAGAAGTTGTTTCAAAATAAAAATTGTCATGTCCACACGACATGCCATTGTTTTGAAACAACAGGACCTGTTGTTTTGAAACAACGGCCGTTGTTTCGAAACTTGTTAAACCTGCTTCGATATCAAAATAGCCGTTGTTTCGAAACAGTGTTTGGACACATTGTTTCGAAACAACATGTCTGAATGGCCTTATTTCAAAATAACCATTTTGAAATAACAGCTGTTTCGAAAGCAGACTTTCCCTTAATTCGAATTAACAAACTGTTAATTAGAATGAACTGATTTCAAAATAAGAATTTTATTTCAAAATAACTCATTTCAAAATGGGTTATTTTGAAATAATGGTGTATGTGTGGACATAGCCTAACAGATTTCTTTGGGTGTAAGCTTTCATGAGCTCCAACCCACTTTGTCAGGTGCAATGTGCAGTGCTCACCATACTTCGAAAGTTCTCTTACGGTAGCCCAGTAGGCCCCAATCCATATACCCCCTTTTGTGGAAAATCCCTGTTCTGGTAGATCTCTCTGAGCTACAGGAGCCACCCCTGGGCTTTGGCCACACTTCTGCAGTCTGGGAGAGGGATCCAGGCCCACCCACATCACCAGGCCCCATCCCAGGAACCCTGTATCCCTCACCTCTGGCATTGCCTCAACCCTCTTGATGCTCAAGGTCTCCTGGGCCACTTCCCTGCACCCCCCACCTTCATCGCTTCCTTGGCTCCCAGCAAGCCCCAAGTTTCAGACATCTTCTCCCCTTCTCAGGGCTTTCCACAGGTGTTTCTCCCTAAGCCCCAGGCTTAATTCTTCCACAGAGTCCTGCAGCCCCAAAGCTGCCCAAAGTGCTGACCCCACAGCCCCTGAGCAGCTAGGTCCTGCTCCTTCCACCATCCAAGGGAGAATGCCCCTGGTTTGACTCTGAGGCTAGCTTTTCCACATTGCCCTGAGCCCTGATTGGCCCAGCAGCCCCTCTGATGGATTGGCTCCTCCTGCTGTGCCCTCTTTAACCCTTTCCAGGCCAGTGTGGGGCAGCTGCCCCATCACAGAGTGTCAGTGGGAATAGCCTCTTCCAGCAGATGCTCTGCCCTTCTGTATCCACTTGCATCAAAGATTCAAAGCACTTTACAAACACAAATATACTCCCAGTATCACAGGGGGTAGGTAAGTTCCCCTCTTTTACAGATGATGAGAGAGAAGTTGTCCTCCACCCAAGTGTCACCAGATCTGTGAAAAGGGCCCAAGTCACACAACTCACAGCCCTATGCTTTAACTACAAGGCCATCCTTCGTAGCTGAGCCACATCTTCTGTAAAGCCCCGTACACATGTCTAGGGCAGATTAACATGTGAATGATAATGGTAATGAGAGGCAGTGCTCCACAGAACTGAGTGCACAGTGCCAGGGCCATCTGGCTAAGTGCTGCCCGCTACAACCTGGTGTAGACTGGAGGTCTAATTTTCAAAAGCTCCTTTGAGACTGTTCCCTGAGAAGGACTCATTTCGACACAACACACTGTAGCCGCCACCACACTCACCACCCACCTCAGTGACTACAAAGAAGACACCGTCAGTCACCTAGCCAGAATTCATCCCAGACCTTCAATTGGGATGGAGGAGAAGGGCTCACTTTGTTAATTCATGTAATGGAAGAGAAATCACCAGTGTAACAACTTTGCTTGGGTTCTTGTGAGGCTGGTGCCACCTTGTTCCCCATTGTTAAGAAGCTCCCAAGCTAACTTTGTGTAGCAAGAGGTTTCTTTAATTTCCCTTAACAGACAAGTTTGGCTGGACTTGATTCTCCTCTCGGTTGCCGTAGGCTTGTTTTGGCACGACTCCACTTGATGGATTACTCCACCCTAAACCAGGATAACTGGGCACGGACTCAAACCCATTGTATCTAACACATCACTTTCCTGTTGGGAAACTGAGCAGTCTGGCCATGTTCTGATTCCAGGTGGAGGGAGAATCTGCTGGGAATGAACTGATCCTGAATGGAGAAGAGTTGGACCTCGAGCTGGAGGAGGTAACAAAGCATTTCATTTTCTCTGCTCTCCAATTTGATTTTATGCAGGAAAATAGTCCACAGTCTGCACAGAACAGATCTTGCAGATTCTGGAATAACCAGTGCTCCGCTCATCTCTGTTTGCCAAATCTCCCCAACCAATCCAGGCTTAAGGGCAGCTGGTTACAAGTGCTAAGACAGTGAAACACCTTTAAGTGTCCTGGTGTGACTGCAGGACTGGGTGATATCTGTCACTGGGTTTTCCCTGTAAGTCCAGGTATGTCATCAGAAAGTCCTGCTTGTAAACCTGGGGGGTGGGGGGGAGCCCTTCTGTGGAACCAGGGGAAAGGCTGAAGCAGGGTCAGAGTCTGAACACGTCCCTTTACAAGGCTGACAATTCCTTTGATCTGTATATGTTTGAAATTGGTGTCCATGAAGGTGGGGGACTGGAAGAAAAGGTAGCATGTGCAAGTATCTCCTATAGCTGGTGGAGGTGGTTCTCTTAATCCTCCTCTGTCTATTGAAAAAAAATCTTCCAGGTGCCCTCACAAAGCCTTTTCTTTGCTTTTCTATGCCATCCTAAATACATTCTATCCCTTTGTTGCCTGTTCTGTCTTCCAGAATGAGTTCAGTGAGATTGTGGAGAGCTTACTTCAGGACATGTCACAGCCATTGTCAGATAAATAAACTTGTTAGTCTTTAAGTGCCACAGGACTCCTTGCTTATTTAGATACTCATGTTTTTTTTTTCTCCTAGGATCTGTTGCACTTGTGGACTTTTGTTACTTGATTCACATTGGAGTATGATCTGTGCAACTTTCCTGTTCACTTTTCCAATGTAATCACATGGTTTGTGGCCAAATATGCCACACCAGGGGTTCCTTCGTGGCTGTGCATATATGCAGGACTCTGTTGTATCATGTTGCATGAAGTGTGTCTCAGGTGCTTATATGAAACGTGTTCCATGTATTTCACATGGCTCAGACAATCAGAGCCATCACTCAGCATGGAGGCTGCAGACGTAGGTGACAAAGACAATGCAAATTGAGCTCTCTGGCTCAGCTGGGACAAAGGGACTTGCCTTGGCCCAGGAAGAGGAGGAGCTGAGGGGGCTTTGAAAAGAGAGATTGTCACACTTTAAACTGAGAGGAGCTTTTTGCCAGGGAAGCTCCATCACGAAACATCTCCAAGGGCTGAACTTAGCCACATGGCCAGAAGGGTGAAGGCTGCATGAAAACCATTATGGGCCACAGACAGGGAGTGCATGTAACAACAACTGTGATTAAAAGTGCAGCCAGAACTCCAGTAAGATGTTTCGGAGGAGCCAGTAGAGGGGCTGCAACCTGGCACAATCAAGGTAGATGTGTGCCAGGGTTGCCATCATGCCACAGAAGGGACAGGTGTCACGGCAAGGGGAGAACTGCACCAAGTACATGCCTGTGCTCACAACTCTGTGGAGGTGCCATCAAGTGGCGTCCCCAGATGGCCACAGGGTTAAGGTGGCATAGAGGCTGGCCCACTAGGGATCCTCGCTCTGTGCTGGTGGAAATACATCCTGCTATTTTGTGTCAGGGTGGAACTTGAGGTTGTGGAGATGGATGGCATAGAGCACAAGTGTGTACAGATGGTCCCTGGATTCAGTTCAAAAGTGAGTCAGCAGCAAGTCCAGCAGCCAGGTAGATGCATGGGGAGACGACAGTGGGGGGAGAGGAGGGCTGACAAGACAGGGGTCCAATCAAAAGATCTGGAGGGCTGGGACTGAGAGGGGCCTGGGGAGTACCTTCTTGCAATATCTTATTGAGGTAAGCTTGAGCAGCAGGAGCCAAGGCTGCCTTCTCCTCCTGGAGTAGGAGCTGGAGGTTTCAATGGGTGGACTGGGAGCACCGGGCACCAAGCCAGTGCTTGAGGATGTTAGAGCACAAGGCTCTGGTAGTCCCCGAGTCGGTCCAAGTGGGCCCAAGACACACAAAGACAGAGGAGGTCACAAACACATATATGCTTTATTACCTTACAGAGATCTCGTGGAGCTAGCTCCCTGAGGGGTACAGTACAGCGGATTTTATAGTACAGTTTACAGGAAAAGGGGTAAGGCGGGCACAGAGCCAATCATAATTTAGGGTCGGGGGCTGTATACCTTATATGTCTGGTTACCTCACCTGGTCAGGGAAGGGTTGTTTCCTTATATGATGCATCATCTCATCTGATGCTTCTGGACTGATGTGACTGACCCAGAGATGGTAAGGACAGGTGAGATGTGACTACCCCAGGGACCTGAAATGGTGTCTCAGGACCCAAAAATGGAGTCTGGTGACTCATGCTAACCCCTTCAGGATCCACCTCATTTCTCCTGGTGTAGTCCAAGGTGTCTCCAACCCTGGACCCTGAGGGATTTTTGGCACCACCCTCCAGCCACAGGCCATTCCTATGCGGGTGTGGAGACCTAGGAAATAGATCTGTGGGGCCTCCCTGCCCTCCCATGCTGGGCTGGGTGGGATGGGTCTGTCCAGCTGGGAGGCCCCATTGCTGCGCTGTGGCCAACCCCCTCCCTGCTGTGTTTGGTGTGGAGCTGAAGGCAGTGCAGAGGCTGGCTCCATGCTCCCGCCTGCTTCCCCACTGCCTTCAGCTCCATGCTGAAGGTAGCAGGGAGGTGGCGGGGGACAGTGCAGCTGTGGGATGGCAGAGCAGGGCACATGGAACCGTGGGGCCAGGGGTGATCATCTCTCTCACCCCCCACTGAGAACAGCCCTGGTGGGTAGGGTGTGGCACTGCCACCAGGATCTGGCCACGAGTGGGGTGCAGAGCAGACCCAGCCCAACCAAGCCCTTGGCACCCACTACTTGTTGGTGCCTAGAACCACCTAGGTTACCTCTGTGGACAAACAAGCCCTGAGCAGGAGCTACATCCATCTCCAAAAGAATACTGATGCAAGATTGAACAAAAGCTCCCCTGACCCAAAGGTCTGTGAGGGCACGGAGCTCCTCTTGCTTATCCTTGAACACTCTGCAGAGGGACAGAGCCTCAGGGATGGCAGTCAGATCTCTCTCCAGTCTAAAACCTTCTGCTCCAGCTGCTCTATCCCTGCATCTCTGCACCACTGGCCCTCCAAGTGTAATCGCAACAGAAGAGCCAAGTGTGTACCTTCACCATGTCCCACCAAGGGAAAGACAGTCTTCTGCCCCTGCCAGGCCAGGCAGAACTGCTGGAAGGAGGCTTCACGCCCACGTCCTCCAGCATGCCATTGTTGGCATGCCAACAGGCTGCTCTGGCCTCGCTCCCTCATGGTCTAGGATGGCAAAAAACCTTGGGCTGGCCCTGCTTCCACTTCTTCTACACCCTAGAGAAATGGTGGGGGGGGGGCTAAGGAGCATGTTTCTTACCTCAAATCTGAAGATGGTGCCCCCTCACAGATATGAAGGAAATGCATGGAAGGGCCAAGGACTTCTATGCCAATGTGAGACCAAAACCGGTGCTTGAATGGTGTTCTGGAACAAACGTCTCATGGTCAGCGAAGGCAACTGGAACCAGCCAGAACTGCCTCTTACTCTAGCTGAATTCTTCGAATCCTTCCATCTCCTGCCCAATAATAAATCTCCAGGCATGGACAGGCTGACCCCTGTCCATGGAGCTCTACTGTATGTTCTGGGATGTCCTTGGCCTGGACCTTGCCATCATCTAGGCCAAGACCAAGGAGAGTGGAATGCTCCCCCTTTCTTACAGGCAGGCCGTGTTTTCTCTGCTTCCCAAAAAGGGGGCCCTCCACAATCTTTGGAACTGGTGTGCCATCACACTCCTCAGCATGGACTACAAGATCATGCCAAAGCCAAGAGAGAGGCAGTCACGGTCACTAGGTGTTGATCTGGGCTGGCCAAATGGTGGAGGAGTGGGCTCACACAAGATGATTTCATGATAAATAGAGGCAGTCCAACTGTGAGTGGCATGACTAATATTCCCCCAGGTGACAGAGTCGCCTGGGTGGTAGTCCCACCAGATGTCCACCAGCAAGTGATGGTTTAAGATCTCTCCAGTGATGTCTGTAGTAGCCGGGCACTGGTCAGTCCACATGCAGTCCCATTCCTCAAGGGTGGTGTTAATGTCCCCACCCAGGACCAAGGACTCATGAGGAGCCAAGGTGCCAAGGAAGGCAGACACATGCTGGAAGAAACACACCCATTCCAGGCCTGAGGTTGGGGCATAGATTTTGAGCAGGTTCAATGCCAGTGCCTCCACCTGGACCCAGAGGTGCAGCAGGAGACCAGTCATGACCTTAGCAACCCCTAGCACCTCAGGATGTAGGCTTGGAGAGAACAGGGTGGCTACTCCACCTGTGCGGGCAGAGAGGTGATTTAGGAACACCCTGCCCTCCCACTCCAGCCACCAGCTAACCTCAGTGGCTTGATCCGTATGGGTCTCCTGCAGGAAATCCACAAAGTACCCCTCCCCCACAAAAGAAGAAGGGCACCTTGGCTCTGTGGCGTCCCATCCTACAGATCTTGGTGTTCAAGGTTGCAAAACTGATCATTGCCGTGGGGAGGGATGGGGGGAGATCCTCACAGGCAGGACCACTAGCAGCCTCCATTGGGCCATGCAGCAATCCATGAAGGCCCTGAGGAAGTCACAGAAGCTCGTAGGCTGTGGCATCCCATCTCCCGCTCCCTTTGCCCTCCTTCAGTATGACCCTCATGACCCGTAAGATGAGGTAGAAATCCACACCCCCCCCAGCACTGCAGGGTGCCCTGCACCCAATTCCATGGCAGAACATTCCCAGCCATCCTCCAGTTGTGTTCCCCATAATGGCCCTACAGCCAGCTGAGACAGACGGATAGGGCACAGAGCCCAAACATAGTGCCAATATCTCGGGCACCACACTGCTTGTTTCGGCTCCTAGTCTGAGGGGATGGTGGTAGGGGGAAGACAGCATCCCCTGGCAAAGGGGGAGGCATGAATACCATCCCCTGGGAGTTGGCAGGTGAAAGGGGGAAGGACATGACCCTGGGGGTTGCAGCAATAGGGGAAGGGGCTGTGGGAGGAGCTGGAATGGCATTAGGGAAGACAGTAGGGGTGACATTGGGGTAGTGGCTGGGACAGAGGGGGGCAGGCTCAGGGAAGGTTGTGGCTGCCCTTGCCCTGGCATGGGGTCATAAGCAGGCACTCAGGGGACAGACGCCCACTGATGAAGGCCAAGGGTGACGGACTGGGTTTGTTCCAAAGGAGCAGCCGTGTTCCTCTAGTAAAGCAAAAAAAGCAAGGAGGCCTGTGGCACTTAAAGACTAACAGACTTATTTGTCGCATAAGCATTCATGGGAGAAAAATCCCACTTCATCAGCTTCTTTGAAGATGGGGGAATTTACACACTGGGATGAAATTAAAGGCAAGGGAATGTAAGATATGTCCACACAGGCTTCTTATTTCGAAATAACAGAGATTGTTTCGAAATAAGAAGTGGCATGTCCACACGACGCACCGTTATTTTGAAACAACAGGTCCCATTGTTTCAAAATAATGGCTGTTATTTTGAAACTGTTAAACCTCGCATCTAATTGAAATAGCCGTTGTTTCGAAACGGTTGTTTCGAAACAACAGCATTTGGACACATTGTTTTGAAACAACACCATTGTTTCAAACAATGTTCCTTGTAAGCTGCGCTAGTGGGCAGGGGCGCAGTGCCCCCCCCCACCAGCGCAGGCAACACGTGGGCCAGCGCAGCTCAGGGGAGGCAGCCCAGAGGAGCCTCTGTGTCTGTTTTCTCAGCTTCGAACAGGGTCATGCAGAGGCTGCCTGCTGGAGCAGTGAAAGTGACGGCCCCTCCCCCTGCCCTCCTGCACGCAGCCAGGGAAAGAGCAGAGGGGGAGGGAAATTTAAATTTCTCCCTCTCCTCTGCACCAGGCTGCTAGTGGAGTGGTGGTGGCATCTTTGGGGCCTATGTGGGCCCCAGCAGGTAAGCAGCCCTGAGCCTGGGCAAGAGGGGAGACCCTGAGAGGTGGCAGAGCTAAGTTGTTGGGCTCCCAGAGGCAGCCATGCAGTGGCCACAGGGCTCTCTGTGGGGGCAGAGGATGGGAGCTGGGCTGCAGGCAAAGAGCCAGGCTGGAGCTGGAGGAGGACTTGGGACTTGAAAGACCTAGCAAAATTGTTTTGAACCATTTAGCATCTCTATCAAGGGTGAATGCTTTGCTTTTCACTTGCTAAAAGGCTCCTGAAAGAAAAGTGATCCTTTAAAATAAGCAAAAACAAGTTGGGTTAATTTCAGATTTATTTTCTTTTCTGTGAGAGATTCTAATGCAATCAGTTTGTCAAGGTGGGGCTTTACAATGTAACTTTGTATAGACTCCTGTGATGGAAGGAAACAAATCCAAATGATTAGGAAACTGAAAGGATAAAACATCATTTAAGGCAGAAGGAAAAAAATATTGCTAGCAGTGCAATAATTAAAAAAAAAAGACTTTGAATTTCTATTTCCCCCAAAATTTGTTAGAAAAATAATCATTTTCTTTCACAAATCCATTTATGCTCTTGCTTCTTGCAGCTTTGATTAGGTTTGCTTTAACTGTAAAAAATTAAAAATTATTAAACTACCTTTATTATATTCCACTACCAGACACACAAATCTCAATTATACGTCATTTTGCTTATTTTAGTTCTGAGAGTCTTTACACTTCAGGCATACTAATTATAGCCTCCCTTTTATTGTTGAAAATGATTTGGATAAAAAAAACCCATAAACTCCAAAACTGAGATGTTAGAGACACTTTACATTAAAGGAAGATACTCACAATGTTTAAAGTTTTCTGTATGCCTAATCAATTTTTTGTCATTCACTTAGGGGATTGTTGTCCCATATTTAGCTTTTGGGCATGATAACGTAACAGACTCTAACCTAGCTCTATTTGATGCAAATTCTTTAGGCACAAAAGATGGCCCTGGTTACAGAGATGTGATGCTGTGAGAAACTGTCTTGAAACATGTTTTCTGCCCTTGCCACCTTTAAAAGTTTTGAATTTCTCAGATAACTTTACTTAAGGTGTTCCCCTGAGGGAATCTGCGAAGCAGTTGCTAAATTCTGTGAAAGCAGGTCTAAATCGAGACTATGGATTCTTTTCCCATTACAAAGGGTAATTTGACTTCAGGCTTCCCATGGTTTGAACCTGTAAACAGCTCTGATTTGCTGTTACTGTATGACCTGATCCTATGTTTTACACCCCCTTGCATTTAGTTTCATTCCTTTCTGTAAGTTCACCCATCTTCGAAGCATCTGAGGAAGTGGGATCTTCTCCCACGAAAGCTCATGCAAAAAATAAATCTATTAGTCTTAAAGTGCCACACAACTCCTAGTTGCTACCTAGTCATTGTGATTTGCAATGCATGGTAATTTAACATGTTTTCTGAGGGCAGAATAGGTGTATTTTCAACGTTGATAGCTAGATATTAAATACAATCCCCCCAACACGTTAGTCTCATGATCAAGTAATCAAGTCTGAAGCTACCTACTTAATTTCAATCTACGTTTTGGACATTTAGGGCCTGATCCACTTTGAATCCCTTTTACCCCAGTTGGACAGCATAACAGGGACTTAAATTCCAAAGGGGCAGCCGTGTTAGTCTAGTAAAGCAAAAAAAGCAAGGAGTCTTGTGGCAGTTAAAGACTAACAGATTTATTTTTTGCATGAGCTTTTGTGGGAGAAAATCCCACTTTGTCTATATATGTATTCTGGAAATCTGACAAAGACAGGCAACAAAAACTGAGCGGTGTAGATGATGGTGGAGGCTAGACAGGCAGCAAGTGTCATTGTCTCACATTTGTTTAGTAAATTAATAAAACTACAGTACTTCAATTTAACATTTTTATTGAAGTTTGAATGAAAAGACATCTATGAATTACTTTTGAATTAAGGCACTTAGGCATGAGGATACTTTCAGCACCAAAAAACTGTTGCCCAGGCCTCATAAATTGCTGCTCAGTAAATACCACAACTTGCTCAGCTGCATCATCAGCTTAGAGGGAACATTGGTTTCAAAACAACTGTGTCGAAACAACATGTCTGAACGGCCTTGTTTTGAAATAACCATTTCGAAACAAGGGGTATTTCAAAAGCAGGCTTTCCCTTAATTTGAATTAACAAACTGTTAATTTGACTTAACTTATTTTGAAATAAGGACTTTTTTTTTTAAATAACTCATTTCAAAATGGGTTATTTCAAAATAATGATGTATGTGTGGACATAGCCTCTGAGAGCATGAGGCAGCAGATGGTGATAAAAGACTGTGGCCCCATCTCCATTTTGTCTTTGGTCTTTAGTCTTCAGTCTGTCTACATCCAACGCCCTTCTCTGAAACTATTCTCCTGGGACTGAACAAAGCAATGAGAACGCACCCAGCTGCTGTTGTTGGGTGCATATCAGAGGAGTGGGACTAACCTGCAAACTACAGGATCTTCAAGGATTTGTTTTCTATGGACTCTTTGACCCTTTAACATCTCTCATGTTTTGGTTCTTTCCTTTTTATATTAAACCTTTAGTTGTAGTTCATAGACTCATAGACTCACAGACTCTAAGGTCAGAAGGGACCAATATGATCATCTAGTCTGACCTCCCGCACACTGCAGACCACAAAAACCTCACCCACCCATTCCTACTATGAACCTCAAACCCATAATTGAGCTATTAAAGTCTTCAAATCATGATTGAAAGAATTTAATACACAGAATCAACCAGCAAGTGAGCCATGCCCAGTGCTACAGAGGAAGGCAAAAAAACCCCAGTGACCAAGCCAATCTGCCCTGGAGGAAAATTCCTTCCCAACCCCAAATATGGCAATCAGTTAAACCCTGAGCATGAGGGCAAGTCCACAACAGCCAGTCAAGAAGAACTTCTCTGTAATAACTCAGAACCCACTCGATCAAATGCCCCTTCCCCGGTCACTATCCTACCCATCACCAGTAGTAAAAGACAGACAATGGCTAAGCTAAACTGTCCATCATATCATTCCCTCCATAAACTTATCAAGCGCAGTTTTGAAGGCACCTAAGGTTTTTGCCCCCACCACTTCCCTTGGTAGACTATTCCAGAACTTTACTTCTCTGAGGCTTAGGAATCTGCATCTAATTTCAAGCCTAAATTTTCTGAAGCACAGTTTGTATCCATTTGTTCTTGTTTCCACATTTGCGCTGTATTCAAATAATTCCTTTCCCTCTCTTGTATTGATCCCTCTAATGTATTTATAAAGAGCAATCATATCTCCTCTCAGCCTTCTTTTGAGAAGATTAAACAAACCACGCTCTTTAAGTCGTGTCTCATAGGGAAGATTTTCCATTCCACGAATCATCCTTGTAGCCCTTCTTTGCACCTGTTCCAGTTTGACTTCATCTTTCTTAATCATGGTGACCAGAACTGTACACAATACTCCAAGTGAGGTCATGCCAGCCCCTTGTATAACGGTACTAACACCTCCCTATCTCTACTGGAAATACCCCTTCTGATGCACCCCAGGACCGCATCAGCTTTTTTCACTGCCATATTGCATTGGCTACTCATTGTCATTCTGTGATCAACCAGTACACCCAGGTCCTTCTCCTCCCCTGTCACTTCCAGCTGATTCCCAACTTATAAGAAAAATTCCTGTTATTTGTCCCTATGTGCATGACCTTGCACTTCCCATTGTTGAATTTCATCCTGTTTCTAATGCTCCACTTTACAAGGTCATCCAAATTATTCTGTATGCTATCCTAATCCTCCTCCATATTGGCAATACCTCCCAGCTTCGTGTCGTCTGCAACCTTAACTAGCACATTCCCACTTTTAGTGCCAAGGTCAGTAATTAAAAGGTTGAGTAAGATGCGTCCCAGGACTAATCCTTGGGGAATTCCACTAGTAACCTCCTTCCAGCTAGTCAGTTCACCTTTCCCTATGACCCTCTGTAGTCTCCCCTGTAACCAGTTCTTTATCCACCTTTCTATTTCCATATTAATCCCCATCTCCCCCAATTTAACTAATAATTCCCTGTGTGGAACTGTAGAAAATGCCTTGCTGAAATCTAAGTCAATTGGGTCCACCGCATTCCCTTTATCCAGAAAATCTGTTATCTTCTCAAAAAAGGAGATCAGGTTGGTCAGCATGATCTACCTTTTGTAAAGCCATGTTGTATTTTATCACAGTTACCATTTTCCTCAATATCCTTAAGTACTTTCTTCTTCCAAATTTTCTCCAAGACCTTGCATACTGCTGAGGTCAAACTGACAGGCCTATAGTTACCTGGATCACTTTTACTCCCTTTCTTGAAAATAGGGACTACATTAGCAATTACTAAAGGATTGGCTGGCAGTGTGGTATTTTGGGTAAGATCCAAGCCTCTATTGTTCTGGGTGATATGGCTGGCCCTTTGGGGTCAGGAGAACCTATTTCTTAAAGAGACCCAGTAGCTGGGGAGACCATGTGAGGTGATGTGCATAAAGGGGGCTGTTATGCTTGGTGATGACCAGAGTGGGGAATCAGAAGCATGTTTTGTTACTGACCAGGCAGACTGGTTTAAGTACCACCCATCTGGGGTTTGACCCCTGGTTTTTGCAACTTGCACATTCAGAGGGTTATCCCAGGAGGCCCAGGTCACAAATGGTGTCACATCTATATATAAATTCCAAGTCTGTAGTTTCCCTTTGAAGCTTTGATTTGAAGTGTTTCTATGGTAGCACTGCACCGCAGTTGACATGTTTTTCACAGTGTGCAGGGAGATTGAAGTGGTCCCATATTGGTTTCTTACTGTTACCATTCCCGAGTTGCATCCATTTACTCTCTTGTGTAGAGACAGTCCAATTTGGCCAGTATGTAGGGCATGGCTGGCACATGATGGCATGTTTCACAGATGGAGATGAACAAATGAATGATCCCTAGATGAACAGCTGTTTTGACTGGGTCCTATGATGTGGTCATTTTTGCAGGCATACGGGCAGAATTGTCAGTAAGGTTTATTTCAGGGATCTGTGCCTGCCTTAGTGTTTCCGCTGTATGCTCACTAGTTGCTGGTGGTATCAAATTAAGGTTGAGAAGCTGTCTCTAGGTGAGGAGAGGTCTGCCTGCCGAGACTTGGTAGACTCTTATTGAAAGAAATCCACAGAATTAGAATTCATATGCAGATTTGATACCATTCTCTTGGGTCTGAATAGAAATGGGGGCTGGTTATCTCACTACCAAAGGTGATTCCCTGTCTTTCAGCCTCCCTATCTTCTTATGTGTTGTTGCAAACTGTTTGATCAAAACACCTTAACTGATCTTGTGACTTCTCCTTCACTGCATTTATTTTTCCCTTCCATACCTTAAGTTTTCCATGTGTAGTATCTGAGAAAGTGTGAATTGCCCTAGAAAAGCTCATGCAGCAAATTGTTAATCTTTGAAAATGCCAGAGGACCCCTCATTTGTTTTGCTGCTACCCCTCTGGAACAGATTAACAGTTAGCAAACAAATGATAGTAATAAATGCTTAATTTGTCATTGCAGGGGAAGGTAAATGGCAGAGTGCTTCGTGGATCTGTACAGGGACCAGCGTCAACATAATCATCAGTCCTCTGAAAAATGGACTAAACAGTAATGTAGCAACATTTGCAAATGATAATAAATCACTCGGGATAGCTAAGTCCAAAGCAGACTGTGAAGATATACAAAGGGATCTTACAAAAGTGGGTGCTGGTGCATCAGAATGGGAGATGAACTTTGGTGTTGATAAATGCAAAGTAATACACATTGGAAAAGAGACCCCCCCCCCAGGTTTACATGTACAATGACTGGGTCTAGGTCAGTGGCCATCAGAGTTCGGGTCATGACCCAGTACTGGGTCACAGACTTGCAGCCATTGGGTTGCTGGCAGGGGAGATGTGGGGGAAGTGAGGGGGGCAGGAGGGATGTCGGCATCTCTCACTGAACTGCATGTAGCTTGCTGTACCAGCATGTGGGATCATCCTCTGGGTGTTCCATATAGGTGATCTCAAATTAGATGTGTAGATTTCAGAGATGCAATAGAAGCCTCAAGAGAAAGGATGAAAACCATGAGGGATTCCCAACCCTCGCCCAACTCCATCTATCCATGGTCACTGTTCAGTTTTCTGGTGGTAGACGGTTTTTCTCAGTGGAGGGTCGCTGCACGGCAGAGGAGTCCAGCGCTGGGTCCCAAGGAAAAAAGTTTGACAACCACTGGTCTAGGTGAGCTGCTACCAGTAAATGTGTCAAAGTGGATAGTTCTCATAAGATGCATAGTGGCAGTCATCAAAGGTAACAGCATTCTTGCAATCTTGAGGAAGGGTGTTCATAATAAGACAAAAATTATGTCCAAGGATAGTGAGGGATAGGGCTCATGTGTTTGCGAGGCCATTGGTAATGGCTTCTAAAAACTCTTGGTGACCAAGTGAGATCACAGATGTTTAAAGAAAGGCCAGTCTAGTGCCCATTGCCAAAAAAGGGAAGAAAGACCATCTGGGAAACCATGATCTGAGAACTTGAAAATCTCAGTCATAGTTTAGGGGTCTATTAGACCAGTGGGTGAGAGAGGCTCTGTTGCCTGCACTGTGCAGGAGGCCAGACTAGATAATCATATTGTTCGCTTCTGACCTTAGAGTCAATGGGTATGTCCACACAGTCTTTAAATTGAAATAATGCTGATTATTTTGATATAAAAGATTGCAGGTCCACGCTACGTTTCCTTACATCAAGAGAAGGAGTTCCCTTATCTCACAAAAAGGAAAGTCATTTCGATATAATTAAACCTAGTACTATATTGAAATCAGGGTTAAATTGAAACTGGTTATTTTTTTTTTTAAATAATGCTGTGCAGATGTCTTATTTTGATTTAATGGTTATTTCAATTTAATACTTTTGCCCTTCTCCTTCCTAGGGTGCTATCCTTTCTCTATATATAGGGTGTGGCCTTAGCCCTTTAGGGGACCATCTTGTCACACACCCCCATGGTGCCCCTCTCCTAAATCAAACTAGCAGGTCCTGTCCATAGACATGCTAGTTCAATTTGAGTTTCTAGTGGGGATCTGCAGGGGCATCACTGGCACCTGGCACATGGGGCATTTGCCCCGAGACGCAGTGCCAGTCCCCCTATGTTGCAGGAAAAAACCCTCAAAGAAAACCAAATTAGTCAAATAAATAGGACAGGGAACATTTGGCTTTTCCTAGCTCAAGTCCGAGCTCTGTATGAGGGCATCTATCATACCCCCAGACTATGACACAGAGGTGTAAGGTAAACAACCTTAAGCTATTTTATTGAACAGCGCATACGCTCATAAAGGTAAGTTATCCCAAACACTCCCAGAGCAAAAGCCCAAGGAATACAACAGGAATAACCATGTAATAAGAAAGAGGAATCCAAATCTCCCACATACACACAACCTCAACCCCTTCCCACCACGGCCTCAGTGAGTGTATTCATGATGTGTCTTCACTCTCATGAGTGTTGGGCACGATCTATGAGGAAGAAGCTTCAAGCAGATTTTGACCCATCTTCTTCGTGGCCTGGTCCAAAGCCCATCGTCTTCTGGAGTCAGGTCCTGGTGTCCTCCTGCCAGGTTCCTGCAGTCCCAGTCCAGCAGTGTCCTACACTCTCGTGCTCTACCACACCCTGACACATGCTCACTTGCTGAGGGCCTTTTGCCTCAGCCATAACTATGGCTCCACAAGCCAATCAAGAGCCTGGATTTCCCACGCTAGGCACTGCTGTCACTCAGAGTCTGCACATGGCACTACAAAGCTGTGCACTCAGCTCTAATCCTACGCACCCAGCTCCAGTCTCCAGGCAGACTTTCTGATCTTAGCACACAGCCCAGTGACCTCGGTCAACCTCTCAGTCATTGTTGCTGCCTGAGGCTTTCTTCAACTTCTGGGGAGGTGCAGCCCACACTTTTAACATACCATTCTAAGGAAACAGAGTTTAAAGCAAAGTTTTTCTCCTAACACCAAGTGGCCAGGGCAGCCCCTGCGTCTCTCAGCCCTGTCCCCAGTCAGGGACCCGGGGCTGGGACACATGCAGCAGTGCCTGCCTGTCCAGGCCAGGTCCCTCACAGCAGTGCCCACCTCCCCTAGCCAAGGATTGTGGCTGAGATGCCCACAGCAGCATCTGCCTTGCCCAGCGCCCAAACCTGGCTGAGGATCTGGGGCCAGGCTGGCAGCAGCAGGAGCCCGAAGCCGGCTTGGGCTGGGGTGCTGGATCCTGGCCCGGGGGCAAGGCCCGAGCCCAGGTGGTGAGGCATGGGTCAGTGCCCAGGTCTTTCCTTGGGACAGCGATATTCCTAGAGACCTGTTAAATCAATTTAACTTAAATTGATTTAATTGCCTAAGTGGACATAGCCTATGAGTCTGGGCGATGTAATATACTCAACCAATGCCTGCCCCAGCACCAGAAAGGCTGGGACTTCACACAGAGGGTCTTCCTCTCCCAAACCCCCCATGGAGATCTGAGGTGCAAGTGCTGTTCAGGTATTTAGGGTATATGGCCTGGCTCACTGCAATACTCATGTACTTCCCACGTATTTAAATCTAGAGCGCTCAGTTACAGTACTCCCACCTGCTCTCCATTTTTATCTTCTACTTACTCAGACAGGGCTTCTTCTGAAATCAGTGAGGACAAGTGTGATGGAGAAAAGCACTTCCAGGTCCCCTCTGCTCACAGCCAATCAGGACTCTGCTATGGTGGCATCTTCTCCCATTCAGCCCAGGTCTCCATGCTACTGTGGAGCCAGCATCCAAATCCAGCATCAGAGGGTCCCACCCCCCCACCTGGACCCCCTTGGGGGGGGTCATCCCTCCAGAAGGGTTCTGGGGATCCCAATCAGAAGGGACTCTCATCCAGTGTGGAAGTCAGAGGATTTATTAGCAATCCAGTTTGCACAGCAGCTAGGACAGTTGGCTATCCGCTTAACCAGGAGGTGTAGTAGTAAACCCCAGGGAAAGCAGTTTCATGCCCCAGGGATCCTGCCTCTT
>ML682274.1:215850-227998 GCA_007922195.1 Podocnemis expansa | reverse complement strand
CCTGGCCCATAGGCCCCGCCCCCAGCCTGAAGGCCCCACCCCCTGGCCAGGGACAGGCGCCGCCGCGCCGCCATCGGCGGGTAGGCCCCGCATCCCTGGCCAGGAACAGGGCTGGAAGCAGCTGCAGGAGGCCAGGCCCCGCATCCCCAGCCAGGGACGGAGCCACTGTGGCCGCCGGGCCCCGGATCTCTGGCCCGATTGGGCTGGAGATCCGCGGCACTGGCACTGGGGTTTGGGGCATGTGTCCCGGAGTGCCCAGTGCCAGCAATGCCCCTGCTGCTATCCCAAAAAAGATCTCAGGCACAGTCTCCCCATCTCTTCCCAAACCTCTGCCTTCCCTCACCTGGCTGTGTGCACTTTCCGCTGCCCCTAATCCCTGGCCCCGGTCATATGCATCTTACCCTACACTCCAAACTCTTCACATTCTCTCCCCTCTCATGGCCCTAGCTCCCAAGCTCTTCCCTTAGCCCTCCCTCCCCCAGCACATACACCTGAGTCCTTGGCTGCATGCACCTTTCTCTAGCCAGACCCTACACCCATGCCTTAGCTCTTGTACCCCCACCCATGTCCAGGTCTCAAAGTGCCCCCTCTGCACAGGAGGTCTGGCTCAAGGGCTGTTGCTCCCTGAGCTGGCTTTCACTTTTGCGCACCACCCCCCGGTGGGACAGTGCTGGGGAGTAGAACCCAACCTCTGCTCTGGGCCAGCTCACCCTGCCTCCAAGGACGGAAAATAGTCAGTCCAGAGGTAGAGCAGGCCAGCCTAGAGACAGGGTGCTGCTCTCCCACCCCTCCTCAGGCTAGCTATTCCTCCCTACGGGCAAGGCAGGTCAGCCCAGAAGCAGGGCAAAAAAGCAGAGTCTGCCCGATGGGCCAGCCCACTCTGCCCTGGAGGCATCATGACTGGCTCAGGGAGGGGTGGAGGTGCAGGGTCTGGCTTCTGGGTCAGCTCACCCCACCCCTGGCATGGCAGCACGGCTGCCCATAAGCAAATGGTGCCTGAAGCCAGGGCCTCATTTGCTTATGGATCAAGCCAGCCCTGCTGCACATTGTCAACAATGCCACTGGTTTAATTTATTAATTAGTTTCAAAATCACCTCTGTTAACACCTCAGTCTGGAATAGTTCCACAGATTTGTCACCGAAAAAGAATCTCCTTCACAATCTCTGCAGTGAAGACTGATGGAAAAAATTATCTAACTTCTCTGAAATGGCTTTGTCTTCCTTGAGTGCTTTTTTAGTACTCTGATCACCTAGTGGCCCTAGGCTTCCTGATCCTGGTTTACTTAAATTTGTTTTCTATTAGTTTCTGTGATCTTAGCAAGCTGTTCTTTAATTTCATTTTTGGTCTACCTAACTATACTTTTATATTTCTCTTGCCTGGGTTTATATTCTTTCCTATTTTCCCTATTAGGATTTGACTTCCAATTTTTAAACAATGTCAGCTTGCGTCCATTCCCCTCTTCTACTCTGATGCTCAGCCATTATGGGGGTGGTCCCTTTTTTTGCTTCTTTACTTATTGGGACATGAGGAATGGTCTAGACTGCTCCTGTACTGAATCAGACACCCATTCCTAGGCTGACAGAGCTATGTCAAAGTATTGTGTCATTCTCTGTTTTCATACTCTTCACGCTAACTCCTCCTGGGATGGAAAGGGAAGTGCACCATAAGTGGATTCACTCGAGGCTATGCAATCTTTTGGATCCATGGTGTCTTCCTCAGTAGAAACAGTAGAGAGGGCCTCCACTGGCCAGCCCACCTCAGACACGGAATTAACCACCCCAACTTTTCCCCATTTCCTCCTCTCTCTTAGTTACTATGTGGTGGTAGTCCCAGCCATCATTCACCATCCTGGCCATGAGAAGATCTGCATTCACTTGAGCTCCTTCCCTGACACTGTCCACCTGGTTGTCACCTTGGAGATGAAAACTCAGAATCACACCCTGGTGGAGAAGGACGTGGAAAAGCCGGGAACTTTTGAGTGCATCAGCTTCAAGGTGAGCTCAGGTGCTGCTCCTGATCCTGCAGGGCAATAGTTTTCAACCTTTCTGGATCACAATATGTTTGGTGGCATATTGTGACCCTACGGAACACACCAGCTATCTCCCCCAAGCTGAATCCAGCCATCTGTTACCAACTTTGCCCACCAACTCGGGGTATGCTCATTTATTAGGGTTGCTTTCTGTATAGGGAAGATGGTAATTCTATTTGTGTGCTGCTTGTGCCACTTGTGTTTCTATATAGGTGCGTCTGAGCGGACTGGGTCTATCAGCTGACCCCCTTATGTGTCCCTGAACTCAGTAGGCTGGGTCACACAGCACTTCTTTGCTGCTACCCTTATATGCCCCTGTACCGCACCAAACCAGGCTTGATTATGGATCTTGAGCAGGCTGGGTCGCACAGCACTTCTCAGCTACTACCCTTATATGCCCCTGGACTCAATCAGGCTGGGTCAAAACAGCACTTGTCAGCTGTCACCCTTATATGCCCCTGGAGTCAATCAAGCTACTATCCCCATCAATGAGCAAACCTTACAGGGTTGTGGGCATTACAGGGATCTTTGGCTAGGTAATAGAAGCATTGCTGCAAAGCGATATAAAGAAACCAAGACCACAAAGGAGAGGGAATGAAGTCTTAGAAGAGTCTGGAAACTGGATTGATACCAAAAGACATTTTATTACTTGGTATCTAAAACTTGCACTAATAATAATAATTACAAAAGGAGAGAAGAATACCCCAAAATACCCAGTTACAGCATTGATAAAAATACAAGGAAAGAAAAACACCCAGCTACAATATTACCTAGATTCTACTGTATCAGGCCTAGAGAGAGAGTCATAATTAACAAAGAGGGAGAGAGAGAGAGAGAGAGAGAGAAAGAGAGAGAAGTTGCCGGGGTGGGGTGGGGGGGCTCACCACTCTGTGTAGCTGAAAGGTTTCCAGGTTGTGCAGATCAGGGTCAGAGACTGGATGGAAACAAAGCTCCCACAGCAATCAGCAAGGAAGAAAAGGCAAATCCCAGTGGAAATGATACAGCTTTAGATCCAAGCATCAGGACTCAGGACTCAATCCAGACTCACACAGGATTCAGACAGGATCCAATCAGGCCTTGCACAGGACACACACTACACACTGCACTACCATTGGATGTGGGTAAAGGTTTTTTTATAAGGACTTGTTTACGTGGCCAATACACATTCCTGGCTGGGTGTTATGGTTCAGAGAAGCTCACAATACAGTCAGGCAGACTCAGTATTTTGGGTATCAATAATCATGTCTGTGACTAGAATGGTCTGATAATTGCTGAGTTTGTTCATTTTGGTGTGAGATTCCCCACCAGGCAATGCTTCCCCACTTCTTCAGTCCCAGAGTTCAGTGCAATTCCTGCTTCTTCAATCCCAGGGTTCAGTGCGGTTCTTGCTTTGGAGCCTGGCTCTCCATAGTCAATGCAAATGAAACTCCATTTACTGTGCTGATAGCTTTTGGATATGGGTAGACAAGGATGTCTCCCCTTTCCTACTGTTTTTGGTTCTCAGTTCAAGCAGAAGTTGGAGGATGTGTGTGTTGGGGGGCAGAAGGCATAGGCTGGATACTATGCTCTGATTCCCCAAGAACACAGAGCTAACACGTAACACATTTCCTTAACTCTCTGTGACATACTTGCCGCAGTGTGGCGACACAGTAATGTGGCCTAACACAGTGGTTGAGAACTGCTACTGTAGGGAACGCTCTGGCTTCCAAGTCAGAATGAGTCCTGTGCCCATAGTGTACACTACGGTACACTGCACTGCTGTTTGCGATGCTACCCTGAGTTTCTTAAACCAGACAAGTTCAGT
Organism: Podocnemis expansa; assembly: GCA_007922195.1. Lineage (NCBI taxonomy): Eukaryota > Metazoa > Chordata > Testudines > Podocnemididae > Podocnemis > Podocnemis expansa. The sequence continues at coordinate 224,165 of ML682274.1, read as the reverse complement.
TTATCCCTACCACTCCTTCGACGGGCATCCAATAGTTTCACAAAGTAGGAAGAATTTCCATGACACAAACCAAAATTTACTGCTTTGCTCAGTTTCACACTGTTTAATCCCAGTTAAAAAAAGCAGGAAAAATACCCTTCTCCTTCCTTAGTGTTTACACTGGTCAAGTATTTGTAGTTCATTAACCAGGCAATGTATATAGACCAGTTCTTTTAGTCCATCCTCATAAATCAGTCCCTCCAGATGATTAGAAGGTGTTTCTGCCCTAAAATGTGACTAAGAAAACTACTCCATTCTTATAGTAACGCATCAACTGTCTATTTGCATTTGGGGTCATGTTTCCTGCCTGTCCCGACACATTGGTTTTGCTTCCCTTCACTTCATCCCTCCCTGTTGTATAAGCACAGTACAGCTTGATTGTATAATGGGACAGCCTAGTTTGGCAATTGGCTGATCTTTGGCTCCTGGTGGTAGACATGACAATGATATGATTAATGGGATGGGTGTTCTGTTATTACAAAGAATTCTTTCTTGCGTGTCTGACTGATGACTTCCAAAGGGGCAAACTTGTTAGTCTAGTTCAGTAAAACAAACGAGGAGTCCCGTTGCACTTGAAGATTAACAAATTTATTTATTGCATTAGCTTTCATTGGAGAAAAATCCCACTTCATCAAATGCTTTGAGGATGGGGGAGGTTGATAAGTCTTACCCACATGCTCAGTATCTAACTGATCCCTGTAGTGGGTTCAGGAAGAAATTTTCCACCAGGGCAGATTGGCAAAGACTGGGAATTTTATTTTGCCTTCTTCTGTAGCATGAGGCATGACTCAATTCTTGGTGGACTCTCTGTACCTTGAAGTCTTTAAACCATGATTTGAGAACTTTAAGAACTCAGACTTAGGTTAGGAGCCTATTGCAGGAATGGGTGGGTGAAGTTCTGTGGCCTGCATTGTGCAGAACATCAGATTAGATGATCCTAATGGTCCCTTCTGATCCTAGAATCTATGGGTACATCTACACTGAAAAGTTTTTTTGGGATAAGGAGGCTTATCTTGAAAAAAACTTTTTCTGTGTCCAAGGAGGCATTTGCTTTTTTGAAATAAAGCAGTGTGTATTAATAAAAAAACTAAGCGCTTTTTCAAAATCATTATACCTGCTCAAAATAGCAAATCTTTCCAAATATTTATTTTGAAAAAAGCCATTCCAAGACATGGAATTGGCTTTTTAAAAATAATTACAGGAGCCAGGGAACCCGAGGCTGAACAGGGAGGATAGGGGGCAGATCAGCAGGTGAGGGGGGGAAGCAACACCCCAGGTTCCCTGGCTGCACAGCTGGGAGCGCAGCCCTGCCAAGGTTCCCTGACTGCCCCTGTGGGGAGTGCAGCCCTGCCATGGGTCCTGTGTGCCCCCCGATAGGAGCACAGCCCCCCCTGGGGGAGCACAGCCCTCACTAGGTTTCTTGGTTGGCCCCGCAGGGAAAGCAGCACCCGCTGAGGTTCCCTGGCTGTCCTGGTGGGGAACGCAGCCCTACTGGGGTTCCTGGCTGCCCTGGAGCAGGCATCTCTCCCCAGGCGGGGAAACCTGCCTGGGGGTGGTGTCTATTTCGAGTTAGAGAGTCTAGTGTAGACTCTCTAACTCAAAATACTAATTCTTGCTTTATTTCAAAAAAGGAGTCTGGTGAAGACTCGCTTTTCAAAATTATTATTTCGAGGCAAAGTTATTTCAAAATAGCTATTTTGAAATAACTTTGTAGTGTAGACATAGCCTATGAGTTTAAGAGTCTTCAAGTGGTGCAGTCCTATGTTAACAAATCAAGGGCTATGTCTATGCACAAACTTTTATTTCAAAATAAGGCATTTCGAAATGACTTATTTCAAAATAAAACCCTTATTTTGAAATGTCTTATTTCAAAATAAGGGAAAGCCTGCTATTGAAACGTCTGTTATTTCAAAACAGTTATTTTGAAATAAGGCCATTTGGACATGTTGTTTCGAAACAGTTGTTTCGAAACAACATGTCCCAATGGCGTTATTTCAAAATAACCATTTCAAAATAACAGCTGTTTCTAAATGAATGAGGTTTAAGCTGTTTCAAAATGACAGTTCTTATTTCAAAATGACAGAGCCCATCATTTCAAAATAAGAAAATGTTGTGTGGACCTAATCTTTTTTATTTCAACATAATCAGTGTTATTTCAAAATAAAAGAGACATGTGGACATACCCCAGGTCTCACTGCATGACTATGTTTACGCAGCCACAGATATTTTGAAATAATTGTTTCAAGAGTTTTCTTGAAATAATTATTTCAAAATAAAATTATTTTGAAATTTTTATTTTGAAATAGGAGTCCAGGGAAGACTGTCTGTTTTGAAATAAGTCAGAGTTTTTATTTCAAAATAGAGCTTCCTCACTGGACTATTTTGGAGGGGAAAAAAACCCCCAAAAAACAGAAAGCCAATACCAAGTACAGGGCTACTATTTTGAAAAAAAGCCAGTTCCATGGCTTGGATTGGCTTTTTTTGAGATACCTATTTTTAAATAATGACTATTTCAAAATAGTTCTAGGCCTTATTTTTTTTTTTTCAAAATAGCACTCTATTTAAAAAAAACAACAACACTATTTCAAAAAAGTAAAATGACTTCAGGGATGGCAAATACAAGGGTTTTTGTTTGTTTGTTTTTCTTTTTTTGCATGTGTGTTCCCCTCCAACCCTGCTTTTTCTGAAGAAAACTTTACAGTGTAAACATACCCTATGTGGTTGAACACCCTAACTCTTACCACCTCCCTTTTTTATGGTTCCTTACCCATCCAAATGTGACTTGTGGGATCAGGGTAGCTAGAAATGGATTCCAGTCTCAGAATGTGGATCCAGATCTCCAACATCCTAAAGTCTAAGGGCTGTTTAGCTCTGGTGCCATTTGTCATTGTGGTATATGAGAAATAAAATCTCACTGATGTTTTTTTTTTTTCTTTTCTTTTTTCCTCTGGTGTCAATTCACCCACCTCTCCCCATTCTGCAGATGCCAGACTTCACTCCTGGGGAAAAGAAGTTTAATGAACCAGTAAGTCTCAGATCCTTCAACCCCTCTCTATTCCTACAAGGCAGAGCTCCCACTCCCCCAAACCACCACTACCACAGCTAAAGGGAGGGAAGAGGAGAAGAGATGGAAGCTGAGATAAGAAGGATGACTGGGGAATCGAGGTGATGGAGAGGAAATGGTGACTTAGATGATGGAAAGAGGATGGGAAGAAGAGGGGGAAGGAGGAACAAGGAGAGCTGAAGGGTGGGTATGGAATGCAGAAGAAGAGAAGGAAAAGGCCTATGGAGAAGGAGAACAGAGGGAAATAATAGGGATTTTCTTTATCCATAATCTCCAGGGAACACAGGAGAGGGTAGATAAAGGCCCTGTCTTATAGGGCCTACCCTGGGTGAGTTCACAGAAGTAGCCTCCCCTGACAAAGTAGTCACTGGCTCTCAGTCTTGTCACCCAAGCACCAGTTTCCTTTGCATTTCTCAGGAGGGTGAAGTGGCCTTTGTGCATGCAGTGATCCTCATGGGGGAAAGCTTGAGCTATTGGGGCCGCAAAAAGGTGCTGGTGAGACGAAAGAATGAGAAGATTGTCATAGAAATGGACAAGCGCTTCTACAAACCCGGAGAGACAGGTACGAATGGCAAGAGGCATGTGGAGCTTAGGGGAGGAGAGTCAGTGGATGTGCACAACAGGGTTAGTGATTACCTCAGAAACAGCAAAAATCAAGGAATCGTGTGGCACTTTAAGACTAACAGATTTATTTTTCGCATGAGCTTTCGTGGGAGAAAATCCCACTTCATCAGATGCTTCGAAGATGAGCACTTCCATCTTTCTAATCACTCGATAAATGATTTGTTAATGACCGTAGTCAGAGATGTGACTGCGACATCAAGACCTCAAAGAGAGACAGCTGAACTCGAATTAATATGCAAACTAAATTCTGTGAAAGCAGGATTGAATCGAGTCTATGGGTTCTTTTCCCATTACAAAAGGTAATTTGACTTTAGGCTTTCCATGGTTTGAACCTAACAACTGCTCTGATTTGCTGTTACTGTATGACCTGATCCTATGTTTTACACCCCCTTCCATTTATTTTCATTCCATTCTGTAAGTTCACCCATCTTCGAAGCATCTGACAAAGTGGGATTTGTCTCCCACGAAAGCTCATGCAAAAAATAATCTGTTAGTCTTAAAGTGCCACACAACTCCTTGTTTTTTTGCTGGACTAGACTAACACGGCTATCCCTTTGGAAATTAATCAGAAACAGCAGTGTAAGAAGGATGGGGAAGACATGAAGTAGGATGGGGATGGTGATGTAGGAAGACAGATCTCCGAGCCACCAGGTACTGCAAGGAGTGGGTGGGTAAGTCACTGTAGTGTGCTGTCCACTCTGAATCAACACTAACCCTGCTGCGGCAGTAATGGATGCTATGCTGCAGGGAGTATGGTAGTTAATTCAGTGGTGGGTGCTCTCCCTTCTCAGTGCCACTGACCACAGTGCCCCAGTGTGGTGCTAGGGGTGCTGTGGTAGGCTCTCAGGTGGAACCAGAAAGCAAGACCATGGTACTCAGGCAGGGGACAGAGTATTATTACAGTCTGTTTTACAGCAGCAACTTGAAGCACCACAGAAATGATAGTGTATACTGACACTGTGTTAGGTGCTGGAAAAACATATAGGCTATGTTTACACTTAGAATGTTAATTTGAATTGACTGAATTTGAATTAATCAATTCACCCTAATAAGGATTAATTCGAATACAGTCAATTTGAAATAACATGGCCACACTAGAAAATCCAGTTTGAACTAGCATGTCCATGGACAGGACTTGCTAGTTTGAATTGGAGGAGGGGCACATGGGAAGTGTGGCAAGATGACCCTCGAAAAGGGCTGCTGCTATAGCCAATCCTATATGTGCAAGAAGTTGCCTCAGCCCCTTGCCCATTGTGGCTGGCAAGAGGCAAAGTGAGCAGGTCATGGACCAAGCCCAGCTCCCACAGCTTGCTGCTGAGGTGCCCAGCACCCGCACAACCCTGACCGGCACTCTGGTTGCCTCGGGTACAGTGTTCTTGGACCCTGGCAGCACAGAGGCAGGCACCAGCACTGCCGTCACACTGGCCCTGCCTGTTGTTCTGGCCACCCTACTGCCCTCCATTCCCTGTCACTTCTGGGCATGTGAAACCAGCAGCAACTGGTGGCACTGTGTTGTCTTGACCACCTGGAATGATGACTAGTGGCAGCAGAACTTCCAGATGAGGAAGCAGATGGTCCTAGAGCTGGTCCATGAGCTCACTCCCCAGCTGCAGTGAATGGGCACCCATCGCAAACCCACCCTACCCATGGACAAAAGCATGGTCATCGCTCTGTGGAAGATGGCCAACCCAGATACTTACCAGGCAGTAGCACACCAGTTTGGGATTGGAAAGGCCACCAGGGGGTTGCCTTCCTGCAGGTCAGCAGAGAATTAATGAGGTCCTGCTAGCCCACCTGGTCACTCCCAGGAACCTGCAAGAGACCCTGGACTGACTCCATGCCCTCAGATTCCCCAACTGCAAGGACATCCTCGATGCGACTCATATCTCCATCCGAGCTCCACCACATTGAGCCGCAAATTATCAAAACCAGAAGGGCTACTTCTCTGTGCTCCTGTAGGCCCTGGTCAATCACCGAGGCCTCTTCACAAACATCTATGTTGGCTTGCTGGAGAGGGAGCATGATGCCCGTATGCTGAGGAACTCCTGCCTCTGTAGGCGAATGCAGGTGGGTACCTTCTTCCCGCCACATAACATGACTGTAGGAGACATCCAGGTGCCCTTCCTTCTGGTAGGTGATGCTGCCTACCCTCTCCTCCCATGGCTTATGAAGCCATACACAGGCCACCTAGATCCAAGAAAGGAAATTTTTAACAGGAGACTGAACAGGTGTCTCCAGCTGATGAAGTGTGCCTTTCGGAGGCTCAAAGCCAGATGGTGTTGCCTTCTAACGTGCCTCCAGTTTGCAGAGAAAACCATCCCAGAGGTCATCAGCACCTGTGTTCCCCTGGATAATCTCTGTGAACTGCGGGGTGACAGAGTACCCACTGTCTGTGAGATTGAGGCCGAACAACTTGCTGCATGTTTCCAGCAGCCAGCAGCCAGGCAGCAGCTGGATGGGCACAGAAAAAAGCCCACACCATCTGGGAGTCACTCAAGGACATGTTCCTCAAAAAGAAGCCCTGAGGACCCAGACCTGCCATCAGATACCCTCACCAGCCCCACCCTGTACATGCCTCCCCAACACACCTGCACCCCTCAACACTCCCATCTCCAAAGCAATAAACAAACTGAAATGAAATAATTGTTTTGAAATATTTATCTAAAAGGGAATGGGACAGAACAGGGGATTGGGGGTGGGGGGTTGGGGAGATGGGTGAAATCAGAGTTCAGGAAGGAAAGTCAGTTCTGGTGCCTTGGGAGTGTTCCCCTTGGCCCTCGCCACATCTGCCCGGGTGTGAGGATGCTGTGGTCCGGGACTGCAGGGGTCCCATCAGGCAGGTTTGGGGGCAGCATGGTGATGTAGTCTGCCTGGTGACCTATGGTGGCCCCAGTGCCCTGGAGGGCCACAGCGATGGTGGCGAGGACCTGACTCTGGTGCTCCTGAGCAATGGTGCAGTGCTCCTCTAATTCCATGATCTTCTCAAGGAGGCACAGGGTAGATGCCTGGTTGGCCAACACTTGCCCCCACCAGACCTGCGTGCTCTCCTTGGCCCCCTGTGCCAGCTCTACCAGTTCTTGGAGGAGCGCTTTGTGGGTATGGCATGCCCTCCTCCTCTTCAGGGTGGTGGGTGGTGGGCTCCCTTCAGGATGGCATCAGTCTGCAGTGTGAGCTGATGAGGGAAGGGGGAGAGAACAGGGTTACTCCCAAGGGGGTCTATGTTGCTGCCACTCTGTGGTGCTTAAGCGCAGCAAGCACACAGGCCCTGACCACCCCCACACCTCCCACTGCCTGTCCTGTGAAAAGGGGCCCCCCAAGGTATGTGTGGCCATGCCTTTTGGGCCGGATGTGGTGCCCGCAGTGGGGGGCACCACTGAAGCTGATGTGGCTCCAGGGCATCACCAGAGGCCACATGCCAGGGGTCAGGGCTGCACATTGTCTAACCTCTACATTGGCAACTTGGGCTACCCCTCAGCCACCCACTCACAGGCCCTCGCACCACTTGACTCAGCTTCCCTGATGCCCCTTCAATCCCCTCCTGTCCACCTTGTCAGATGGCCTCAGTGTTTCCCCCAAGTGGCCGGGACTGTGCCTGTCCCCTGTCCCCATTCCCCCGCCCTGCCTGTGTCACAGGTAGGTGCAGCCGTGACTTCATGGAGGAAGGTGGAAAGAATTACCCACAGGTCCTGGAATTGTCCTTAAGGATGTGCCCTCACCAAGGTCCTCCTGAGGGGGCAGTCCCTTCTCTTCCTGCACCTCTGGTGTGGTGGGTGCCTCTTCGAGGGTGGCAAAGAGGTCAGGGCTGTTGTCTGGAGAGCAAGCAGATGGTGTCCCTGATGCCAGTCTTGTGATGTTGATGTCACCAGCTTCCCCCTCCTCCAGGGCAGTCACGATGGGCATTTCAGCACTGTCCACCTTGCTGGTGGGCAGGCCAGATTGTTCCTTTTTGAGGAAGCAATCCATGTCCTCAAAATACAGACATGTGCCTCCTCGTTCTGGCCCCCGGAGCCACCTCGCCTCCCAGACCCTGGCATAGTCCTGGCGAAGGGACTTTATCTTAATCCAGACCTGCTCTGTGGTCCAGGAATGCCCCTGGGCAGTGAGAGCCGCTATTTCAGCATAAATGGCCAGGTTGTGGTGACTAGCCCACAACTGGGACAGAACGTCCTCTGTCCCTCAGATGGACGGGAGACAGAGGACCTCCTTATGGTCCCAGATGGCTGACCTGAGCCTTCCCTAGGCATTTGCAACAGCCTCAGACATGCCCACTGCCACATGGCTGTATCTGCAGGCGCTGTCAACAAGGGTGGGATGGGGCACTGTGCCTGTGAGCACTTCCCTTTCCAGGTGCCATGCACCATTGGAAGGAGACGGGCAAAACACGGTCAATTCAAATTAATGTTTAGTTTGAATTCACATGGCCACACTGGGTCAATTCAAACTAACCGGTTTGACTTGATCACGACTTTGAAGTGAAACGAGGTTTGACCACTCCAAAGTCGGCTTTCATCAATTCAAACTAAGGATTTCCTCAGTTCAGATTGATGAAAGCGAGTGTGGCCATGCACTTAATTTAATTTGAATTGAT
>ML682274.1:165735-215450 GCA_007922195.1 Podocnemis expansa | reverse complement strand
GCTCACCCCCAGGGGTAACGAAATAGCATGTTGACACATTGAACTTGCTATTTCGTTTCCCGCTTTTTTTTTTCTTATTTCGAATTAACATTTTGTTAATTCGAAATAAGATATTTCGAAATAAGTGTTATTTCAATATACGGTTGTTTCGAAACAACCCTGTGCGTGTGAACACAGCCTTACAAAATTAATTTGAAATAGTTATTTTGAAAACACTACTTCAATTTTAATTCAAAGTAATTATTTTGAATTTGCAAAACTTTGAATTTATTATTTTGAATAAGGAGTCTAGGGAAGAGGAATTATTATTTTGAAGTAGTCTTCCCTACACTCTCTAATTTGAAATTGGGTAAGGCAGACAAAAGAATAGGGCCATTATTTTGAAATAAGGCTGTTCCATAGCTTATAATGGCTTATTTCAAAATAATAATTTTGGTTTAAATACTATTTTGAAATAGAAACAGGTTTTATTATTTCAAAATAGTGCTTTGTTATTTCAAAATAAAGAAATGCTTAATTCAAAATAACATAATGTATGCATGGACAGAAAAAAGTTATTTTGAAATAAACCTCCTTTTTTCAAGATACTTTCTAAGTGTAGACATACCCCAAGAGTTTACAGTCTAAAAAGGCCAGACAGACACCAGGTAGTAAGGGCCATGAGAAGCTTCTATTTAACAAATCATACATCATCATCGTCATTATCAGAACAACAACAACAACAACTGTCATTATTATTTCAGGACACGTCTTTTGAGTTTATTAGGTCTCAGCTCAGAAGTATGTTATTGCAGGGGGATCTTCAGGAAAGGATCAGTAGCTGTGAGGATATGAACAGGGAGAGAATATCACTTAAGGAGGGCAGTACTGAGCTATACAGGGGTCTCGAAGGCTATGTCTACACAGTCAAATTAGTCCAAAGTAAGGAGGCTTAATCCAGACTAATTTAGCCCATGGCTACACAAGGCTTCTCCTAATTCAAGTTTTTAAGTACTGGCACTTAGTCCAGACTTTAGTTCAAATTAAGTGCATGCAAGACTCAACCTAAACCTTAGTGTGAACTTGAGAAGTTCAAACTAAGCCATTAGTTTGAATTAACAGTGCATTATAGTTTGATCTAAGTGTTAGTTTGAACCTGTGGTTAGTTTGAACTTAGCTCAACCTTCTGAGTTTGGACTAGGAAGTCTGTACTAAGTTTGGCTAATGTAGACACAGCCTTACACACTGAGTAACTTGCTGTGCTTTCTGCATTCCTTCAGTGAAGTTTCGAATTGTGACTCTAGATGAAGATTTTAAGGCCATCGATAAAGTGGTAAGTATGCTTTGCCTTTCCAGGAAGCAGGAGCCATCAGTATGCTGAGTGTGTCAAATTTCCGCAGATAAACAGGATACCCATAGGACTTACACTTGAAGATTAAATGTGAGAAACATGAGATACCTAATCAGCCCCGGTGTCCCCCGTTGACAAAAAACAGTGATGGGCTAGGTCCTGTTATATTAATTTAGCTAGACTAAAGGGGCCAGACAGGCAAAGGTATAAATATGAACAGTGTCAAAGTTCGCAGTTTGGTATATGAGACCTCAGACAGCTCATTAAAATACTACTAATCTTCTATCAAATACCCAGAAAATAAGGAAACACAGTTACAGCATTTGAAATGAAAAGTATTAAGAAGGCCTTTCATTTAAATAATACCTATTGTTGCCTTTCCCTTTAACTGTAGAGTTCTTAGAAGGAAACTCCTTTCTGACAGGCTTTGAGATGATATCAAAGATCTCAATAACTGGTCTTTCTGGGGAAAAGAGAAGTTAGTTGAAAAGGGTTGAAGTTGCTGCTGCTGCTGCTGTCATTAAGAAAACAAAACAAGACAAACAGACAAAAGAGAACGTGAAAAGAATAGCAAAGGTAGAAAATGCAGCCTCTATCTCTGAGGTTGACTTTTATTTGCAACTTCACTGCTGGAAAAACACAGGCACAACACCTCAGCCACGCCATGACCTAGCAATCTTTTATCCACAATGGGCTGTTTAAGCTATTAATTTTAGTTGCCTCTTTCTGGTCACAGACTTGCAGCAGTATTTCAAAACATACAGGCTAAGACAGACTTTCAGGGGAAGGCTTGTTGGCAATCAAAGACCCACAACACAGCCACAGCTGGCCCAAGTCAGCTGATTCAGGCTCTCATGGCTTGGGCTGTGAGGTTATAAAACCGCAGTGTAGACATTCAGGCTTAGGCTGGAGCCTTTTGAGATCCTGTGAGAGCAGAAGGGTTTCAGAGCCTGGGCTGCAGCCCAAGTCGGGGTATCAACACCACTGTTTTTGGCCCTGCAACCTGAACTCCACAAGCCCAAGTCAACTGGATGGTGCACTGAGACTCAGTGCTGTTTATTTTTTATTGCAGTGTAGACATGCTTTGATTAGATGGAAGGCCAAGGTACAAAGACAGCACAGAGAAGAAATAAGGATGGGGAAGGAAAAGAACACACAAGGAGGGCTGTGGGTGGCCATGTGACAGTCTGACACCCTAGGTGGTATTAGGGAGTCACCTGAAGCTGGTAGAACTGATGTTGTCATCTGGCTCCCTCTCACTGGCTCCCTCTCACAGATCTCAGGACTAGAATAAAGAAGGTCCAGGTCCCAGAAGATGGTGAGGATGGCAGCTGGGAAAGTGAAGTTCACTCTGGTCCCCAGTTTTCTCTCCAAAAAGGACTGAGGGGTGGAATAGCCCACCCTCTATTATTTTGTCCACCAATTATGCTGAATTTCTGACATACTAATTTTGGTTCATTGATTTTTTGACCTGTTTACCAAGCATGATCTTCACACAGTGTTTGAATCACTTCACAGTGGAGCTCACAGGCTAAACTCATGGCCTAATTACCACAACAGTCACTGGGGTCTCTGTGGAGAGCACACCACTTGAGGTCACCTCACCAGCCTCTCCATTCCTCTAAAAAAGGGAGCAGCAACTGTAATTAGAGACATCGGTGTAAAATGGGGAGGGTTAAGGTCTGAGTTTAGGGGCAGGCTCTCCCGAGGTGGGGCCAGTGTTTGAGGTACTGGGACAGTGTTGTTTTCCACTGATGTTGTTTTCCAGTGATGATGTTTCCCTTTTGTGTTTTGCAGTATCCCCTGGTGTTGCTGCAGGTAAGTGACCAGGAGTTGATTTCCTGAGCTTTCTTCTCTGCTCCATCCTGCCCTCTGTGTTCCAGGAGTGTGCCATGTCAGTGTTACTGTCGATTAATTGTCCAGGACAAGGTAGAGGCATGACCCAAAGCAACAGTAAATGAAGGGACTATCCAGCTGTTGAGAGAGAGAGAGAATGAGGAAATGGAGGTGAGGCTGTGATTCCTCATGCAGCCCATCCTTTGGGGCAATGAAATGGTCCTGTGATCCCTTGTATTGTCCTCGCTCATGCTGTGCATGTGGAACTGTGCTTCTGAGTGAATGTGCATGCACATATGACTATTCTTAGCAGTGCATATCTGAACATGTGTGATTATGCATGTGTGTTCCTGCACAGGATCCCAATGGCAACCGCATTAGCCAGTGGGTGGATGTGAAGCCAAGACAAGGCATTGTGGATCTGTCCTTCCCCTTAGCCTCTGAAGCAACCATGGGGCATTACACCATCAAACTGGACAAGCTGGACATGGATTTGCTTCCATTTCCTGAGGGAGACTTCATGGTGGAGGAGTATGGTGAGACTGGGAAGGGCATGTCAGGGAGAGACACAATAGGAGCTGGGGAATGGTGACTGTAATGGGAATCTCCTTGCTAGAGTACATATTTCAATTCACTGGATCTCTCCACTTGGATAAACTGCAGTTTGGGATATAGAGTACCACCCCCAACTCTGTTCTGCAGAAGGATCCAGTTCCCAGTACTTCCTGCCCTGTAGTTCACTCCACCAGCCACGCACTGCCATCCTGGCGGCACCTCAGTCTACCCTGGAGGGAAAGAGTACAATTCAGTCTTGAGTTTCAAATAGACGCATGTATTGGTGCATAGACTTCTATGTGGGACCAGCAACTCCTCCAGCATTTAGTCTCCATGTCCATGCAGTCCAGGGCTTCACCTTCACACAGTGATAGCCTGGAGGAATCCCTGTCTCTAAATGATGGAATGGAATTCAGTTACCAGGTCAAGTCAGTCTTGATTTCCTGCCTCCTTCTACCCCTCAACTGTTCTCTTGGTGGGAATTGAGCCTTATGGCACCCCTTCCCTCCTAACAGTGAATTACTCTCCTTTAGTACTGAGTTAGTGTTTCAGAGATCATGTTATGGACACAGAGGGTGAATCACATTACTTGGATTATGCCTACAACCTGCCTTCCTCTCTGTTCTGCAGAATTGCCGAAATTTGAGCTGCTGTTTGATGTCCCACCACTGATCTCAACTACAGCAGAGGAATTTGAGGTGACGGTTTGTGGCAGGTGAGTGGCATGCCTTTGTCACTGTCTCAAACCCCACAGCACAAAGTGATCCCTTGATCCCTTGCTGCTAGTGTACAGACAGGAGCATAAGGGTCTCCAGCAGTGTCCTCTCTCCTCCTTGTGATAGGGGCCAAATTACAGCAAGGGGGGGGGTGCGCGCGCGCGCGCGTGCGCGTGCAAAAAAAAAATCTGAATTTACCACAGCATGGGAGCCCCCAAATCCAGTTTTGTTGAAGCCAAAATATTACATTTTGTTATGACTATTTTGAAAAGTTTCCAACACTCTCCAAGCTGCCCTGAGCCATGACAGGCTTCCAGGCAGGGGCCCCAGCAGCTTTAAGAGCCTGTGGGCATGGGAGCTGCAGTTCCCAAAGCTGCCAGGCTGCTGATGAATCAGAAGCCTGGAAATCTTGGGAGTGTCCACCTCACAGGATACCTGGCAGCCAGGGAGCTCGGAAGGCTGAACCCCTGCAGTTTGCCAGGTGGACTGCAGAGAAGTGGAGGAGCCGCAAAGCTTGGAATGATTTTCTAGTGAAAAATCAAACATTTTTGACAAAACTGAAAAATATGCACAGAAAATTTGTTTTCAGAAAGTGAATTTTCCATCAGCAAATCAGTCTGACAGAATTGCTGCCAGCTCTGCCACAAGGGCTATGTGGGGAGAGCATAGACTTCAGTAGAGATACTGATGAAGGAGGGCCCTTTCATGCAGTTGTTTTCCCCTTTTAAAGGAGATGAAGTACAAGTGAGGTCACTGCCAGGGGTGTTTATACTGCAGATGTCTTGGGCCCTCTTGCATATTTAAATAAGGTGCAGCAGCTGGAGAGGTAGAAGCTCTTAGTATCCACTTTTTCCCTTGAAATGTGTTGCCAGTGCTCTTCATTCTACTCTTTCTGTTGAAGTATCTGATCCCCCGCTGAGTGTTTTCTGTCCTTCTGATACAGATACACCTATGGGAAACCTGTTCAGGGAACAGTACAGATCACTTTGAATCGGAAACTCTTTCAACTAGAAGACACGAGTTTTTCTAAGACAAGTGTTAAGTACACACTCCAGGTGAGCAGATGAGGAAAGGGAGATGAGGTCACCTGCCAGAACAGACTACTGGTCCATCTAATCCAGAGGGCCTCAACCACTGTTCCACTGAACACTGGTGCTTCCCAGACACAGTGAAGGTGTTCCGTGATCCACCCCATCCCCATCAATGGGACTGAGTGGGGATGGGGAAGAAGCAATTAATAATGCCCCAGGTGCAGCAAAGCTTCCAGGAACACAGTGGTGGTCCTCAGGGGCATTGCTGGAGCCACATTTATGGGGTCAAGCCCCGAGTCCCAGTGCCTGAGGCCTAGGTCCACTGCTGGGCTGGCCATGGCAGAGTCTGCAGCAGCGGTGCACCAACCCCAAATCCCAGCACGCTGAGCCCTGAGTCTTTTACAGGGCCAGCATGCTCCTGGTGGACCTTGATGCAGGCCTGGAAGTTTTGCTGAAGCTGGGGCATTGTAAATCTACTTCCATTGTTTCTGGCTTTTTCAAGAATGTTTTCATCAGGTGTTCTGTGTACAATAATTAATGCCTTTAGGTGTTTCCTGGCCCACTAAAGGTTGAGAAACATTGATCTAGACATTTCTAATGTGCCCTGGTCCATTTAAAATTACAGAATCATAGGGTTGGAAGGCACCTCATGAGGTCATCTAGTCCAGCCTCCTGCTAAAAGCAGGCCACTCCCACTAAATCATCCCAGCCAGGGTTTTGTCTAACCAAGCCTTAAATATCTCCAAAGATGGAGATTCCACTACCTCCCTAGGTAACCCATTCCAATGCTTCACCACCCTCTGAGTGAGAAACTTCTTCCTCATATCCAACCTTGACCACCCCAGCTGTAGTTTGAAACCATTGCTCCTTGTTCTGTCCTCTATTACTACTGAGAGTAGCTTAGCTCCCTCCTCTTTGGAGCATCCCTTCAAATAGTTGAAGGTTACTATCAAAGCCCCCCACAGTCTTCTCTTCTGCAGGCTAAATAAGCCTAGTTTCTTCAGTCTCTCCTCATAAGTCATGTGCCCCAACCCCTTGATCATTTTTGTTGTCCTCCACTGGACTCTTTCTAATTTGTCCACATCCTTCCTGTAGTGGGTAACCCAAAACTGGGCACAGCATTTCAGATGCACACTCACCAGTGCCGTATAGAGGGGAATAATCACTTCCTTTGATCTGCAGGCAACACTCCTACTGATGCAACCCAATGTCCCATTGGCTTTTTTGGCAACAAGAGCACACTGTTGACTCATATCCAGCTACCCATCCACCATAACTCCAGGTCCTTTTCTACAGTGCTACTACATAGTCAATCACTCCCCAAGCTGTGGCAGTGCATGGAGTTTTCCCATCCTAAGTGGAGGACTTTGCACTTGTCCTTGTTGAACCTCATGAAATTTCTTTTGGCCTACTGCTCCAATTCGTCTAGGTCTCTCTGGATCCTCTCCCTGCCCTCCAGCATTTCTATCATTCCCCCAGCTTGGTGTCATCTGCAAACTTATTGAGAGTGCAGTCTATCCCATCATCCAACTCATTAATGAAAATGTTGAACAGAACCAGCCCTGGGACTGACCCCTGGGGCACTCCACTTGTTACTAGTTGCCAACTAGACATTGAGCCATTTATTCCTACCCTCTAAGCCCATTGATCTAAACAGTTTTCTATCCACCTTTCGGGTCCACTCATCCAACCCATACTTTCTTAACTTGCCAGTGAAAATGGTGGGGGAACCTTATCAAAATCCTTGCTAAAGTTGAGGAATATCATGTCAACGGCTACTCCTGCATTCACAAATTCAGTCATCTCATCAAGAAGGCAGTCAGGTTGGTCAGGCATGATTTGCCCTCAGTGAATCCATTCTGACTGCTCCTGATCACTCTATTTTCCTTGTAGAGCCCCTTCCTGTTATACTTCACATCTCTCAGTAGCTGCAACTCCAATTGTCCTTTGGCCTTTCTGATTTTAACCCTTCACTCCCAAGCGATATATCCATATGCCTCCCTAGTCATCTGTCCAAGTTTCCACTTTCTATAAGCTTCCCTTTTATGTTTCAGCTCACCGCAGAGTTCTCTGCTAAGCCACACTGGGCACCTTCCACATTTGCTGTTCTTTCTGTACATCAGAATGGTATCTCTCTGTGCCCTTAGCAGGGTTTCTTTATATGCAGACAGCTCTCTTGGAGGCCTTTCCCCTTCAGATCAGCCTCCCAAGGGATGCTGCCCATCAGCTCCCTAAGGAAGCCAAAATCTGCTTTTCTGAAATCCAGGGTCTGTGTTCTGCTTCTTTCCTTTTCTCCATTGATCAGGATCTTGAACTCTACCATCTCATGGTCACTGCTGCTAAGGTTGCCATTCACGTCTACTTCCCCAAACAATTCTTCTCTGTTTGTGAGCAGCAGGTCAAGAGGTGAAAGGCCTTCTTTTCCCCAGCATTTGTACCAGGAAGTTGTTCTCAATGATCTCTAAAAACTTCCTGGATTACCTGTGCACTGCTGTATTGCCCTCCCAGCAGATGTCAGGGTAACTGAAGTCCCCCACGAGAATCAGGGCCTATGATCTAGAAACTTCTGCTAGTTGTCCATAGAATGCCTCATCCACCTTCTCCTTCTGGTCTGGTGGTCTATAACAGACACCCACCACGATGTCCCCCTTGTTGCCTTCTCCTCTAAACTTAACCCACAGACTTTCAATTGGCTTGTCTCCACTTTCATAGTGGAGCATCAAGCAGTCATGAAGCTCTTTTACATATCGTGATACCCCTCCCTCTCTTCTTCCCTTTCTGTCCTTCCTGAACAATTTATAGCCATCCGTGGCAGTGCTCTTGTCATGCAAGCTATCCCACCACATCTGTGTTATTCCAACTACATCATAGTTCCTTGTCTATGCCAGTACTACCAATTCTGCTTGCTTGTTTCCCAAGCTCCTTGCATTTGTGTACAGGCACCTAAAATACTGGGCCAACTGCCCTACTTTCCCCTATCAATTCTCTCTCCTGTTGTATCTTCGTGCTTTCAATTTCTCCTGGTGTCCTCCTTCTCTGCTCATCACGGGTATTAGGGTATCATTAGGACACCTAAGACAGTGATTTTATTCCTCCCCACAGTTCCAACTACCCTCCCTTTTATCCCTGCTGTTACAGTCCTGGCACCTCCAAGTTCCATCCCTTCCCCTGGGTATGCCTCACTGTGACTTACCTGTGGGCTTTGATCACCTTCCCCCTTTAAACCTAGTTTAAAGCCCTCCTCACTAGGTTAGCCAGTCTATGTGCGAAAATGCTCTTCCCCTTCCTTGATAGGTGGAGTCCATCTCTGCCTAGCAGTCCTTCTTCTTGGAACAGACTTCTGTGGCTGAGGAAGCCAAAGCCTTCCTGGTAACATCATCTTCACAGCCAGGCATTCATCTCCAGGATGTATCTGGCTCTGTTCAAGCCCCTAACCTTGACTGGAAGGATCGAGGAGAACACCACCTGTGCAGCAAACTCCTTCACCCACGCTTCCAGAGCCATGTAATCACTTTTGATGTGCTGAGGGTCACCCATCACAGTATCATTGGTTCCCATGTAGTTGAGTAGCATAGGTTAGTAGTCATAGGGGCAGCTGATTCTCAACAATCCCTCTGTAACATCCTGGACATGGGCCCCTGGCAGGCAGCATACCTCCCGAGAGACCTTGTCAAGGCAACAGATGCGTGCCTCCATCCCCCTCAGACGAAAGTCCCCAACCACCACAACCCAATGCTTCTTCTTGGGTTTGATGGTTGTGATCCTCCCAGCCTGGGGGGGGTGTGCCTTCTCCTCTTCCACCTCATCATACGCCTCTGGTGCTGCATAACGATTCTTCACCACAATGGAGGGCGGGACGGGAGCAGGGGTTGAGCACTGTTTGCTGCCAGAAGTAACCAGCTGCCAGTGTCCTCCCTGTGCCAGAGTCACCTCATCCTTCTATGATGGTGTGGCAGCAGTCTCTGGCACCTGGGTGGTTTCCTCATCTGCACACATCTCCTCATGTATACTTTCAAGATATTTCTCCAGGGCATGGATACTCCTGCGCCTAGATACTTCCTCCGGTAACTCTCCCACCTGCCTCCTCAATCTAGTCTGATTATCATTATTTTGCCTCAGCCAATCAGATCACATGCCCACCTGCCCTGTTATCTTGCTACCTGAATTTTTACATTAAAACACAAGTATTGCTACTCCTGTCTCACATATCTGAGAGAAACCAATGCTGGATGATTGGAGGAAGTGTTGTAGCCCAGGCTTGATCTGAATAATTGGATATGGGAGAGGTCTCAGTCCTTGAAAGATGGGGTTAGGGAGGTAAATCAATCAGCAGACTGGAAACAGAATGTCTGTGCTAAATAAGATAAGCCCCCTATAACATACAACCCTATCCCACAGGAAGAATTTCTTCCTTCAGTACCCTCAGTTGTATCACATGGAATCAAATCAGTGACCTCTTAGCATGGCAGTTCCCTTCTCATTAAACAAGATCAGACTCCTAGATGTTCTGTCTATTCCAGTGGTCTGTTTCCTCCCATAATCAAACATATTACTGATCCATCTCAGCTGTCTGGTATCCTGGATCTGACAGTGGCCAGCACTGGAAGTTTTGTCACTAACCCCCATGAACAATGTGCCTAACTCTGCAATTGGTTCCATATTCTTTTCCTCCAGTGGCTCCAGATCCTCCTCATTCAGTCCACAAGTCTAAAGAGGATTTTCTAAATGTCAGAACTCAAACCTGAGCCTTGAAAGTCCATCTGGGTCTTTGCAGTATTAGCAGCCCAATCAACAGTGAAGGCTCTGCCCCAGAACCCTGTAACTATTCTGCCTATGGGCACAAAACAGTTTGGATTCCATGGGCTCTGCATGGCTGATAGGAGCAAAACCACGTATGTCAGACACAGACCAAAATAACAACAATTGTTTGCCTATCTTCCCTCTGTCTGAGGAGCTGAACATATTCACAGAGAGGGTCGGCCATTTCCAAGGCAAGAAGGGACCACCAGATCATTTAGTCCTATATATCACAGGCCAGCAATGCCACCCAACATCCACGCTAAGCTCAACAACTGTAATGGAACCCAAGTATTTTAGCTAAGACCAAACCATTATGTACCACAGGCAGAGAATAGAGAAGGCTTTCTACCAAAAGTTGCTGGCTGAGTTCTACCTAGCTCAGATGTCAAAGCCAGTTTTTGTTTGCTTGCTTGCTTGTTTTATCTATCTATCTATCTATCTATCTATCTTCATAGATAAGGCATGGGATTTTGTCCCAGTTCCTTCTAGGGATGTGTGTGTGTGTGTGTGTGTGTGTGTGTTATTTCTCTAAACACCTTTTTGTCTGCAGTATTAGGATTTATCAGTCTTTGGTGCCTGCCTGGTCAATATCTTCTGTACCCTCCCTAAATGCATAGGCCACCATGGTTTTGGTAAGATGCATGTCCTCTTGAGCTTTTAACCAGTCATGGGAGAGAGGAGAAGATTTGTTAAATATCTAACATCCACAAACCACAGCCCTGCTAACTGTTCTCTCTCTCTTTCTCCCCACACATCTGCCTGTGACCAGACAACAAAGAATGGATGTGCAGTTTTTACAGTGGATACAGATGACCTAGAATTAAATGACACTACTTTCGAGAACCTTCTTCACATTTCAGCAGAACTGGAAGAAGAAGGAACAGGTGCTGGGGGCGGGGGGAGGCAGGGGAGAAAAGGAGTGACACAGCTTGTGGCCTAGGCTACTCTTTCTCAGTGTCATCCTTGACTGACTGCATTTGTGTGTGGACAAGTTCCAAAGGGGTAGCTGAGCTGTATTAGTCTAGTTCAGCAAACAAACAAGGAGTCCTGGGGCAGTGTGGTTGCCTCCCCACTTTGCCATGTCCAGCATAGATTGTTTTTTAACCTCAGGGCTTTGAGCCAGTCCTTTGTGAAGACAGCCGTTTCTGGTTTCTTCAAGAGAATGGAATTCCATTACCCTTAGTTACGGTGTCTATTAGTATTCACCAAACTTCTCCCATGCCAGCACTTCTGTCTCCTCCTGCTTGTGCCCTTGCTCATTAGATTTCTTAGTTCCAGAGAGTCTCCAGCAGTAGACACCAACCTGCCCCTATTGTTATTCTCAATCAGTCACAGAGCCATAGCTAGTGATGGGCTAAACAGCATCCAATTTTCATGTCCTCAGTCATTTATACAAGTCTTTCTTCCACAGTTAGCTCCTAACCACAATCTCTGATAATTTCTGTCCTAAGGACTTCGTAATCTTGGTCACATATTCCTGTCCTGCTTCTACTCCCTGGCATCCCTGATAACAAAACTGAATCCTTTTTTTAATTTGCCCCGAATGCTGCTGCTAGAATGATCCCCCTCATCCATCAATCACACCTAGCAGGCCAACCTCCAAATCCCCACCAGCTGCCCCTTGCTCTCTGTATTGAGCTTTAGGTTTTCACCCATGCTGTCAGTTCCCAACAGTTCCACAACAGGCTACATTTGTGACATCGTCTCCTATTGTGTCCCTCTGTTTTGTGTCAGTCCTCCACATCCCCCCTCCCTCATCTCTATGCCTTTCTCCGTGCTGCCCCTTGTGCTAGGAATAACACCCTAATCCCAGTCTGGCTGCCTTCTGAGTTTCTTCTCATTCAAGTCTCTCTTGGATACTCACTTCTTCTGTGTGGGCTGCAAACACTAACCATAATCAGTCAAACGCCATCTCCATGCTAACTGCACATGTGAGCTGAAACATGGGAGACTAAAATATGGGGGGAAAGGAGCTTGATGTGTTTTCAGTAAGTCCAAGTCCTTCTTGGCTCTCCCAGTGCATCTTATCAGCCCATAATCAACTGTTTCTGTTGGTGAGAGGAATGGTTAGCCTCAGTGATGAAAACATCCTGCTACCTATGCCCAGGTTACAGAGTTGCTCTTTTGGCTTTAGAGGTAGTGGATGGTATTGACAGTACTGGGTTCCAGCCTTACTTCTGAACCTCAGTGTCCATGAGACTGAGGCCTGTTATGTCTCTGACATTTAGGCTGCAAGTTTCACTGGAGGATGCTTTTTGTTTCCTGTGATGCTGAGTGCCTAAGTGTCAGTGGTTAACAGATTAAAAAAAAAAAAAAAGGCAAGGAGTCTTGTGGCACTTAAAGACTAACAGATTTATTTATCACATGAGCTTTCGTGGGAGAATATCCCTCTTCGTCAGACGCTTTGAAGAGGGAGAACTTACAGAATTGAATGAAAATAAATGCAGGGGAGTGTAAGACAGGGGATCAGGTCATACTGCAACAGCAAATCATGATCCAGTGTCTTACACTCCCCTGATTTATTTTCATCCAATTCTGTAAGTTCTCCCACTTCAAAGCGTCAGACGAAGTGGGTTATTCTCCCATGAAAGCTCATGCAATAAATAAATCTGTTAGTCTTTAAGTGCCACAAGAATCCTTGCTTTGTTTTTTTTGCTTTACTAGACTAACACAGCTGCCCCTTTGGAACTTGGTTAACAGATGTGTCTCATCTCTCCACCCAGGAGCCACAAACACGAGAAGTGTCACAGTCGGGATCATCACTAATGTGGTGAATGTGAACTTTATCAACCTCAACCCATTTTATAAACTCGGATTTCCCTACACAGGAAAGGTAATGCACATTCTTTCCATCCCTTACCAAAGCAGTGTCCCTTCTTCATGTTTTGGAGGCAGACATAGAGGATGGGAGAGAATAATATTGCTGGTAATAAACTACGGGGAAAGCACTCAGCTGGTGTAGCTCTACTGAAGTGATTTATGCCGGCAGAGGATTGGATCCTCTGCATCCATCTTTAAGAGAAATTCTGACCCACCCAACCCACCTCATGTCTCCTAGCCAAGTCACCAAAGTCTGTCTCTGTAAGGACATACATGCAGGGGATGGCATTACCTTTGCAATGGTCTTTCCATGTTCACTGCAGGCCTTAGGCTAAAGCACAGCCATTAGACAACAATCTGTTCTGACCCCAATGCCCTTACACAATTGCTAGTGTTTCAACAACAGGTATTAAGATCTCTATATCCTGTCTATAACCTGTAAAGGACTTTGGGTTTGTCTGCACTGGAGGCTCTGTTAAGTTGACTTAACAAGGTTGACTTTAAGTTGACTTAAAGTCGACTTTGTTCAGTCAACTTAGAGAGTCCACACTGAAAACTCTTGTCGACTGCCTGCATTCATGCTGGCAGGTGCTACGTCGATGGAGGAGTGCTGCATTGTGGGTGGCTGGAGGCCAATTAGGTCCACTTAAGGGCTTTCCCTGTCTACATTGTATTAGGTCGATTTAAGCATTAAGTCGACCTTAAGAGGTGGTGTTGTTAAGTCAACATAAGGAAGCACTTAAGTCAACTTAATAAAAGCCCAGTGTGACTGAAGAAGTCTGTAGGTCAACTTAACCTTCCTTAAGTTAACCTAAGGCTCCAGTGTAGACATACGTTTTAAGTGGAAAGGGTTAGTATTAAGCTCTGGAACAGTGGTTCCCAACACTTTCTCTGCCGTGGCACGCTTGATACCTTCAAATTTTTCGTGGCACACCACCATTAAAAAAAAATGACTATTCAGATTAACATAATTACTTATGAATATTCATGAACCATGGCACAGTGTTTCAGAAATGCTGTTATGTAGGGTAGTAAGTGTAGCAGAGCAGGGGTGGCAAAGCAGGGGAGGTCAGGAGTGAGTGTGGGGAGCAGAGCAGGGCAGGGGTGGCAAAAGAGGACAAGGGCAGCCATGTGGGGAACAGCACAAGGGTGGTGAGAGAAGAAGGGAGAACAAGTGTGGCTTTGTGGAAGGGGCAGGGGGGAACCTCGGGAGTGGGAGGGTAGGGCAGGGGAGCATGGCACAGCACCCACTTCCCCCCTTCTCCACAATGGCTCCCTGCCACCCAGGGCAAATCCTCACCCCACTGCTGCTCCCTCCCACCCAAGTGGGTCCTATCATCCCCTTCTCCAGCCCCCTGTTGCCTGTGATGGACCCTCCCATTACTTCAGGGGCCAGAACTAGGCCTCCAGCCCCCAGCTACAACCCCACACAGCCACCCCACAACCCCAGCTACACATCCACTCCCACCCACCTCGGCTACACATAAATCCCAGCAGCCCTTCCCCCCAAAGCCCTTACCTGGACTGTTTTCAGGCTGGCTTAGACCAGTTGCTCTGCCCTGCAGGGGGGGAGATGCACACACTTCCAGCCTCCCACAGCTCTCTGCTGGCTGGGCTTAAGGTGGAGCCAGGTTTAAGGTGGAGCCACCAGAACTCTGTGTTCTGGCTGCTTATGCTATTTTTAGGGGAACCCCTGGAACACCGTGTTCCAGTGCCTTCCTCTATTTTTAGGGGGGCAGAACCCTGCCTTCCTGAAAATCGGGGGGGCCCCAGAACTGTGTTCTGGTGCATTCTCCCATACTTTAACCCCTGCCTTTTCCCAGCCCTGCACAGCCCATGTGGCTGGGCTGAGCAGGGAGGGGAACCTTAATTCCAGCTCAAGGGGATACTTGTGGCACCCTTTTGGGTGTTGTGCAGCACACTGGTTGGAAAACAATGCTCTAGAACACCCCTGAGTTCCAACATATAGAGAGTTTCATGCCTCCTAACCAGACAAACACAGCGATTACTGGAACCAATGGTGGTTGTCGCCACTGTTGGACCCACAGCAGACAGATTCATATGGACAGTGGACAGGGCACTGACCCAGACAGTAAGACAGAAGCTGGAGTCTCTCACTTTCAGTTAGCCATTATTTATGTAACTTTTATTATTGGACAGATTACAGTGTAGATTCTTGCAAGTGTTTAACAGCTCTAAGACACAACAGAAATAAGCAAAAACTCACAACCAACACAGCAAGAATACCTGTGATTCCTAACACTAAAACCTCTACTTTCCTTCCCTTTGGGCAATTGCAGGTACAACTAGTGTGATTCATTTACTACCAATTGGCTTTTCTTACCCATGGCTTTGCTGGAAGCAGGCAGTAGCATGCTTCTAAAATACTTGCCGGGACTTTACTTGCTAGCAGTCACCAGATCTTGATACTGGTCGGCTGTACTCTGTCTCAGAATACTTGGCCTGGGAACTTGCCTCCAGGTGATCAGTCCTTCAGCTCGGCGGGGTGTTCTTCTGTTGATTTGACTCCAACTCAGCCCAGTGAGGGTCTCCCTTTTACACAGCTCGTCTGTGTATGTGACTGCAGCCATGTGGCCAAACTGTCTTAGACTAGTTTGCAGAGCCGGGTTTTTCCTACCTTCTAGCGCTTATCAGCCTTGCCACGGGGTAGCTGTTTTTTGCTTGAACAGCCTCAGGTACTTTCCATAGTTTGAGTACCTTCAGGGCTAGGGTAATATAGGTACTTTCACATAGGTACTTCCCACATCTTAGGTATTTTTTATAGTGGTTATTTCCCTTTCTTCTCTGCAGATGCGTTTTACCATCAATGATGCTCCCATCAAAAATCACACTGTCTACCTGACTGTGGATCTTGATGACGTGGAGACCCACCTGCCGTACACCACAGATGAGAAAGGCGAAGTCCTCTTCACCCTAGACACCGCAAAATGGAACAATACTCTGGTTTCTCTGAGAGTGAGTCATATGGGTAGACAAAGGGGTCAGTACTAGGGGTGACCTAAGGAAAGGGGACAGATGGTGGAAGAAGGCTTTTGAACTTTGAACTCCTGGCTTCAGCACTGCACATTGCTTTGATCTGTCTGCCTTGGCAGCTTCCCTGTTGTCTGCCTGCCTTGACCAGGAACAGCTGTAATTCCATCACAAGAATTCAGCCCCACACCCCAATAATGAATGTGCTTGATGTGAGGGGAGGAGCATCCACAAGCACAATTATGTTTCCCTTTGCAACCTAGTATTTCCCTTCGCTAGGAGTGCCACAAGACTTTGCTTTTTTTGCTTTCCTAGACTAACATGGCTGCCCCTTTGGAACCTCCATTAGCTGTCACCTTGGCAATATTCTTTACTCTCAATGCTTCTTAGCATTCTTAGGCAGATTTTAAGGTCTGGTCTATCATCCACTTACCTGTCACTGGACTGACACCAGTGTCCCCAGAGATATAATGCACCAAAGCATCTTTTCTGGTCCCCCCATAAGCTGGGACCTGTATTGGAACCAGGGCTCTAGAACAGAGGTGTTCCGTATTGTCTTCCATGATACCCCAGCTCCATTCTCTGTTCTTCACAGGGTTGGACTGCAACCAATGACTTACAGGTGAAAGTCCCCAAAGCCCATTCCCAGTACCATGGCCATGGATTCTAACTGCAAAACACCAGCTGCTCTGCAGCAAACTGGACCTGGCTTCCATGGCAAGGACCCTTTGGTTCTTAAACCTGAGAAGACCAAGGCAACTGCAGATCATTTTTTAAAAATGAGAACTTTGCATCAAGTATGGATTAAGGATGCAAAAAACAATCCTTGGAGTCGCCCATGTAATTTACTGTTATAGGCTAGGATAAATCTCACCAAAACTGGGAGGTTAATGACCACCCGTTGTTTGGATTCAAAGAAGAAAAAGTAATGGACCTAAACCAAAATGTGGGCCTATGTCTCTGCCCAAAACAAAGGCATATATAAATTTGTCCAGGAATGAGAACAACATGGGCAGGGGGCTTTCTGAGTATTGCTTTGGATTGGAGGTTATGTAAGACAGAGCCCTAGGCTATTTCTATGTCTGCAAAATTAAGTTCAGACTTGTTAGCCTGAACTAAGAAGTTTGAGCTTAGTTTGAACTAACCCGAGGTAAGTTCAAACTAATCTCACACTTCTAAGTTTGAACTAACCAGCTTAGTTCTAACTTCTTAAGTCTGAACTAAGCATTAGTCCAGTTCTTGGATGGACTTAGTTCAAACTAACATTCAAACTCAGGCAGTTAGTCTGGACCAAGTTCTGGTACTAATTAGCTTAAACTAAGCTTTCCTTAGTTTCACCTAAGATATTTCTTAGTTTGAAGTAGGGAAGGCCTAGTGTAACCATGGGCTAAATTACGGTAGTCCAGACTAAGACTCCTTTGTCTGGACTTATTTGCCAGTGTAGACATAACCCTAGTCTACACTTACCAGGATTTTTGGTGGCTGTCAATGGCAGATACACGAGGCATGTAAAATACCTTGTGTATCTGCCGGTGACTTTCTAAGCCACTGGGGCATACAGGGGAAAGCCAACTGCAAATAGCTTGTGATCGGCTTTCAGCTACTTCTGTTAGGGGGCACAAGTTGCTATGATGACTTCTGGAGTGCAGCAGTAAGTTCATACTTGCTGCTAAATCACACCTGGAAGATCGTGCTGATGGTGCTGATTTTGCTGCCATCAGTCTAGACATACCCAGAGAGAAGCAGAAACAAAATCAGAGAACCTGAAGTGACAGACAGAGAAGGAGGCTATAGATAGAACCTGGACAAATTATGGGGTATGTCTGCACTGGAGCCTTAGGTCAACTTAACCTGCCTTAAGTCAACCTAAAAAACTCCCTGGTTAAATTTAGAATGTATTAAGTTGACTTAAGTGGTTGCTTAAGCTGACTTAGTAACAACTGCCCAGAAAGTTGACTTAAGCATTAAGTCGACTTAATAAAGTCAACTTAACACAGTGTAGACCTGCTGGGCCCGGGCCCCATCCCCTGCCCTGCCCCGCCCCGAGGCCCCATCTAGCTACGCGGCCTGATCTGGCTCCTGCTGCCTCTGGCAAGCAGCATGGAGCCAGATCTGGCTCCTGTCCTTGCCACAAGTGGAACTGGCTCTGAGCCATCTGCCACTTGCAGGCAATGGCAGGGGCTGGATCTGACTCCGTGCCACTTACCGGTGTCAGTAGGGGCTGGATCCAGCTCTGTACCACTTGCCAGAGGTGGCAGCAGTCGGCTGCAAGCCCCATGCCTCTTGCCAGCAGTGTGAGGGGCCCAATTGGGCCATCAGAGATGGATCCTCCACCCTTCCAGGAGGTGGATCAGGTCCCAGGAGCCCAGTCAGGCCCAGAGATAGGGCAGGGGACAGGGCCTGGGCCTGGGTTTGGGACCAGAGCTAGGCCTACAGTAGAGGGTTTTTTAAAGTTGACTTTACAAGGTCGACTTTAACTTGACTTAAGGTCAACCTTGTTAAATTGACTTACAAAATCCTGCTAGTGTAGACCTAGTCATGGTGTGGTGGCCCTGGGAGAAATTTAGAAAGGTGTTGGGTTGGATGCCAGCTAAAAGGTTTGGGGCTGTGAGTAAGGAGAGTATCTCCTGGGGTTTGGTTTGTCCTGTGTTCAGGAAACTGGAGTTTATACGTTTCCTATAAATATAAAACTTAAAATCAAAGAAATACCTGACTCCTGTACCAGTTTCTACTCCCAACTGGAGTAGCCTACAAGATCGCAATTTTTTGGCCAGCTGCTTGAGTCTAATATGGTAACATTGACATATTACATTCAACCTTTTTTGCATTGCCTTGTAACTTTCATTTTTCAATCTGCTCCCTGTGCTGGTACTGAGGATACATAATTGCTTTAAAGATGTTATAGAAAGTGGGAGGTTTGGGCAGCTAAGCAGGGGATAACCAAGGTTTTTAGCACTTAGGAAGGTGGAGGAGATGGGCCTGGATCATGGAACAAGTACATTGGCTGGAAATTTCTGCAGTGAAATAGTTAACAATATTGCTGGACGTATATTATCTGTTCAGAATTAATGCGCTGTTGTGATGAATGGGGCAGTTCATACCTCTCTGGCTGCTTGCAGACTCAAGCAAGCATTACTGGCTGCATGCAGTTCACATTTTTTAAGTTCTCAATGAAATCACAAGCCTCCTAAACAGGAAAAAAAACAGAAAGGAAGCTCATATTCTTGAGTTCAGTTCTGTACCTGTGGGTAGATTCTGATGAGACTTCTGCCTCTGTCCATCATAAGGGGCCTTGTTGTATGCCCTGGAGATAACAGAGTGCTTCTGGCAGGTATCCCTGCTGTAGGCTCCTCCATTGGTCAGTTCTAACTGTCTGTCATATATTTTTACTCTGAAGGGCAGATACTGCATTGTGAACATAACTGAGGGGGATCACTACTCCTTAGCAGTAATTGATAATGAGGCCTTCGCTTGGCTGAAACCCTTCTATTCTGAGAGCAACAGCTTCCTAGAGATCCAGCAAGTTGAGGAGGAGCTGCCCTGTGATCAGGAACAGGAAGTCCGGGTGGATTATATCTTGGACCGGAAGGAGCTGGACTCTGAGGCCGACCATTTGGATTTCTATTATTTGGTGAGCTGCCGTGGCACTGACAGACCCATACTAGAGGGCTAACTGTTCATGGGTCTATAGGCCAACATGTGGGTCCCATTTTGTGTTTGTTTTTGTAGATGTCTTGCTACCTGGACTGCATGCTTTGAAACCTTCTCAGTAGCCTCCCAGTCCCATAGTGTTTGCTCTAGCTAACTCATCCTGCAAAATTGTCTTGAGCTAGCCTAGGGTGACAGGCTCATCTCCCTTGTTCCTAGGCTACCATGACTCTGGGTGCTACCAGAAGGCATGGGACTGCTTAGGTTGGCTTGCCTTGGATTTCCCATGGCTACTGGGCCTTGTTCTTTAAGAGTTTAAAGATAAAGCACATGTGACTGTCTCTCCCAGATCTCCCTGCTTTGTATTTTCTTCTCTCTTGCATGTGCATGCCTTTTCTTTTTTTCTTTTCTTCTTCTTCTTTTTTTTTTGGAACCCAGGCCCCCTGACAGACTGTTCTGTCACCCCTGCAGGTCGTCTCAAGGGGCAGAATTGTTCTTAGTGGACAGACGCAGGTGCCAGTTGGCCAGGATGACAGTAAGTAAAATCTAAGATGGCCTTAAAATAAACTTCCTGGGAATCACCAGAATGACTCAGGCTGTCCCACTATGGTACACAGGCTCCTACCATAGCTGGCTATGGGCAGTCTACTCCAGAGTCTCACCTCTTGCCTTGGTCTGTTTAGTTTGGGATCTTCTCCATCACTGCAGGTTTTTAAGAACAGACTGGACAAACCCCTGTCAGGGATTGTTCTGTCTCAGTACTGGGGGATGGACTAAATGGCCTCCTGAGGTTGTCCTGCATTTCTATGATTCTACAACTAGCCAGTGGTAGATGCTTCATAGGGAGGCATGAAACTCAACCCTCATGCCTATTTGGAGTCTTCCATGAGGGACGGAGGTTTATTGACCCTGAAATGATGGTGGGTCAGAATAGACTGAAGCTCAATTTTATTCTAGTGAATGTCTCTGAAGATGCTGTTCTTATCCATAATCATGCTGTCTGGAGTGGCTGAGAATTGTAAGTGCCACCCACAGGTCAGACACCCCAAACTGGCTGTATGTTTTATAATGAGATTTCACCAAGCCAGTAACAGGTATGAATTCCTAAACTACTGTAACAGTCATACCCTGGAACCACAGCCAGTCTCCGTGGGCATTCCAGTCTATCTTGCCACCCTGGCAAGCTGGACTACATGATAGATGTCACTTTACACCAAAAATCACAACAATATTCAGGTTTTCCCAATACCAAATGACCAGTCACTTACCCCAAGTCAGTTTTACTCAGATCTGAAACCAAAGACAACGTGTATAGCTACCCCTTTCATTCAATTAACTAGAAGACTTATTAACTAAGCAAAGAAATGAGAGTTATTTAGAAGGTTAAAACAGGAAACACGGATGAGTTATAATCTTAGATTTAAAAAGGTAATATAAGTAGTCTTCTATAATAAGTCACTCTATATATCTTTTAGGGCTGACCCATGCCAAGCAGCATGGGGATCTCTTGCTTACACTTAGGAATCTTCGCTCCTCAGAGTCCAAGAGAACATTAAGATCCTGGTTTCTCCTTCTCAGGGATTTTTATCCCCTTAACCCCAGAATTCAAGCTGAGGGGATAAGTTCATGGACAGGTTTCCCCTTCCTGGAGAGAGTAAGGAATGCAACCAGCAAGCTCTCTGTCCTTTGGAACTACCCAATGCCTCATTTGCCTTTAGTGGCTCATCTTGTGTGCAGGACAAGCAGCTTACTAATTAGTACTACTTTCCCTGTTTGGTGAGTTACACAGTTATAAAGAAGCAAACAAGGAGTCCTGTGGCATTTAAAAACTAACAAATTTATTTATTGCCTGAGCTTTCATGGGAGAAAATCCCACTTCGTCAGACTCTTTGAAGATAGGGGAAACTTACAGAGTAGGAGGAAAATAAATGCAGGGATGTGGTTTGCAAGGCGAATACTCAGTGTAATTTTATACCATTGACTATAGATATTACAAATCGGGTTAATATATACAGCATCCTACACGCATTCCATCAAGTCTAAACACTAAATATATTCTTATAATGCTAAGATCTATTCTAACTGAAACCAGACTGGTTTTCAGCTGTTCATTTGTTTCCAGCTATGCTTTTGTCAGTGTTCAGTGAGACCTGTGACCTTGGCATGAGCTGACACTGGTACCCCAGCTCCACACCACATGCAGGAAATGTGAAATTCTTTTTGGTTCTTTTCATGCTATCTGACTCAATAATATCCAGAAACAGCAAGTTCAGCAGGTTCTTTCTATTTCACATGGTCCTAAATAAACCTTTCCACTGCTTCCTGCTCCCTCATACAGCACTGAAGGGCTCCTTCTCGTTGATTCTACCTATCAACCATGAGCTTGCTCCTTCTGCCAGGCTTTTGCTTTATGCCATATTTGCTGATGGAGAAGTAGCAGCTGATGTGGATGAGTTCACAGTCACCAAGTGCTTCAAACACAAGGTGAGTATCACCCATAAGTTGGGGAAAATGGGATATGTAGCAGAGGGGTGATCTGGCTTGGATGACACACTCAGTGATCCCTGTGCCCTTCTGTGTTTCTAGTAGGTTGTCTCTCTCTCACCCTCCCCTGAATCAAGCCTCTCTCTCCCTCCTGGCTCATACACCTTCATTATCTTGTGCCCTTCTTCCATCCCATCTCCTTGTGTAGGTGACTCTGGGCTTCTCTGAGGAAGAAAACCTTCCAGGGTCAAAGGTCAATCTGCACCTGGAGGCCTCCCCTGGCTCCCTCTGCTCCATTCGTGCTGTGGACAAAAGTGTCCTCCTGAAGGAAGACAACATCATGACACCAGAGAGAGTGAGTAAACCTGCCCTGTCCCAGTCAAAAGGAGCCCACATCCTGCCCAGGCTAATCCTATGGGAGGTACTAGGCTTGATCAAAGTGGGGAAGAGATGTAGTCTGAGATGCTGTCACACAAGGTGGTTGCACTCCACTACTACCACCTCCAGCTTCTCTGCCCCCTTATATGATGCTCTAGTTGCCAGCAAACCATTACTTCTCCCTGTCCCCTTGCCAGGCAGGTTATTAATTCCTCCCTGAGCTCACAGTGGCTGCTGCAGAGGTCACTGCTGAAATGAAGGGATAAGGACAGTGGAGAGTGAGATTGAAAGGGCAGCTTCAGAGGAGTCGAGGGAGCTCCCTCCAGGGAAGGCGTGGATTTGGAGGCAGATTTACTGCTGATGCTCTGCTCTCCCCACTGGCATTCCCAGGTCCTTTGGCCATACTTTTTGTCATGAGGGAGTCTGGGCTAATGTTTAAGTCAAGGGGGTGAGAACAAAGACTCATGGGTTCTGCTCAAGTGCTACAACTGCCTTGCTGGGTGATCTTGGCACTTGGATCACTATGCCTATCTTTGCCTCAGTTTCCCCTTTCATCTGGCACACAGGCATGGTGATGCTAATCATGGCATGCTGCCTGTAGGTTGTGAGACTTAATTCCTTGATACTCATTTGTTTCTGTGAGAGCATGGTATGAAAAGCTTTGGAGATAGGCAAAATATTATTAGAGTAAGAAAACTGTAGCTGCCTAGGGCTTGTGTTGGCAGTATAGAATAATAGAACTTGAAGGGACCATGAGATATCATTGAGTCCATCCTCTGCACTCATGGCAAGACCAGGTACCATCTAGACCATCCCTGACAGGTGTTTGTCTAACCTGCTCTTAAAAATTTCCAGTGATGGAGATTCTACAACCTGTCTAGGCAACTTATCCGAGTGGTTAATCACCCTGACAGGAGTTTTTTCCTTAAGTCCAACCTCAACCTTCTTTGCTGTAATTTAAGCCCATTAGACAATTTTTCTCCCTCCTCCTTGTAAAAAAATTTTAGGTACTTGAAAACAATTATTGGGTCCCCTCTCAGTCTCCTCTTTTCCAGACTAAACAAACTCAGTTCTCTCAGTCTTCCCTCATAAGTCAAGTGTTCCAGATCTTTAATCATTCCTGTTGCTCTTCTCTGGACTTTCCCCAATCCCTCCACATCTTTACAGTTCTGGGTGCCTCATTTCAGGAGACAGTAATCCAGTTGAGGCCTAATCTGCATGGAGTAGAGAGGAAGAATTACTTCTCATGTCTTACTTACAGTATTCCATTAATACATCCTAGAATGGTGTTTGTTTCCCTCCCGTCCCACAACAGTGTTACAGTTTACTCATATTTAGCTTGTGGTCCATTATGATACTCAGATCCCTTTCCTCATTAGTCCTTCCTAAGCAGTCATTGCCAATACTGAAGACTGTGGCTATTCAAAACTTCATGGTAATAGAGGGAATAGAATTTAGACTCTCCTTCACTAAAAGCTCTGTAAGGAAAAGACTATATGGGGTGTCTGACTAAAAAGATTAGTTTTCCTACTCCTTACAAGTAGTGGGCAATGGTTCATGTACATATACATGTGTATATGTATGTAAACACACACACCTACACACACTAACCAGTTCAATACAGTAACCTCTATTTCCCCATTCCAGGTGTATATGCTAGGTGCTGAAGAGGATTATACAATCAGTGGACGAGGCTTCCCTTATCGCTTAGAAGACTTTGAGCCATATCCTTGCCTGCCCCTTGCGCAGCCCCACTCCACCAGTTCCCGGAGCAGACGTTCTTTGATAGGAGCTCCCTGGTATCAAAGCGAGGCTGATGTCTATAGTCTGTTTAAGGTGGGTATCTTCTTTGCTCCCACATCAGATGTTGCCTAAGCTTGTTGATCTTTAGTCTGGCATATGGTACTTATACTGGAAATAAGGAAAACCAGAAATGTGTGGTTTGCTAACAATCCCTTGTGCTTAACTGTTCAGAGGACTGGATTAAGTTTAATGGGAACCCAGGGCTCTGATAGTTTGGGGGGCTCTCTTTACATATTCAGTTTCTTCCCTCTGATGTTTTACTGTCACCCATGCCAAACACTCTATTTTAAAATTACACAGGTTATTTCAGTCCCAGGTTTGAAATGTTGTATACCAGTCGTAAGGCCAAGTGAAAGCTAAAACGAACAAAACCATTTTAATTTCAGCCACCATTGGCAGCAGTGCACACCAAAATGTATGGTTTTAATTATTAAATTTCCTATAG
Source organism: Podocnemis expansa (assembly GCA_007922195.1). Lineage (NCBI taxonomy): Eukaryota > Metazoa > Chordata > Testudines > Podocnemididae > Podocnemis > Podocnemis expansa. Next base: position 190,613 of record ML682274.1, on the reverse strand, counting down.
CAATGATATTCAATTACATTTTCCAGAAAGTCAGATAAAACTTTGTCCAAATCTTGGCAACAAAAGGTTGCTCTCCAATGCCAAAGGACTCTTCAAGGGTTAGCTTGTTAATGAGCTTGTCCCCAGCAGGAGTTGCAACTGTCCAAGAGCAGTGTGCCAGGATTGTATTTATTAATCACATAATAAAGGTTACAAGTGCTGGGAGGAAATATTGCAAGAAAATCAGGAAAACAGCCAGCTATCCAAGTGTGAATTAATATGATAATTATAAATTAATTAATGACCTATTAATTTATTAAGCATTTAATTACAAATGCTATTAAAAGAGCATGTTCTTAATATCAATGCTATGACATTAAAATTATAAATTAAACTCACAAGAAAGGAACAGGCATTTAATTTCCCTTTCTCATTGCCTGAAATTTAATTGACGTTTGGTCACACCATCTCATTTTTCCAGAAAAGTACTCATAAACTCATAGACCCTAAGGTCAGAAGGGACTGGTACAATCATCTAGTTTGACCTTCTGCACAATGCATGCTTCAAAACCGCACCCATCCACTCTAGCAATAAACCTCTAACCTATGTATGAGTCCTCAAATCATGATTTAAAGACTTTAAGATACAGAGAATACATGAGCAGGTGAGCCATACTCCATGCTACAGAGGAAGGTGAAACCCCCCCAGAGCTCTAAGCAATCTGCCTTGGGGGAAAATTCCTTCCTGATCCCAAATATGGGAATCAGTGAAACCATGAGCATGTGGGCAAGTCTCACCAGCAAATTCCCAGGAAAGAATTATCTGTAATAATTCAGAACTGTACTGCACCCAATCAAATTACCTAATTAAAGGTCATCCACTAATGATCACTTTATGTTTCATACGGATCTGATTAAGTGCTTGATTAGAAGTGTATCCCTATAAGTCAAAATGTGTTAACCCAGCCTAGCTCTAGTGTATTTAAATGTAAATCGAAAGTTTCTAAATTAAATACCTGACGTAACAGTAAACAGAGGGAAAATAATAAGAAGAGTTGTGCAATAACTAGTCAGTTTTGTCACATATAAAAACGCATAGGGTACGTCCACACGTCGCTTTTATTTCGAAATAACACTAGTTATTTCAAAATAAAAGAGATTAGGTCCACACGAGGTATTCTTACTTCAAAATGACAGGCTCTGTCATTTCGAAATAAGAGCCGTCATTTCGAAATACTTTAAACCTCCTTTAAAGTGAAATGGCTGTTATTTTGAAATAACGCCATTCGGACATGTTATTTCTAAATAACCATTATTTCGAAATAACACTTTTCATAGAATCATAGGGTTGGAAGGGACCCCACGAGGTCATCTAGTCCAACCCCCTGCCAAAAAAGCAGGACCACTCCCACTAGATTATCCCAGCCAGGGTTTTGTCCAGCTGGTCTTTAAACACCTCCAAAGATGAAGATTCCACCACCTCCCCAGGCAGCTTATTCCAATGCTTCACCACTTGCCTAGTAAGAAAGTTTTTCCTAATATCCAGCTTGGACCTCCCCAGCTGTAACTTGAAACCATTGCTTCTCGTTCTGCCCTCTGTTACTACCGAGAACAGTCGAGCTCCATCCTCCTTGGAGCAACTCTTCAAGTAGTTGAAGGTTGCTATCAAATCCCCCCTCAGTCTTCTCTTCTGCTGGCTAAATAAGCCTAGTTCTTTCAGCCTTTTTTCATAGGTCTTGTGCTCCAGCCCCTTGATCATTTTTGTTGCCCTCCGATGGACTCTCTCTAATTTGTCCATGTCCTTTTTGTAGTGGGGAGCCCAAAACTGGACACAGTATTCCAGATGTGGCCTCACCAGTGCAGAATAGAGGGGAACGAATACATCCCTTGATCTGCTGGCAGCACTTCTTCTTCTGATGCAGCCCAGTATGCCATTGGCCTTTTCAGCAGCAAGCGCACACTGCTGACTCATATCCAGCTTCCCATCTACCATGACCCCCAGGTCCTTTTCTCCAGTGCTGCTACTTAACTGATCACTCCCCAGCCTGTAGCAGTACATGGGATTTTTCCGTCCCAAGTGCAGGACTTTGCACTTGTCCTTGTTGAACCTCATGAGATTTCTATTGGCCCACTGCTCCAATTTGTCTAGGTCTCCCTGAATCCTGTCCCTGCCCTCCAGGGTGTCTACCGTTCCCCGCAGCTTGGTGTCATCCACAAACTTACTAAGTGTGCAGTCTATCCCATCATCCAGATCATTAATGAAAATGTTGAACAGAACTGGCCCCAGGACCGACCCGTGGGGCACACCACTCATTATTGGTTGCTTTTGCTGTTCTCCTTCCCAGGGTGCCTTCCTTTTAGCCTATATTGGGTGGGGGCCTGGCCCGGGGAGGAGGCTGTGTTGCCACACCTCCCATGGTGCCCCTCTCCTAAAGCGAAATAGCAAGTCCTATGTTTGGACATGCTATTTCGCTTTGAGCTTTTCCCTTAATTCGAATTAACTTATTTTGAAATAAGGACTTTATTTCGAAATAACAATGTATGTGTGGACATAGCCATAAAGATTGAAATTCATCCACCCTAAAGGGATGTCACATCCAGTGGAGTGACATCCATGTCCTCTGGAGTTACATTAGATGTGCACTCAGTCCAACATTTCACCTGCTCCCAGGTCAAATCCTGGTGTCCTTATTCAAATCAATTGGCCACAGAGACTTATATTCAGATAACTTGCCAGTAACTTCCATAGGACTTTTCCATGAGTTAGGACCAAATAATAAACTGCATAAGAACACTAAGGTTTGGGTCGTTGTTCCAACACTGCATGGTCTAACTTTTGAATGGATTTACAACAGTGCAGTAAACCCATAAATTCATAAAATTGTAACTTATCCTTGCATGTGTATATATACCTAGCAAACTGAAGTTTCCACTTCAGGCACCTGACAAAGTGGGTTCCAGCCCATGAAAGCTTATTCCTAGAAGATTTTTTGTTAGTCTCTAATTAGGGTACATCTACACTAGAGCCCTAGGTTGACTTAAGGAAGCTGAAGTTGACCTACAGACCCCTGCAACCACAGCAGGCTTTTATTAAGTCGACTTAAGACCCACCTCTTAAGATTGACTTAATACTAAAGTCGACCCTATTAAGTCAACTTAAGCCAGTGTAGACAGGGAATAGCTCTTAAGTCGACTTAATTGGCCTCCAGGCCCCCTCTCAGAGTTCCTTGCCACCTGGAAGGGTTGACCTAGCAGCTGGCAGTGGGGAAGCTCTAAGTCAATTTACCCAGATCAACTTAAAGTCAACTTTGTTAAGGCAACTTAACAGAGCCTCCAGTGTAGACATACAGTAGGGTGTCACAGGACTCCTTACCATAATAAAATAAAGTTTATTTGTTCATTAATTGTTTTTAATAGACTCAGTGGAGCTGATTCTGAACTCACTGATACGAGGGTAAAGCTTCCATAATTCCACTGATTAACATAGAACTGTACTTGATTTACTCCCATAAGAGAGAAAAATCAGCTCCAATATTTATCAGAAGCCTGTCTGCATTTTTTCACATTTTTCACACAATGGGAAATTTGTATTCTACAGAAATATACAAACATCTTCAACACTTTGGCTGCCACCTGTTGCAAATAATTAGAATTTACTGTGATTTTCTCCTTTAATTGTTCTCCCTTCAGTCCTATTGATCACTTGTTTATTCTTTCCATTTTCCACAGCAATTAAGAATGAAAATTTTAACCAACACTAAAATGAAGAAGCCTGTGTCCTGTATACGGCCAACATACTACAAAAAAATGTTTCATGCTTCCAGAGACTCGGAAACTGATAATGGTGAGAACTTAATACAGTCTTCTGCTGCTTCTCTCCCAAAATGTGTCTGACTGAGGTAGGTTAATCTGCACCCAGCACTCTTCTTTTTTAATCTCTGCCCCTGCTGCCTTTGTCCTGGACTTTTGGTGATTGAGAGAGAGCTAATTTCTCCAACTGTGTCTTTTGTTCTGTACACAAAAAATAATATGAAGGACCAACATGGCCAAAGAGGGTTCAGCTAACTATATTTATTAACTATGTACAACATGTAAGGCCAACTCATATACACACTCCTGTTCTGTCTGCATTCTTATGGCTTCTCAATCATACAACAAAGTGAACAGTACCAGAAGTCTAACAAACTCCATCCAATCCCACAGCCCTCTTCACAACTCACAGAGCACCACTTCTGGGAAAAACAACAGTACCCACCACATGAACTCTGCATGACATCCCAACATCATCAGTTTATCAGGACTACCTCTAACTAGGGATGAATTACCTGTTTTCTCTATGAGACTGTACTTCTGCCCCATCACAGGGTCTGCTGCCATACTAATATGTGAAGAACTAGAAGAATTCTTCTGCCAACTCCACCTCACAGAATTCTTTTACAACAATGACAACACCACTCATAATTACCATGTCGTCACTAACAACCATAAGAAAAGAGAATCATCCAACAAGCAGTGGCAGAACAGGTGAAAGCACACTCTTGATCATGACATTGATTGCTCCGGGGGGCGGGGGGGGGACTGACTGTGAAATACTTAGCAAAGAGCACATCCACCATGATCACTCCATCACCAGGTGGACAGCTGCACAGCTCCTGAAATCTAACCACCAGATAATGGCTGAACCAGTAGACAAAGGAGGCACCATCATTGTCTTTAACTGTGTTGATTATGTGAATAAAGCCAATCAATGATTCTCTGACACCATTTACTATTACAAACTCAAAGAAGACCTCATTCCACAATTTACTTGGAAATTTATATCCTGCTCCATACCACTCCAAGAGAAACTATACAAAGTCTTCCCCCCTGAACCAGCCCCATAAACCCTCTACACTCTTCCCAAGATACACGAACAAGGGAACCCAGGCAGACTCATCATATCAGGGCAGGATATTCTTACTGAAGGAGTATTGGGAATCAGAGAAACCATCCTTAAACTACTTACCACCAAAAGGACCACTTTCCTCCAAGACACAGTCTACTTCCTCCAGAAACTGCACAACATTAACATCATCCCTCAGAACGCCATCTTTGCCACCACCTACTTACACACCAACATCACTCACAATGGGTATTTCTACACTGAAGGCTTAGACTTCAGCAACTCCCTGGCCACATTTGGAGTTCATTAAGTTGACATGAGCACTTGCTTAAGTCAATTTAACAACTCTCACCCTTAAAGTTGACTTTAAGGGTTAAGTCGACTTTATTAAGTTGACATAACAAACTGTGGCCTCTAAAATTGAGTTAATAAAATTAAGTTAATCCAGGAGACCAATTTAAAGTCGACCTTATTAGGTTGACTTTAAATTGGTTCCCTGACTTAAGTCAACTTTATAAAGTCAGCTGAAACAAATGGGGCCTCTTTAAGTCAACCTTATTAAGTCGACTTACGTGAGTCCTCTAGTGTAGACATAGCCAATGATAGTGTATCAGCCTCACTCAAATATTTACAAGATAATCAACAATGCTCACATATCCACCCCAAACACATCTCTAAGCTCATCCAATTCATCCTCACCCATAACAATTTTACATTCAACACCAAACACCTTATATAAACCCCGAGAACATCCATTGGTACTAAGATGATTCCTTAATATGCCAATCTCTCCCAGGGCCACCTAGAAGTGTTCCTGACAAATGCACTATGTAACAAATGAAATGCTTGAGATACAGTGATGAGATCTTCATTCTCTGAACAGATGGCTTAAATTCCCTTATAGATTTTCGCCACAACTTTGAGAGCCACCACCTGTTCATTAAACTCTGTCTGGAACACTCCCACTACATTGATAACTTCTTGGACGTCACGATCATCTTCAGCAACAGAAACCTACAAGCAATCATCTCTAAAAAAGCCATAAATCACCACAACTGCCTTCATAGATCCAGTAACCACACTTCACACGTGAAAATGTGTTGTCTACAGCAAAGCATATACTCTTGAGAAGAAAGCCCAGGAGACGCACAAAATCACTTTCCCTAAACAAAGACACTCCACCAAAGAAATAGAGTGCATCATGGAATGGGTCACCCAAATATTCCAGGATAATCTGTTTCAATACAGAAATAAAATACTCTCTGGCTGTACAACCTAGTTATCACCTACCATCCCACACTGGAATCCATAAAGAATATCTTCAAACTACAACTTATACTCAACTAGACTCAATAGGGACTCCACCCTGAAAGAAATCTTTCCTGAATCCCCCTCTTCTGGCCCTCAGATGACTTTCCAGCCATGCCAAGATCATCATCAGAAGTAAGCTCCCCATAGACCAGGACAAACTAACTCAAAGGCACCAGAGCTGCCAGAACAACAGATGCAAAGCCTGCAGACATGCATATGTCCACTGGAACAATGATCAGCATCCCCACAACATACCTTTCAAGATCCACGGGTCCGACGCATGCCTGTCACAGTATGTGTTGTGCCTCATCCAGTGCACTAAACTCCTCGTTAAAAACTATGTGGATCAAACCAGCCAATATCTAGACTCTCAGATCAACTCACCCAGGAAAGTGATAAAAAATAAAGATACTCGATCACCTGTGAGCAGGGGTGGATTACCACATGGGCTAGTGGGGCCAGGGCTCACCACAATATGGGGGCCTCTCAGCCCTGCCAGCAGCCCAGCACTGGGCAGGGGAGTGGGGCAGGCCGGCCTGAGGCCAGCCTCTGAGCTCCCACCCCACCCCTGGGCTGGCTGATCCACCCTGAGGCAGGGTGAGCCAACCCACAGGCCAAGCTTTCCCATTCTCACCCTGCCCCTGGGCCAGCCACTCTGACCCAAAAGGGTGGCGGGGGGCAGGCTGGCCATGGCCTGACTGTGCATGCATAGACTCCAGTGAGGCCCTTGGAAGCAGCACCATGCGCGGCAGTCAGCCCCACCTACCCCTGGGGCTAGCCAGTCAGGTTGTGGCTGGCCTCTGGTCCCAGCAGCCCTGCCCCACCTACCCAGCACTAATCCTTTGGCATGGCGTGAGGCCCTCCAGCACGGGTGAGGCTCACTGGTGGGGAGACCCAGGGGCTCTGTGGCCTCTGATCCTCCACTGCCTGTGGGTGATCACTTTTCACAAAACAATCACCCTGTATCTGACTTGTCAGTCCTCAGCCTTAAAGAACCTTGACAATACTTCCACCAGATGAGCCTGGGAATTTAAATTCATAACTTTGCTAGACAATAAAAAGCATGGACTGAATAAAAGCATGGGACTGATAGCTTATTACAGCCATCTGTAGCCCACTAGTCCCCATTTTTTCCTCCGACTAAAGGGGTGTTAACAGGCCACTTCACATTGATTGGGCTGTTAGAATATGTGCCAACAGCTTCTGTTCAACCTTGCATACAGCTGTGACCCTGAAGACCTTTCCCAGACCTGAAGAAGAATCCTACCACTGATACCCCCTTAACCTGCTGGTCCCACTAGACTGCGTGCACTGAGGGCTGCTCTCTCTTTGACACTTCTTTTCTCTCTCAGAAGACACTGTTCTGATGTCACAGACTGTCTGACTGAGGGACTGACGCTCTCCTACACCCCTGTCCTCTGACAGAACTTGATGTCCCAGTGCTGGGCTGTCTGTGATCAAGGGCCAAATCTCTTCCTGAAACACTAAACAGAATAGCCCCTACATCTTTACTAACCTGCATCTTTTCTGCCTGCAGTCATTCCCATGCCCCATCCTCAACCAAGCACTGGTGTTGAGCCAAGCCACAAGAAGGAAAAGACAAAACCACGGACATATTTTCCAGAGACCTGGATCTGGGATCTGGTCCCTGTTGGGTGAGTGACCCTTCACAGATTCAATTAGGAAGGAAATCACTGGTGATTTCTGAGCATGAAACCCACTGTCAGCTCCAGTCTTTGCTGTGCCTTACTAGTAATGCATCATTATGGGACCCCCAAATACTCCCCCAGCATTGAGGCTGAGGAGAAGTCTTTGCTAGAAAATCCCTACTCTCATGATTCGTATGGTCCAGCTGCAGGGAGTGTAGACTTCCTTTTATACCCAGTGGGCCTGTCACATTTCCCAGGCAATACATCATAGTCGCAAACACACACACACGCACAACAGGCATGCAAAAACTAACTAAAACTCTTAGCCCTCTCTCTGGGTCTCCCAAAGGGGGGGGAAACAGTTCAGTTCCTCTTCCCAACCACCAAACACATTCCACTCAATCTCTGCTCTCCATCTTTTATTCTTGGGTATGAGGTTATTTTGGAATTTGGGGTTATGATTATCTATTATTTTATTTTGGGGTTTCTGGAGCAAATTATCTATGAGGTAATTTTTATTAAGGAAACTGGTGCTCTAGCGATGAAAGGCTTTGTATGCTGTATCTCCCCTGAGCCAGCTTCCACCACTGAGGCAGCTTTGAATGTAAACCAGCACCCTAATGGTAAAAGGCTCCATGTGAGATTCTTCATTGCACTCGCTGTCCCGGTCTGGTTTGTGCTGGTGCTGAAGGATCTGCTATCTATCATTCTGCAGGGAGGAGGGGAAGGCGTCCTTCCAAACCACTGCTCCTGACACCATCACCGAGTGGAGAGCTGACATGTTCTGCATTGCAGATAGTGGCTTTGGACTCTCAGAGCCGGCCACATTCAGAGTCTTCCAGCCCTTCTTTGTTGATGTGACTCTGCCATACTCTGTCATTCGAGAAGAGACCTTCACCATAAAGGCCACTGTCTTCAACTACCTGAAGAACTGTATCCAGGTGAGCACTTCCACCTTGCCACACGCCCAGGCAAGGATGTATTGATAGTTCTTGTTCCACAGGCTGAGTTCACCGGATTCTGAATTTCCCCAGTCAGGCACATCTTATCCACATCTCACAGACCAATATCTCATAGTACCAGAGGTTCCCTCTCACTTGGACAGATGCGAGGTGCCCAGTACTAACATGTATTTATTCCCCCCCTGCTCAGGTGCACACCAGCCTAGCAGAGTCCCCGGATCTCCAGGTGGAGTCTTGCTCAGATTGTCAATATACCAGCTGCCTCTGTGCTAATGAAGCCAAGACCTTCTCCTGGGATGTGACAGCCACCAAACTGGGTGAGGCAGTTGAGGGGGCTGTGGGAGCAGGGTGAAATCTGTATATCCATGCCTGCCCACATATCTTTGTTTCCCTCACCTTTGCTGATCAATGTTCTGAGCTTGTGGTGATCCTCTTCTGTCATCTTTTCTAGGCAAGGTGAATGTCACTGTGGGCACTGAGGCACAGAAAACACATTTGCTGTGTGGCAATGAGATCACTGTGACACCCCAGCGAGGACAGACAGATGTGGTGATAAAATCCCTGCTTGTCAAGGTCAGTTGGGCTACAAAGGCAGCAAAAGAGTTCAGCCTTGGGACAGCAGGATCATGGAGGAGAAGTGGGGCCCCAAGGAATGCAGCTGCAACCCCCCCACCCCTCCAGGCACAGGTAGACTAGCATGGGGACAGCATGTTCAGGGAGGAGAAACCAGGCAGCAGGGAAAACTTAGCCCCTCACCTGCACAGATATATGGCTTTATGGACACTCAGGCAGCAGGGTTAGGGAGGGGAACTGAGATGTCAGGGGATGAGTTGCCCACCCCCAGGCCCAGACAGGCCAGCACCAGGTCAGCAGTCTTCCTTTCCGTCATCTCCTTTCATACTCCTGCTCCTTTGCCTTCCACAGCCAGGCGGTATCCTTGAAGAGAAAACTCACAATGTCTTCCTGTGTGCGAAAGGTACGGATGAGTTAGCACCTTGATTGCTCTGGCTTCTCTAATTGTAATGGCGGGTTCTGTGTTACTTGTGTGCACCAGGCAACTGCTCAGAAAGAAAGCACTGACAGAACTATCCCATCCCAAGACAGGCATTCTGGGGCACAAGTATGAGGCCCATGGTGCTGTCACACTCTGTGATGTGAGGAGTAGTCTCCCAGGATAAGAAGTGCATGCTGTTTGTATGTACAGATTAAGCTGCCAGGACCTTCAGTATCCTGTTTGGGCTCTTCCTTCCTCACATGCTCTCATTGGTGTCTTTCCTGGTGTGCTGGGCCCATGATTCCTGCATTTTGCAGTCTCCCACATGGTTAATTTCTTGGGTTTTGTCTCTCTCAGAGGATCCAGTGACAGACCAAGTTTCCCTGCAGCTGCCAGAAGGAGTCTTGGAAGGATCAGGCCGAGCCACTGTCTCTGTCATTGGTGAGGACCATTTCCCCATTCCCATGGTCCCAGGGCGAAGACCGCATGCAGCATGTGGCACTAACACTGCATTAACCCAAGGCCTTCATCATACATGGCTGAAGACTATAGTCCCTAAAAGCCATATCAAAAATCAAAATCCTTTTTTGGAGCCCTTGCCATCCCAGCAATGCCGCTCATTCAAAATGAAAATAACCACCAGTGGCTGGACCAGGAAAGACAATCTTTGCCATAGATCTCAACACTAGGAAAGATTTCTTGAAACTAAGCCTGAGAATTCCACCTTTTGTTCAATTTCATTCCAATTACAGACCCTGGCAACTGCTGCCACAAATACATCTCCTTTTCCTTGCCATTTATGCTCTGTAGATGATGATGGAGGGTTTTCATCTCCCTGCTCCTCTTAGTTAGTTGTTAGCCAAAGTAAACAGATTTAGTTCTTTTAGTATCTCCTAATAAATAATCCCTTAAGCCCCATAATCAGTGTATGTATTGCTCTAGGGGCTGCTTTAGTATGGCTAGTGGGTTCAGGGGCACACACAGGAATCATGAAACCAAGGGTTCAGAAATAGGCAAACACACACTTCTTCTGGCCTGGCACAGAGGGGAGGCCCTAGGCTGTGATGTGGTTTGGAGAGCAAGTTTCCACACATTCACCCTGCCATGGAAGTTTCTGTCACATGAGACCTGGCCAGGTTCCCTGGTCATGGCACCCAGAGCTGAGAGACCTTAGGCTAGACCCGTGGACCAGGATTTACTGCTTCAGTGAGTGCAGGGCTGACTCATTGTTCCAGCTCCACGTCCTCCTGGGACCTTCCCTCTGCACCAGGCTGGAATTAAAAATCTGATGCCAGGGCAGTGCCTGATGTTAAAGGTGGTTGGTTCCCTGCACAAGTTTGGACTAATGCACCCACAGAAAGAGGCTGCATACATCCTTGTTTTCTGCTGAATTCCCTTCAGGGTTTTGGTCTATTACTAATGCTCAGATCCCATATCTTCAAACGTGTGTAGGCTCCTAACTGGCTTTGAAATCATTGGAAGTGAGGAGGACTGGGGCTGTGGTGTCCAGAGCTAAAGTCAGCATTCCAAGGGAGGGTCACACCAGGTTCATGCGGAGAGATGATATCAACGCCCTGTTCTGTGACGTTACATTAGGGCAAAAATTTTCCAGATTCCCATCCTGGATTAGAAGTGGTGTGAACAACATTGGGGGACAGAGTTGATCTCATGTGTTTTTCTCCTTCCTAATCTCCAGGGGATATCATGGGAACTGCCTTACAGAACTTGGACCAGCTACTTCGTTTGCCCTTTGGCTGCGGTGAACAGAACATGGTCATGTTTGCTCCCAACGTCTTCATACTCCAGTACTTGGAGAAGACAAAACAGGCTACCCCAGCGATCAGAGACAAGGCAGTGGAATTCATGAAGACTGGTAAGTGGTGCCCTTCTTTCTTCTTTTGTACAAGGACTGTATGTCATAGCAGAGGGGCAGTGGCAGAGCTACAAGGGGATCCCTGAACTGAAATAACAGGGGCTCCAGGGCAGGACTGAGGGTCATCGCCAGAGCTGTGGACTCTGTTACCTAACAAGGCATAAGCATAATGGAAGGAAAGACTGCATTTTAATAAGTAGCACTTACTAAATGACTATGTTACAGTTAAGATTAAGACCAGCTTTCTGCTTAAAGCTTGACTTTTCTAAGGGCTCTAAAATATGAACAGTCAGGGGGATTGCCTTGAAAACTGGTTTATCTTGTAGGGGCTGAAAATCAGGTCAGTAATCCAAATTTGGGCCATTTAACCACAGGGTTTCTGAGACACAGCCTCCGGGGGGGGGGGACACTTTTCTGAAAGTTCTCGTGCTCTGCGGTGCTTTTTGCTTACAGCTGGAGCTCCAACCAGGGTTCTGATCATTGTACCAGGTCCCTCACATTTGAGGGTTATGCCAACAGAGTGCACAGTACCTCCCAGTCCTTGCGGGGGAATCAGATTTAAGTGAGTTTTGAAAAAGAGTTTGCTTCTCCAGTGGGTATGCTAAGTAAGAGGCTAAGTAGTAGTTCTTTGAAACTGCTCCTCCAGCTACTGTCAGTTTAAGTTCCACTTACTCACAGGATACCATCTTCACTTGTCTTTTCTCCCTGCTGTTGGAGCATGTCATGTCACAGTTCCTCAAATACCATCTCTTCAGTTCACAAATACAGCTTTTGTTAGCGCTTGCTGTCAGTGTTTGCTCTTCCTTCTTCCTGGCATGTGTACACATACCTCTCAAATATAGTTGATGAAGGGAGTTGGAGCCTGTGAAAGCTTGTCGCTGAAGAAATTTGTTAGTCTTAGCCCTAGTCCACACTCAGGCGGCTTTTCGGTGGCAGTTGACCAGTAAAATGCCTTGTGTAAATGCCAGTAACTTTCTAGGCTGCTGGGACACACTTGGGAAAGCCAACCGTAAATCCCTTGCAGTCAGCTTTCACCTATGTCTCCTGGGGGCCAGGACTTCTGGCGCCAACTTCCAGGAGCAAAGCAGTGAGTTCATACTTGCTGCTAAGCACTCCTGGAATGCCAGGCTGACAGCAGCAATTTTTCCACTCTGTATAGATATAGCCTGAGAGGCTTTGTCTGCCCTGGAGCTCTAAGTCAACTTAAGGAAGGTTAAGTCAACCTACAGATTCCTGTGGCCACACTGGACTTTTATTAAGTAGACTTATGTGCTTTCTTAATAACAACACCTCTTAAGGTAGACTTAACACTAAGTCAACCTTATTAAATTGACTTAAGCCAATGTAGACGGGAAAGCCCTTAAGTCAACCTAACTGGCATCCAGGTCCCCTCCCCACACCACTCCTCTGTCAACCTAGCACTTGCCAGTATGGATGCTGGCAGTCAACAGGAGTTTTCAATGTGGACTCTCTAAGTCGACTTATAAAGATTGACTGTAAGTTGACTTAAGTCAGCCTTGTTGGGTTGACTTAACAGGCCTTCAGTGTAGAGAAACCCTAAGGTGCCACAGGACGCTCACTGTTTTTGAAATACACCTCTGCCAAGCTACTCCATCATTCAGTACAGCTACAACTCACACATGGAATATGACAGTGCAACATTAAACCCACAGACCATTCTCCTACCCACACTACTGACAATTCCTATGGTAGACCCCCATCCTCCCCAATGCCTTGCTACTGAGACAACATACGTATTCCTGAGGTAGCTCTTCAAAATATGCAGGTTCCCCTTCCCCTTACTCACATACGTGGGTGGGGTACAAACCAACAACTCCTCATGTCACAATCCCAACTCTGTGATGCTTCTCAAACTAATTTCCATATCCTCAGCACACAGACACACCTCTAAAATCTGCCCCACTTAGTGCCTCCCCATTCACACCATTCAGGACAGTTATGACTCACACTAAATACAGCCACAATGTGCGCAGATAATTCCCAGGGGCAGTTGCCTGTGAAGGAGGTAGAGTTAAGGTTATGTGTACATGTACTTTAATTCTGTACTTCTGAGTTTTCGGAAGTTTAAGGTCTGCTGAACCCAATGTTCTAGACAGGCTTGTCGCTGGGAAACCTTAACTGTGCATTAACAAAGATTTTTGCAATTTAATTCTCCCTGTCTGCCTGTTAGGGCCCTGGAGCCCTACGGGGAGTATGGGCAATTAAGGATTTGCATCACACCCACACCGTGAGGGAGATACTCTCCAGCATGTTCTGTTGGAGGTGTAAGAAAGCCACATGTGAGGATGCAGCATCTGATGGTGTCACTGGAAATATACTCTGCATGGATTAGAGCAGCTGCTCTCAGTCTTGCCAGAGTAGGGCACCCTTTTCAGTCGTCTGATTTGTATTGCATACCCTCAAGTTGCATCTCACTTAAAAACTACCTGCTTACAAAATCAAACATAAAAATAGAACAGTGTCACAGAATACTGTGACTGAAAAATTGCCTACTTTCTCATTTTTACCACATATTTTTAAAACAAATCAATTGGAATATAAATATTGTACTTGCATTTCAGTGTCTAGTATATAGAGCAGTACAAAGAAGTCATTGTCAGAATGAAATTTTAGTTTCTACTGACTTCACTAGTGCTGTTTATGTAGCCTGTTATAAAGCAAGGCAAATATCTAGATAAGTTAATGTACCCCCTGGAAGATATCTGCCTACACCCCCAGGGCACACATAGCACTGATTGAGAATCACTGGATAGGGTCCAGTTAAGAGGAGACCTAGAACATGGTGTTTCCTTGTGCTTCAGGGTTTTTACTGGAGCAATGTCAAAATCATCCAGAGTTAATCTGTTTTAGCTGAAGTCAGGTTTGGAATTGGCTGTATAATTGAAGGAGACAAGATCTCTCACCTGCATTTGCTGTGCTCTTCATTGCAGCCAGTTCAGCTTTCTTGAGCTTGAGCTGCACTGGAAACTCAAGCAGTTTAGTTCTTTGGGCCGGGCCCAGCCAGTCAATAACTTTGGCTCTCTGCTCCTCCCCTACTCCTGGGGCAGAGAGGGGCTTGTTAGGAGTTGTCCATAAGCCAACAGTAGATGTTAGGTGGGGGAGAGAGCACAGTGGAGCCATATCATTTTCACAAATGGGAAGAGAGTGAGTAGAAAAGGCCCATCAATTTGTACTGAGAGCATGAAGGCTGGGCCTTAGCCCTTTCCGTTTTTTCATTTACCCCTTGGCCATTGTTTCCTTTCTAATGCATGTCGTAGAAGAGATGTTAAGTGCTGGGCTAGGGAGCCATGAATGGAAGGGATTTGCATGTATTGCTTCCAATGCAGCCTGGCTGAGCCTTAACTAGCGTCAAAGGGGTAGCTGTATTAGTCTAGTTCAGCAAAACAAGGAGTCTGGTGGCACTTAAAAGACTGACAGATTTATTTATCACATGAGTTTTGTGGGAGAAAATCCCATCTTCAAGTGTCCGATGAAGTGGGATTTTCTCCTACGAAAACTCATGTGATAAATAAATGTGTTAGTATTTTAAGTTTCACCAGACCCCTTGTTTGACTAGAGCCATTCATTTCACTGATATCAATGTGCTAAGTAAGGATTCTTAGAGTGGAGTTTCATGGGCATGAAACCAATACATTCAAACTGAATCACTATAAAAATTCATGAGATGGTGTACTCCAGCTGTCTGGTGATGCAAAGCAGCTCACAGCCACCCCTCCAGTGATTCTTCACAGCTGTTTTGTGCCCTCAGATAGTGCCAAGCCCCTGTATTCCCTCGGTGGAGTGGTTCTAACAGCCAGGTCATGATCTACAGGGTTGGATAGGGAATGAGATGCTCTCTCTAGATGTTGTGTGGAGATAAAAAGGTTCGTTCTCTGTTCTGGTCAATCAAGAAGGCAGACAGCAGGAGGAGAATTACAAGTTTATTAGCACCCCGAGCTACTAGGTGCGGCCGGCCCCGAGGGACCGTTTTCTTCTTGTATTTGTTACACAGCACAGTCTATTGAATTACATCAAAGGTTTCCAAAAATGGTTAAACAAAGAAAAACTACAGCTTATTGGTTAAGAATTTCTATGATGCGATTGTGCAATGCTGGACCACGGGGGAGGGATGGAAAACTAAGACTGTTCGCTTCATGTAAGGGTAGGCGAGAGGTGTGAATGGAAAGTAGGGTGCTAAGCTGTCATTTCAGGTGTTTGTGGTCATTTTAACTACAGTTACAATGTAGGTGCTTTTCCTGTTATTCTAGCTTTAGCTTTTCACTATGGCTTCGCTTGGGCTAAGGTTGCTAATGTGGCCCTGCCTGAACTAAAATAGCTACACGCTTCACTTGGATTACTTAGCTTTGCTCGGTTCCATTAAGCTTTATATCAAATTTCCACTACAATGTGAAGACAGCCTGTGGAATTTCAGAAGAGAGCTGTAATACATGGAGTCCTGCAAGTCCTCAGGATTCAGAAACCATATTGTTGCTCCTGTCTCCCCAGGTTACCAGCGCCAGCTGCTCTACAAACATGACAATGGCTCCTACAGTGCCTTTGGGAAGCATGATGTCGAGGGCAACACGTGGTGAGTGAGCAAACCTGGTGCCATCCAGGCATACCTATGACCCGGAGCATGGATAGTGTGAGCCTTCTGGCTTCTGAGGCCAAACAGTACAACGATGCTGTCGTCTTTTCTCTGCTTGCAGGCTGACGGCTTTTGTGGCCCGGTCCTTTGGCCAGGCCAGCTCATACATTTACATAGATGAACACCATGTGCAGGAATCTGTCCACTGGCTGGGACAGAACCAGCTTCCTAGTGGCTGCTTCCAGAGTGTAGGGAAGCTCTTCAACAATGCTCTGAAGGTATGGTCCCTGGAGGAGTGAGAGAAACCCTAATAAGGGGCGGGGGGGTATGTTCCCTGCAGCTCCCACAGAACAGCTCCTGCTCCCACTTGCCACAGGGAAATACCCTCCCACCACATTGTTAGCTACCGTGAATGCTAATTGAAATAAGTGTGTTACAACATTAATGTCCTCTCACGTACTGCTTTGATTTCCTCTGGATGGGGTGCTATATTCATTCTCTCTAAGAAAATCTACATCTAATGGGGCCTGTTTATAAAACAAAGGTACTTTTTTTTTTTCCCAACTACTACCCAAAAAGTCCAACCAGGGCTTGGAGAGTCAGTCTGGGCTCTTTCCTTCTTTGACATCATCACCTCCAACAAAGGTTCTGCAGAGCACATTGAGTTCTCATTGATACCTGTTCTATTAAGTTTTCACGGCTGCAAAGGACAGAGACCCAGAAAACTCTGTGGATGAAGTACAGGCAGGACTAGCGTCCAGCCCCTTCTCTGTGCATGGCTAACAGAAGAAGGCATCAGCACCAACAGTTCTGACTGAGAACATACAGGGAACTGATTTAAGAAGGGGTCATTTTCACATAGTCACTTTTCAGAGTAGTAGAGCATGTGTAGCAGAAAAACTGACTGCTGGTTGGCATAGTGAAGCAGCAAATAAGTCTTGTACAAATCAAACCTTTCCTTCACAAAGCTATGTTTCCTAAGCCATATAGCCAGATTTCACTCTTTTACTTCAGCACAGTGTGGAGCCACTGGGCTTGTCTATGCTGATATTGTTGTGTCGATCTTCACAAATCAATGCAGCGGGATCGATTGAGTGGCCAGTGGAGACGCACTAAATCAGTGGGCCCATAGAGGGTTGCAAATATAAATTTTACAACCCTAAAGGGCCACCAGTCTTCACCAGCAGGCCCCACCCCCACCCCTGTAGCCAGACAGAAAGAGGTCAGTGGGGAAATGGCCTCCCATCTCTCTGGCTGCAGCAGGGAAACTGCATACATCTTATTTTCTTGTCTGCTCTTCCTGGATCCCTAGGCAGTGGCTCCTTTCTGCAGCCAGGGAGATGGAAGACTAGTGCTCACTTCCCTCTGGCTCCAGCAGGTTCCCCAGCACCTAGGGATCCAGGCAGAGCTCTGTGTTCTTTACTGGAGATGGTGGTGGGGGGGTGTCAATGATCTCCCATCCCCTTGTCTGCAGCAAGAGCCTTCAGCAGGGCATTTTAGCTCTGTGGAAACGCACTCTATTTGGGTCTAGAGCAGCAGCTCCCTTCTGGAGCCAGCAGGAGGGCAGCATGAGCCACTTTGAAAGCTCCTGCAGGCCACTATTTCTACCAGGGCCACAGGTTGGGAAACTCTATTATAAATCAATCCCAGAAGTGATCTCCATTTGACGCAGTAACTACACCCCCCAAAAAAACAAATGCTGCATCAAAGGGAGAGCATTTTCTGCCAACACACTCAAGTGAAGATGCTACAGTAAGGGAGGGTAAGCTGATGGGAGATACTTTACAGTACATAGACTGTGTATCTCCCAGTGCAGCAGTGTGCACTAGACCCCTGTGTTGATGTCAGTAGAGAGAGAAACTGCAGGTCCAGACTGGTCTTATTGAATGGAGAATCAGGCCTTAACTGTGCACACCTTTTAACAAATGATCCAAACCATTTTCCTAATCAACTAAAATTCCTTGAGTATGTCAAGGATGGGCCCAGCTGGGACTCCAGCCCAGCTTTCTGTCAGTGAGCTGAGGAGCTCCACTTGCACTCTCTGAGTACTGTGGAGATGCAGCTGTTGCATTCCCTGGTGCTGCAGGCTCAGCCCCGCTTTTTTCCCTTTACTCTGTGGGAGATGTGAATTAGAAGTTTACTGTCTCCTTTCTAGTTGTTCAGGTAGGGAAGCTGCAATCAGCTACAAAAAGATCTAAGTCTCCAGCACCCTTTCCCCATATGTCCCCAAGGGGAAGCAGAAACTCCTGTAAGGGACAAATAGTTGTAACATTTCTTAGAGGTACACAGGGTTCTCAGGCACCTTGCTACCACCTGCCCTTAGCATGAGGAAGCTTCATCTGTGCTTGCAGAGGATCAGCTCCCAATTCCACTAGCACCAGGCAACATGAACAATCCCCGACAGGCTTTGCTTTTGCCTGCTGTTACTCTACGGGTTAGCAATAGTACAGAGTAACCCACCAAGCATCCCTCTGGAATGTCTGGCTCCAAGTCATCGAACACATTCAGAATTCACAGACACGCTCCCCAGCTCACCAGTTCCACTCAGATCCCTGGTCCATGTAACATGCAGCACTTAGATATGTCTACTGTGAAACCAGGGATAAGTTTATTTAACACAAGGAAGAGATTGGACTGACAGCAAGAAGAGTTTTTGGAAACTCAAGGTTACATCTAAAATAAACTCATAACCCCTGTTTGCGAACCTAGACTTGACTGACAAGTCTTACAGAGCAGTGCTCACCCCCAAAGTCCTTCCAGCATATTTCAGCCAGGTTCTTCTGGGATCTTCCATTCATGAGACAAGCCATATCGCCAGCTTTCCTCTGGTGAAAGATACCAGGTGTACCTCTGCATCCCCAATTATACACAAGGAATTCATTGTCTTTACTCATAAAGAGAAGGCACCCTTGCCCCCCCACCCCTCCCAGCTTGTTATGTCTTTCTAAATGTTCTCTTGTTGGTTGCACAATCTCTTGGTTAGTGGTTGGCTCGGTCAGTAGATAGCCCTTGATTGTGAAGCAGAGAATACACAGTATATGCATATTTTGACAGAGAGAGAAACATCTTTTACCTCATTTCCTGATAGAAACCTATTTATCACCTGCTGGTGACTAGCTCTAAGTCACAAACTTTAAAAACATAATGTTCAGTATACATCCACCTAACTCCTTAAATGTTATCTATTATATTACTATATGCATTATATATTTGCTAAATATTAATTCACTTGAGATGCCTTCTCTGAGCTGGAGGTGAATGGGGAAGAACAGATAACTGAGGCTAAAGTATCTGCTTTTCCCTCACCTGATGATCATCTCTCCAATCTCTCCTCCACATGAATAGTGTTGCAGGATATGAGGAATCTTTGGCATAAGTACTGGCCACTGCTGTATCACAAGACCAGGAGAAGGTTTATTCCCTGAAGAAATGCCCATAGATGACATTAGAAAACTGCCATGTGTCTCTTTCGGTACCTTCTGGTTTCTGTAAGACGACCAGGGGTCCCAAAAACCTCCATTGTTCTGTTCCAAAACCTAGTTGGCCAAATGGAACAAATAAAACCTGGATGGAGATTTTTTGCTGGATTATTGACTGGGGTGATGTCCTGTGATGAAGACAAAATAGTTCTGATCAGCAAGGCACTGCAAGGAGTTGTTATTATCTAGGGGTATCAAACTCATTCAATGTGGGGGCCATGTTGGAAAGCAGGACACAGGCTATGTGGCTGCCCAGGTTCTCCACCCTTTCCCCATCCATGTTCAGAACAAGAAAATGCCATTTTGCCACCCATTTTCTGATCATAACAACAACAAAATTATCCTGATATGGCCCATGGGCCATGAGTTTGACAGTAGTCTGTTCTGTATTGGCAGTGGTAAGAAATCAGGCCAACTGCGTCTGGTACCTCAACAGAGCTCCGGCTATTTTTTTTTTAATCCATCCTGTGTGGCATGGACAACCCCAGGCACATACAGAGAAGGAAATTCTTTCAGATCTGCTTCCCATGACAGGGAATTGAGTAAGCTAAATTAGATAGAGACAGTAGGTTTAAGGTTCAGCTCTATTGCTTATGAGCCCAGCAAATCTATTGGCTGCCCCAGATGGAACATTGTCTGAAATTTTGGAGCAAAATCCTCTCTAAGGTCCCAGGGGCCAAAAAATAAATGCAAAGAATATAATACAGTAAGATCAGGACCTAGTATTGAGAGGTACCCCATGACATTAACTTTTCTGGCTAAGGATTTCTGCAGCCTAAGTTGCAGGTATGAAAAATTGGCCACAATGCAGCTTGCTTCTCACTGTTCCTACTTCTCAACTGTTAATCTGACACTGCTTTCATGCTCTCTTACTGAGGGTTTCTGGAAGCATTTGACCCATGGCAAAGATGTAATGCATCCCCTCTCTGCTGTGTTTCACCTCTATTTTCTTCCTCTCTGTGCATCCCCAGGGTGGTGTGGATGATGAGATCTCGCTGACAGCTTACGTCACTGCCGCGCTACTGGAGCTCCATTTGGAGAAGAATGTGAGTAGATCCTGAACATTCTCACCGGGTTGGGGGAAATACCCCACTCCTCCTCTTCCTACAGCCCTGAGATACAGGGAATGGTTGGCCTGAGTTGGGAAATCCACTGCCACTTCACTTCTGTTTTGCATGTCACTGGCATGCAGAAAGCACTGGGCTGGTAATTTAGAAAAGAAGGGCATCTCTTTGGGGGAACGATAAGCTAGTCATCTTTTTGGGGAACTTAACGTGAAATTTGAAATCCTAGGTTCTCATTCCTCTCCTGCCCCCAAGTTGCTGACTGTCATCATATAACTAGGGGCAAAGATAGTTTTATCTTTCTTTTGCTTAAGTCACTTGACTGAAATACCATGTTATAGTGACAACAGATTGCACATCTCAAAACACTGAACCATTCCTCAGAGTCCCCCTCTGAGGCAGGCAAAACAAGCTATTTTATAAATACGAAACTGGCAAAGAGAGAAGGAACACAGCCTGCCCAAGATTGTACAAGCAGTCAGGGACAGAACCAAGTAGCCCAGTCTCACAGTCCTGCACTTTAGTCACACACATTCGCCCATCTCTAACAAATATTAGGGCCCTCACCGGAAACCAGATTCTGTGTGACTAAAGTTTCTTGAGAAATAGCATACAAATATCATTCACTTACCCAACAAGGTGCAATATCTGAGCCAAGTTTGCTGAAGAAATACCTTAAATAAATAGGGACAAGATTGGTGTCTTACAGTACGGGGAGTCTGGAATTAATACCCTGGGACTGTCAAATACTGGTCTTCATTCTAGCACCTGTAAATTGTGGAGAAAATAATAAGAGACACAGCTTTGCACCTACAGTTGTGTGTTGGTGCCCTTTAGGCTATTATTTAAAAATCTAACTACTGGTTTTGTATGTGAAGTTCTTCAAAAGCGTCTGCCAAACTGCAGACATGAAACCAGAAACTCAGTTAAGGCTGAAGGCTGGCTTTCCAGTCTGTCTCTGTGACTCATAGTAAAGAGCCAGTCCACAGAATTTTCCAATCCAGGTGCCGAGCATTAATGTTATTAATAAAAAAGGCTCAGTTTTCCAGGCTGCAGTGCTCACATCACTCCCATTGCCTTCACATGGACAAGTGGGTACTCTATGCCTCTGAAAAATCAAATCATTTCTATTTAGGACCCTCATATTAGACATGCAAGTTTAAAAGCTTTGGTCCAGGAGCATTACTGGATACATCCACTTGGACTGAATTCTCCACAGAAGTGACTGCACATGGGCAGAGACCCGTCTCAACACGCAGTGCTTCTTATGGGAAACCTATGTGATTTTTTTGTATGCTGTTGTCTATCGTGGAGCTGGGGGGTGATTCCCAGTTCAAGCAGACATACCTGACTGGGTCTGATCAAGCAAATGCACTAAAAATAGAAGCACTGCTGTGAAGCAATAGGCAGCACCCTACGTATGCTCCATGTGTGATCCCATCTGAAACCCAAAGTATAAAACTGGGCACCACTCACACCTAGCAGTACCACACCCTTATTTTTGGTGGGCTAGTTCAATCAGGGCTAGCATGGGTATGTCTAATCAGATAAGAAATTACACCTCCAACTTCAACGGTTATATACTCTACTTTAGTTGCTTCCAGTTCTGTTCAGGACCACGAAGGGAGATCCTTCTAGCACGTGTTCCTTGGATGCAATAGAATTACTGGGGGATGGAGAACAGTTCCTGCAGGATATAAGTGCCTAACAGCCTTTATGTTCCTCTCTAAGGGCACCATGGTGGATGATGCTTTACTCTGCCTCAGGAACGCATCACACAGTGTAAACAGCACCTACGCCCAGGCCTTGATGGCTTATGTCTTCACACTGGCCAAAGACATGGAGACAAGGCAGCTGCTCCTGGAGCAGTTAAAGCAATGGGTTGGCAAAGCTGGTATGGTGGCTTCTCTTAGTAGCTTCCTTGTCCCCCCCCCCCAAAAAAAACACCCCCACACACACCTTTGGCTACTAACACCTGATGAGTTCTGAGCACTGGCAAGTGCTGCCAGTGTTAATGGGACCCAGCGGTCCTTATTCAGTTTGTTCTGCTGTTAGTTAGGTAACCCCTGATTGAAGTGAAGTCAGAAGGAGTTCTTCCTGAGTGAGGACTAACAGTTAGAGAATTTCAGTTAGATGCATGCTCCTAATGAGGTGTTTCTGAAAATCCTGCCCTGGGTAAGAAATGAATAAACACTCGAGGATGTTGCACACTGTGAATGTACACCATATAATTAAAGAGCTAAGGCCACATTCAGTTCTCATTTCACTGAAGTAAATGGGTAGTATCTGCAGCATAAACAATGAAGTCATACTAGAGTAAAATAGGTGTGAGATGAGAAAATGATAGCTCTCTGGCTGTGCATTCTGCTGATGGCAGTCAAGCATTTTAGTCTCCCACCCCTCTCCTGGGTAGATTTTAGAGACCTTACATTTGAGAGATGTATCAATGGCTGTCCTGAAACAACTTTTTTCCTCTTCCTCCCCTGGTTTCACATTTGGTTAGCTTAATTAATGTCATTACAATTGGCACCCAACTAGCTGAAGCCAAAATCTCTTATTAAAACACCTCAGAGATAAACTCTGGGTCAGATGGAGTTTTATTAGCTGAAACAACCCCCTGCTACTTCTTGGAAAGACTGTTCTGATTGTGTCACCTTGGAAGTAACTAGTGACAAATCTCCCCTGCAAGAACAGTATTGTTTGCCATGGTAAATGTCCTATATAAATATAATTAAGCAAATTACAGTACCTAGAGTCAGTGGGCCAAATCTTATCTTTATTTGGTTTTTTGCTTAGTCTTTGGGCAGGCAAATTTTCAGTGAAGCTAGAAGGAGCTTTGCCTGTTTGAGAACTTCAGGATTAGAAGGCAAATATGGCAGTGAGGGCCCTAAACTTTCATTAGCTTTGTGGCAGCCAAGCTACTGGGCACACTGCAGGGTCAGCTCCTTAGCGTTCTATCATCTCCATGTAAGAAAAGGTCATGTTAGGGCAATAACACTGGGGATGTGTTGCTATATGAACCTATAAGCTAATTAAAATCTCTGGTGAGTTCTCTTAATTTAAAATCAAATTCTATGTTTTGGCTGAGGTGTGGCTTTAGTTACTGATACCAGAGACCCTCCAGTTAATGATGTCCAGAAACAGGTGCCATCAGATGCCATGTATTCCTCCCTTACCCTCATGACATTCTTGATGCATGCCTTAGAAGTAAGTGAGAGCTAGCAAGAGGGAATTACACTGTTGGACTTTCCTATAGAACAACCAGCCTCTTCCTGGAGGAGGACTGGCTTTGGGGAGAACAGTCTGACTAGCCTGACTCTGAACTTTGTGGAGAGACACCAAGCAGCAGAACATGGGACCAGAGTCAGTGCTCAGTTACCCTTGTGAAAATCCATGGTATCTCTGAGCTCTGTAAGGATTACATTAGTGTAACTGAGGGTCCATATGCATAACAATTAAACCCCTGAGTCTGGCCCTGAATAGTTGTCTTGAGCTTTCAGGATCCAGGTTACAGGCCTATAAAATTATGGTATAGACAGTCCAGCTTGATCTGGAGTCTGGACTCTGGGAAGTCCCAAGATGAGAGGGTCCCATAGCCAGGAGCCTAGCCCAAACTCAAACATCTACATCACAGCTTTACTGCCCTGCAGTCCGAGCCCTGTGAGCTCAGGTCATCTGACACAGGTTAGCTGTTTGTGTTTAATTTCTGGATAGATGGACCCTCACACCATGCTGTGGCCCAGGCAGCTACCAGCTGCTACCCTTTGTAGCGATGTTTACAGTCTGTTGTAGAGAGCTCAGCACAACTTTCACCTCAGTGAGGCCTTGTAAAAAAGTTTTTGTCTTATATCTTCTCCATTCCTTAAAGTGCCTGGCCTATTCAAATTGTCTCTCAGGGTATGTCCACACACACTCCTTATTTCGAAACAACAGAGGTTGTTTCGAAATAAGGAGTGCCATGGCCACACGACGCACGGCCATTTCGAAAGAAGCAAACCGCTTCTTTCGAAATGGCCGTGGTCTTTGCGAAATAACTTAAACCCCGTTACCTGTCGAAACAGGGTTGTTTCGAAACAGAGGTTTCGAAACAGCCCTGT
>ML682274.1:0-160735 GCA_007922195.1 Podocnemis expansa | reverse complement strand
TTCCGTGGGTTTGCTCTGTGTGATTGGATCCTAGTCAACAATTCCATGAGTTCACAAGGACGACTGGAATCTGCTTTCTCTGAGCCATGCTGGATCTGCAGGGCTGATGGGGGTCAAAGATATGTTATTGTTACCATCAAAGTCAGTGGGCATTTTTCTGGACATGCACAAGAAGCAGAGATCTTGAGTGAGATGGCACCACTTTCATGTAGTCACTTTTCAGAAGAGAACTGCACTTTTTTAAAGCTCAAACAACCTTTTCTTCAAAGGCTGTTGTCATTTGGATTTGGGCCCTGACTGTTCTTGTAAATGAAGGGATGGGTGGTCTCAAGGAAGAAGCAAAAGCTGGCCTAGCAGTGTGCAGTATAATAAAAAGAGGCTCAGGAGGTGCTACAATCACTGCAGTATTAGCCCCAGACGGGGATAGGTGACTCTGATGGTGTGAAATGGACCCCAGGTGGGCTCCAGGACATAGTGAGCTGGTGTTCTGCCATAAGCGTGTTCTCCTCCACCATTTTTCCCCCCTCAGGAGAGCACCTGTCCCAGATAGAAGATGAAGACGTCTCTGAGGAGCAGGTGGAAGATTCTTCATCAGCAATTGAAACAATGGCCTATGTCCTCCTGGCTCACATTTCCAAACCAGAGGTTTCAGATGCTGAAATAGCAGCTGCCTCCCAGCTTGTACGCTCGCTCAGCAGGCAGCGGAACCCCTATGGGGGCTTTGCCTCCACTCAGGTACCATCCAGCTCCCTCAGAAATGGAGGGGGGGAGAAAGAGAGAGAGAAAGAGACTGCATTCTTGTGGAGTCAGGGCTAAGAGCCTAACCCGGGAGTGGATCCCTAAAGGGGAGTACAATAAACCTGCAGTGGCTGGAGGATAGGAGTGTCAATGCCCCTGTTGGGACCCCAGTGAGGATCATGTTGTGATGAGGGCTGGAGGTATGAATCCAGCAGCTGGTGACTTGGATGGTGTAGATCTTGTTTATGGGAGGTGGGAGTGAGAATGTTGGCACTGGTGCCGAGAGTGGTGCGGACCTCACCATGCTCCAGGGCCAGCGTGCACATCCTGGTGCTAGCACCTCACAGCAGACAGATCCTATCACTCCAAAGTCTCTACCAGAGAAGTGACACACAGTGAGGTGACTGTCTCTCTCCCCCCAGGACACAGTGGTAGGCCTACAGGCCTTGGCCACATATGCAGCTCTGACATACCGCGAGGCAGAAGGGGTAAAGGTGACAGTGAAATCCAAGGAGGGTTCCCAGCAGGAGTTCACCGTAGATAAGAAGAACCAGCTGGTGCTGCAGGAGGCATCTCTCCATCATGTCCCAGGGCAGTACACAGTGCAGGCAGTCGGAAATGGCTGCGTGTATGTGCAGGTAAGTGATGTCCGCTGAAGTCAACAAAAGTTTGGCTGCTGACACCTGGAGGAGCAGGATTTGGCCCAACCCACTCTGGGAATCTGTCTTTATTCTGTGTCTGCATTTGCCTTTAATGCCATCTCTATTCTGTACTAAACGGTAAGCCACAGCTGGCTTTGGAAAGCTCACTAGACATAGTTACAGTGAACAAGCCTTGAGTTCACTCACTCAGTAGCATTTTCCTGCACAGGCATGTTTCAGGTCTGCTGGACCCCTCCCCAGCAGGGGTATGTTCTGGGAGAACAGGAGCAGGTCTTTGTGTAGATTCTCTGCAGTTGTGATAAACTGCCAGCAAAGCAAAATGGCTCCTGGATCAAATCCCAGTAACCCCTGCCACAGCTGGGTACCTTTGCCTTGGGAATATTACCCCCACACAGATCTGGAGAATGGAGGAGAGCTGTTGGAACCCGACACACTGAAAGACAAGATAGATGAGATAATATTTTTTGTTGTGTAGCACCCTCCACTTCACACCTTTCCAGGGGTATGGGTCCTACACGGGGCTATCACAACACATGATATACCTCCTCCATGGCACTAAATTCCCCAAAAGCAAACATGGGTGAAACCAATCACTTCACTGCATACTTGAATGAACTCATGCACAAAAAAGATAACAGACAAAATCACCTTATCCCCCATGGGTGAATAATTTCCACATAGCGATCACTCCATATCTGACATCTCAGTTCTTGTCCTCAAAGGAACATGAGCAAAACTTCCAGAAGATTAGCGTAGAGAATTTATAACTTTGCTATATGCTAAAAATCAAACACTTACTCAAAACACTGAATTTATGGCTTGTTACAACAATCTACTAATCTTCCTCCCCTTCTTATTCCTCCTCTCTTTCTCACCTATGACTGCAGTGGGGCTGACTAGCCCCTTCACCTTGAATTGTCCCTTGAAATATGTATGTGCTATTTATGCTAAACACCTGGTCCTCCTTGTATTTAGCTGACACTCTGAGGACTTGTCTACACTTAAAATGCTACAGCTGCCCTGCTGTAGTGCATCAGTGAAGATGCTACCTATGGAGACAGGAAAAGTTCTCCTGTCAGCATAGGACTTCTTCCCTATGAGATACAGAACAAATGTCAAGAGAATTTTCCAGTCAACACAGCACTGTCTACGCTGAGGGTGAGATCAGTTTACCTGCGTCACTCAGGGGTATGGATTTTTCACCACCGAGTGCCCTAGTTATACCAACATAATTTCCTTGTGTAGTCCAGGCCTGCACATTTCCCAAACCTGAAGAAGAGCTCTGTGAAAGCCTCAGATCTTGTCTCTCACCAACAGAAGTTGGCCTAACAAAACAACTTTCTCTCACCTCCCTTGTCTCTCTAGGACCAACACAGCTACAACACCTGACAAAATGACAGGTTCAGTCTAGCCTATCACCTTAGAATCTGGCTACAATCTGACAGCAGCACTTTAGCCATGCTCAAAAGCATTTTCACCACAGGGTACTTGTGACATTCGCCTCCTGAAATCAGGACTGGTGTGCTGCTATGCCCTCCAATTTTTCATTCCTGGGCCCTGAATTCCACCCCCCCCACCCCCTGCATCAGTTCATGCCAGTCTCCTATGTTCAATCAGTCCCAGGTGGTGGAAGTGCGCTCACACTAATCAATCATGGGATGGTCCTCTAGTGAGCACCCCAGGCCCCAGATGCAATTTCTGGAATTTCCATCTTACGGGGATCAGGACCCTTCCAGATCACTGCAAATTTATTTACTCTGGTCCATCATTTTAACAAAGAAACTGATATTCAATTAGCCTTTGCTCTAAGTCAAACATTCACACTTATGTTCTCTGTCTGAAATCCATATTGCTTTAATTAAAACATTTATTTATTGATTAAAACTCAATTTTAAGTGAATAGACACCAATCAATGCAAAATCAAATAGTTTAAACAGTCAAGGAATTTATCACAATCAAATCAAAGATAACTCACATTCTAAACTAAGATTACTGTTTCAGTCATGTTCAGCTTACCACTCAAGTTTGGCTGGTATGGTTTTTTAGCCGGTGTCTGTCCTCTCTGCTGTGGGCAAGGCCCAGTTCTTATAGTTGCTTACAAGATGGAGTCCAAAACAGACAAGCCTCAATCAGTTCAAAGTGTGTCTTTTCCTTTTTACCCAGTCTTCTTTCTTGCAGTCAGGTGAGCCTTTCCTCTCTGGCCAAAGCACATAGTTTGCATTGCTTTTGTTATGCACACCTTCACTGGGTGTGTAAGATGCAGCTCTGACTGCCTGCCCCCAACTGAACCATATGAAATACATTTGAGGACATATTTCATATCTGTAAACACAGTGGTGGCCTTAGGCATTCCAGGGCCCTGGGCAAAAGTCAAGGAGGGAACCCACCCACACCATGTGAGAGACACCATCCTGCCCATTTGCCCCTCCCCAGTTCCCCTGCTGGCCCCAACCAGTCCCTCCAGCACTCCCACTGGAGCTGCTGCTGGCCTCCTTGCCTCCCTGCCGAGTCCCCAACCCCCTGGTGGGCCTTGTTAGGGCTGCCACCAGGCTCCCAGCCCCTCTGGGGCCACTGCTGGATCTCAGTCAGCCTCCCACCCTCATGCAAGGCTGCTGCTGAGTCCCTGGTCCTTGCAGATGGGGTGCAGAGGTGGTGTAGGGGCCATTCCTCCCCGAGGCCATGGGCAGCTACTCACACTGTCCACTGACTAAGACCAGTTATGTAGACACATGTAAGATGTTGCAGGAAACATGCTACCATAACTATAATGTAGAGCACAGATCAGCAATCTTGGCCAACTCTCAAGCCACAACCTCCTCCCTGATCCTCAGTCCATGTAGGCAGTCACCTCACTAAATAAATAAATAAATAAACCTGTTGAAAATTCCAAAATTTAGCAGCAGCCCCAACTAGAGTGGGAGGAGAATGGTCTCCAGGCATGCTGTAGAGAGGAGTGGCTCTGGGTGGCTTCTTTGGGTGGCATGCCTTAGACCAGCTCCCCAGGTTTGCCACTGAAAGGAACCACCAAGAGTAGCTTTTGACAGAAGGAGCAGCAATTTTGGCAGCACCACAGAGGGTGTTTCATGTTGCTCCAAATGGGCTCATGTGCCACTCTCGGTATGTGTGCTCGAGGTTGCCAACCCCTGATGTAAAGCACACTACAAGCATTCAAAAAGCACCACATGTGACATACTTAGCATTAAACCACCCAATTACATTATGAGGGTGAACAGGAAAGACACACAGGAAAGATACACAGCACATCACAGTACCACTCCCTTTGCAAAGAACCTTGTTGTAACTATTGAAGTCAAAGGACTTACACAAGGGAAGTATTCGGCTTCATGCTGTGTATGGATATCAGCCTTGTGTAGTGCTAGCCAAGTTACTAGCTCACGACAAGCTGGTGAGAATACTGTGGTGTACGTAGGTCTGTTTACATAGTGAGCCCCCAGGGCACTACATAGACAAATTCTTCTCCCCTCCAGACAACTCTGCGCTATAACATCCCACCCCCGGAGAGAACAGCAGCCTTTGTCCTGAGCGTGAATACGGCACCCGAGGAGTGCACCAAGGCTTCCAGGAAGCGCTTTGACATCCACGTGCAAGTCAGGTCTGGGATCCCTGTCTGCCCAGCTTCCTGAAGATCTCACCCTTGGCTCCCTTCTCTGCAACAGGGCTGGTGCCAGTACACAGGCAACCTCCTGAAAACCTATTCAACAGTACTGTCTAGCAGTGGTGACTGAGATGCCACATTTTCTCTTCTCCTCTTCCCAACTTCTCCCATGCAGTGCCAGCCCTTGAAATGTGTCCTGAACCAGGGAGTGATGAAGGAAGTAGGACAGAGGGTGGAGATTTCCTTTTACTTAGGAGAAGGAGACAGTTTGTACCATGGCTCAGTGTCTCAAGTAACTTCCTAGAGATTTCAGTCAGCATGGAGCAGCTCTTGGGGCCATGATCATTGAGTGTCACACTTGTAATGGGCCTCTAAGCTCAAAGCTCCCCTGCTACTGCAGGGCTGACAGTACTAGATGGAACAGCCCAAGCTTGTTGGCATGACACTGCTGTTCAGGGCAGTCCTCAGGCAACCTCTGCTCTGAGACACCCATGAGATGGGAAGGAGAGGGCACATATGGGAGGGAGGGGAAGTTCAGTTTCCCTTCCCCTCATCTGCTATATCGGGAGTATCCTGGTTCATATTTCCCATACTCCTGAGAGCACTGAGTGCTCTGATCTCAAACAACTTCAACATTTATCTCTGCTGAGGCCAGATGGCAAGGGAAGAGGGGCTCGGAATCAGGTCTGTCATAAGCTATAGAACCCAAGATCTCTTACCAACTCTTGCATTGTGACCCCCATCCCTAGGAAATGAGGGGAAAGCAAAACATAACCCTCTAACTTCAAGATGGACAAACCAACTCCCACGCTGACCAAGCAGAATAAAGCATAGGATGGAGGGGGTTCTCATTCTCTCTTCCACTGGCTGGAGAGGATGATGTGGTTTCCATGTCTAGGTGGAAACATGCAGTGTCTGGTGCAGAGATCCCCTTTTTACACTGTAACCAGACTTAACTTTTTCAGAACTGGGCAATAAGAATATTCATCACTCACTCAAAGAACTGCTGCAACCTAATTGCACCTTCTCTCCCCATCTTCCTTCAGCTATGTCGGAGATCGTGAGAATAGCAACATGGCCCTGATAGAGGTGATGATGCTCTCAGGGTTCATCCCTGTGAAGAGGTCTGTGAGGAAGGTGAGATGTCCCCACCCTCTCTATCCTTCCCTGATCAAACAGGAACACTGTGTTCCATGCATGATTCAGTGTTGTGGTGATTGTACCCATTCCTTTTTGGTGAGGCCACAGAATGTGTTTGGCCTATGCTTAAATCTCCCTGGTCAGACTCAGTGCCAAGATAATGTGGCCTAACAATGCGAGTCAGTTGGGTTTCCCTTAGCCTCCCAGCAGTAAGGCCTAGTGACCAGAGTCAGTATGGTGGCCCTGGTCTATAGGACTCTTTGGTCTAAAGGCCTAATAGAGCAGCCTGCCACCTATGAGTGGGTGGTGCCTGGGTAGGGGGTTTGGACCCTCCCTACTCTGCTGGATCCCTGGCAGTGTGTGGAACTACTGGGTCAGCAGGGACCCAACCAAAACATCCTCAGGCTCCTTCCTACATTAACTTCTGAAGTTGCATCTTGGGCATTGTTAGGGTCTCTGGATCCCTTTAGGAGCACAGCACCCAGTGGCTCTGGGGTCTATTAGGTGTCTGCTGGCTCCAGGGTAGTCAAGAGAGTCCTGTCATCTCCAGCTCCCACAGTCTGGTGCTCTTGTGGTTCCTGGGTTGGACATCCACTGCAGGTCCTTCCTTCTCAGTGTCAGCCCCAACTGAGCTGAGCTGCTCCCTTTTACACTAGAGCACTTGGAGCACACCCACTATGGTTGAGGGAATGTGGTTTCCTCAGTTCACAATTCTTCCACATCACATTAGACAGGACTGTTTATGGAGAAATTTCCACCTGTGATCGCTACTGGGTACTGACACTCCACTGAACTCAGCGTATGACCAAATTGTCAGTTACCTCACAAGGCAACATTGAGTCTAAAGGAACTGCAGCACAACATCACAGTCTAGGTGTGTAACTGAAAAAGCCAGCAATGCCATGAAATATGTTGGTCTAATGATACATATCAGTCGTTCTCAGCTATGTCAGAACACATTAATGTGTCACCACAATGAGGTAAGTGTGTCACAAAGAGCCAGGGAAATGGCTGGATTTGGCCTGTGATGGGTGGCCTTGTGTGTCCTGTAGGGTCATAATATGACACCAAGTGTGTCATGACCTGCAAACAGTTAAGAACCACCGATACATATCATAAGGCAACAATGAGTCCAAGGGTGTCACTACACGACATTGCAAAATATACTAGGAGGAAACCAGAATGCTCTGCTGTGTGTTCCTGCTGAAGAGATTAACCTTGGATGCATTTGTTTATGCAGATAGTTGTTCCAAGCCTCCCAAAGGTCTCACCTCATACCATATCTTCTCTCAGCAAACTTAGTGCTGTCATAATCAGGAAGGCCACAATTTATCTCTTCTGTACACAAAACTTGCTGCCCTCTCCCCCACCTATAGGGCAGAATTTGTTTATCTAATAGAGCATGAGGGACTGTGAAATACCATCATGGAAGGTTAGGTGGGGCTCTAGAGTGTGACACTACCCATAGCCCAGAACCATGAGACTTACTGTACCTGGCAGTGATGTCCTGTACGTGCATGGAACATTACACACACCATAGTGAACATGGTTTGAGTAAGTTCACTATAAAGCCCAATGAGGCACTGCTGAACCATGCACATCTCTCTGCAGCTGAAGAAGTTGCCCCTGGTGAAGAAGACGGAAGTCCAGCCTGACAAGGTCACCATCTATCTGGAGGAGGTGAGTGCTGTGCAGGGCTCTATCAGTTCAACACAAAGTAGGCAACTGCATGGGAGACACTCTGGGTGAAAAGGATGTTGGATTCAACTGGCATTAAGCATGACCAGGGAAAACTGAATGGGAGACCTGACACTGAGGAGATGGGGAATCTCTAGCTGAGGGGACAGTTGTCGTTGGAGTCACTATAAGAAACAAGGAGTCCTTTGGCACTTTCAAAGTCTAATGTGCCAGAGGACTCCTTGTTTGTTTTGCTCAACTAGTTCAGACTAATACGGCTACCCCCCTGTAGTCACCATGATCATGATCTTCTCTATTGCCTTCACTGTCTTCTCCTAGCTAGATAAATCTACGCATAGCTTTGCCTTCTCAGTGAAACAAGACATTGAAGTGCAGAACCTGAAGCCAGCAACAGTAACAGTCTATGATTATTATGAGCCAGGTAAGATCTCACTGACAGTCATCCCCTATCCCAAACCCCACAGCTTTGCCACTTCCCTTCAGTCCTGCCCTGCAGCCCTCCTGGTATTCCAGGCCTGGGTCACCCCACGCTACCTCTCAGACTTGTCTTGCCTAATGGCTTGATTGTGCCCTGTTCCTCTCTTGAGCTGAGGCAGGCTGTCACCATGTTGGTTATCTGATGGGACAAAACCACTTTTGATGCAGTTGCAACCTGCTCTAGCTCGTAACCCAGGTCTCTGTAGAAACTGAGCTTCTTTGTTCATGTGCTCCATCACCTTCAGATCTCTGGTTTCATGGCAATATTAGTGTCATGGGACAATTAGGCTCCTGTTTAAAAGAGAAAGGAATGGGACGTTACCTCAGCTATATATTTAAAGTGGCTTTCAGTCCTGTCTGACCAATCAGCAGGCAGAATTCAGTTTTATGCCTCTCATGAGCAGTGTAGTCACCCCAGTAGCCACTGGTTACTCTCCTTTCCCAAGAGATGTTGGGAAGTTTTTTGTCCTGCCATTTAGGCTCTGAACAGAATTTATAGGAAACTGAAGTCGCTAGGGATTGCTCTGGGAAAGCAAACTCCGGTTCTTATGCAGTTCTGCATTTCACAGCAAATTCTTCTCCCTATTACAGATGACAATGCAATTACAGAATACAATGCTCCCTGCAGCTCAGGTAGGTGTAATGTGGATGCACCCTTGCAAGGGCAGCATATTGAATGATTAGCACAGAGGATTGGAAGCAGAACAGATGTGTGTTATTCCTGTGTTGTGATGCTGAACATGTCACTGCATCTCCTGCTGCTTGGTTCCCCATATGATCTGCACCCAAAAGATGAAAAGATCCACATCTCATTTCTGCACCCGCCTGAATCATTCAGTCCTCTCTGACTTAGGACTGAACTTCCACCACTGAGGGAGAGATTAGGGGATCTTTATCCAACCCTTGGGAGGTGGTGAATGGGCTGGATCTGAACATGCCACCTAGAGATGAAAGACTCTATATCTCATTCCCAATCCACTTTAGCCATGCAGTCCCACACCATCCCAGTTTAACCCAGGACTGGAACTGATCACATGGATATTAGACAGAGTATATCATTCCCTGAAAATTCATCCAGCATCAATAAATGTTCTTACTCTTTTGGTTTGCAGATATCAAAAAGAAGGATTCCCACTAAAGCTCTCTGGCTCTGGGCCCTGAATTCCTCAACCGGGGCATCACTGCTGGTAGGCGAAGAATTTCCCAGCTTTGATCTCTTCTTCCTGCAAGGTTTATTTCTGTTCCCCTTTGTGTTCTCTCCTTCTTTCAATCTGCACCCATCTTCTCAAATGGAGAATTGGCTAGAGATGCAACATGGTGGAACTAATCTGTAAACCAAGTGTGTCAAAATAACGTGAAGAGGAGAGCAAAGTCATTGGGGGTCACAGCCCGCTGCAATCCATCTGCTGGAATCAAGGATGTAAAAAAGAAGAAGGAAGAGTTGGAGAAAATGGTTCCCTCAAGATGGGCTAGGAACTCTGTGGTTTTTTCCTGCCTTGGTTTCTTTTTTTGAGTGGGATTTCTTTAGGAATAAAGGAAAGACCAGACCTGAAGATTTGAGATTTGAATCCTGACTCCCCCAGTGCAGCAGGGAATTGGTTACCATGGTTTTGGTTCAGTTCCTACTGTATTAAAAGCAAAATGAACAAATTACTATTGAGGGCCATGTGCTTGTGGGACCAGTGTCTCCTGGTCCTTGCCTGAGTATCTCTTCTCTTCTAAGAGCATACCAAAAATCCTTACATCCAAAAGGTCTGCTGTTGTTTTTAACACAGCACTAATAAAAGCTGTCAGATAGACAGCATGTGTCATTAATGGCTTCTGTTTAACTAC
This sequence comes from Podocnemis expansa, assembly GCA_007922195.1. NCBI lineage: Eukaryota > Metazoa > Chordata > Testudines > Podocnemididae > Podocnemis > Podocnemis expansa. Next base: position 150,570 of record ML682274.1, on the reverse strand, counting down.
AGAGCCAACAGAGCAGGGCCAGCTTCCTGCACACACAAGCATGCATCACCCTGCCCTGAGGGAAATCCTCTGGGGTGACAGACAGTTCAGAAAGTGTGTTCTATCCATCACATCTGTGAGAAGGTGGTAAATAAGAGGCCTGCCATCCAAATGGTTGTTCTTGTGGGCTCCTGTCCCATTAGGTATTGGACTGAGCCATTTAACTAATTTAAGTGAAGACAGACCATCAAAAGCCAGAAAACTGAAATCGTCTTCAGTTCTAATGATGTAGTTTTCCCTACAGTGCTGGTCCACCCTAACTCCCCCTGTTAACAGCAGGGGCTGATGCACAGCAGAATGGAGGGGCACCAGCAGAGCTGTGTAATACCCAGCACTGAACTGGGGGATGGGGAGTTGCAGATCATGACTGAGTGACATTGTCAGCGCTATCTGGTCTCTGGGGACCAGCTAGATTGGTCACTTCAGCGAGATCCTCTGCTCGGCCTCCACCCATCAGCTAAGAGAGTCTGCTCCAGAGGCATTTTACTGCACTAGCCTTCCCACTGCACCATGTCAGAAAGGGAAACGCAGCCACATGTAATAATTATTGGTAGCTATCACCATGCAGCATACTTAGCTATTGGCTGAGCCTTCTCCTGGCTTGGGCCTCATCTCCCTTGGACCCTGCGCAATAACGCTGTCCACCCTGTACTCCTGTTCTGGAGGGAGATTTCTCCTGCCCTTCCTGCAGGCACTGCCACCCTTAGTCATGCCATCCTGGGATCTGCATGCCCTGTCACTGCAACCCTCCTAATGCAGCAGCCAGCACTTGAGATTTCATGGCCATGAACATAATTTTGGCCCCAGCTGGAGCCAATCTGGAAGTGACCCTAGGTTCATGCATTTTATATCTTGCCTAGGGGAAATCCCTCTGACCAGCTGCCTTTTCCCCCATGCTCTCCCATGGGGAACAGCAGCCAACCAGGGCTGCTCCAGATGTCAGACAGAGCTGTGCCCTGCCCAGCAGGAACCAGAGAGGCATTGGGCAGGACAGGAGTTGGCAACCCAAAAGATAAGAAGAGCCATCTAAAAAAAAACCTTCAAAAGCCAAGTGTTTTGAGAGCCACAATGGTTGTAGCATCCTGGTGGGGGAAGTGAGGAGCTGGGCCCAGGACACCTACTTTAGCATCCCCTGGCAGTGAGGGAAGCCTGGAACCAGAAGTGGACTCCCTGCAGGGTACTTGGTGGCAGGAGGAGCCCCAGAGCTAGAAGATGGCAGCTAAAGAGCTGCATGCAGATCTGGAGCCACAGGTTCCAGACCCTGGGGTAAGAAAATGCAAGAGGGAGCAGTTGACACCAGCCATGCAAATAGGGAGTAAGGAACAGCACGCAGTGACCCTACTGTCTCCTCTGCTGAACAACAGGTCTGCTTGCTCCTTGCTCTTCCCCCATCCTCTCTACGTTCCTGCAGCATCCAGCCTGGGGAGGATGACAGGGGCCTGCAGGAGAAAGAGAGGGGCAATGGTGGGCCATGGCACTATTTGCTGGGTGGGGGTATGCTGATGTGGGGCTGGGAGGAAGAACTGATGCGGGACTAAGCAGTGCAAAATACAATGTAACTTCTAAAAATCCCATGATTTTTGAGCCAATGCCATGCGTTCTGAGCACTCTCTTAACTTCTGGACTTTGGGGCTTGGTGATATCACAGTCACTGGAGATAGACCAGGCACAGAGTGTGTTTATGCTGCCCCTTTGTTCCCTGCCCTTGGCGAAAGCAGGTGTGTTTATTCCTATTTTGAGCAATTCAAACAGTGAGGTTCCCTTCAGCTCCCATGGGGCAGGGTCCTGCGGCCACAGAAATCAGGGACTGTGCAGGGTGAGATGGCAGAGTAAGGAAATAATGTTACACCACCAACAGGCTCAAGCCCCCACCAGTCTCCTGGAACATCATGCACTATTCCCTGGGCATCCTAGACGTGTAATGCTTCCCCACTTGCAAGCATCAGTCTGAGTGTAGTACGTAGAACTTTTAAGGGCAGCATAGAGAATATACAGATGCAATATCAAAACCAGCTGTGGTTTGGCAAATCAGTGCAGGACAGGATTCCCCCAAAACAGCATTCATTCCACCCTCAGTGTCTGTAGAAAATGTCCCTCAGTTGCCCCCCTTTTGGCTGTTAAACACAAGAAGTGCCCAGCCTCTAGACCTGCCTTACAGCTGGTTCTGCTGTTTAGCTGCAGCTTCAGCCTTCACCCAGCCAAACAGCCAGGGTTGTGAATCTATCTCATGCTGGGTCTCCGGGATCAGGGGTAGACTTTTCACTGCAGGTCCTTTTAAGGAGTAGGTAGGGGAACCCAGGCTCTCCCTTTTCACTGAGTTCTGATCTAGGGTCCAAAGATGGGCACCTGAATCCTGCCCCTAGAGTGTTATATGGTGCCTCGCTGGATCACGGCCTACCAGCCTTGCCACACCAGAGGGGAAAGCAACATGAGTAAACAAAATCAAACAAAGAATACACCTTCAGTGCTGCAAAGGTCCAGAGCCCCTTTCCCTCAGCAGGTCAATAGGCCATCAATAGCAGAGCCCCAGATGATGAGCCTCTCACAGTGTTCCTTTTGCACAGCATGTCAAATTATCTCCCCTGGCTACCTGCCAATGAGCTATTCTACTTTCCTCCATGCTCTCTTTCATCTCCTCCTCCAGTGTGAGTGTGCATCACAGGGAGGGCAGAGTTGCTCCTTAACCTCTTCCTCTGCAATATGGGGTATTTCCTCCCCATCCCCGTGCCATGTGCAGCACCATCCCACAATCAGCGAATTCCAACCATCTCTTTGCTCCTCAGTGTGTCTCTGCAATTTTTACAGCTCGCTATGGGCAGCAGAGGGTTTGTTTGGATGGGACTGGTAGAGTAGCAGCTGAGTAATGGCATGAGATGCAGATGGGTTTAAGTGTTACTGTGAGGTAGCTGTTATTAAGGTCCTCTCAGCCTTGAAGAAACAGGAAGGATTCACTAGGCCTGTGACAAGAAGTCTACATGGATTAGCCTTCCTGGGAGGGGCAGTTTGTCAGTCCCACGGAGGTGGGTAGAGCAGCAACACCTGGAGCTGAGCAAAGAAAAGGGGCATGGCATTATCTGTGGACATAACACTAGTCACTACCCAACATGAGCACTTCCCCTTCCTATTGGCGGGGCAATCAGTCAGCAGCTGGTACCAAAGTGCCCCGAGCCAAATTCTGGAGGATCGTCAGCCAAGAGCAGTAAAAAACCAAAGGACTTCAGAACAGCAGGGAAGAGCTGAGAGTGGGGCTGCAGCTGTAGTTCGTGTGCATGGGATGGGAACCTCTGCAGAGGGATGAAGGACTGTGTTGTCCCAGGTGTGGTAATGTGTGAGCCAGTGGAAATGATTGTGATGGATGATGTTAGATTTGAAGGGAACCCTTCAGACTCTGATTTACATCTGTCCTGAGGGCAGGTAGAGGCTCTGGAGCAATGTACCCCCACCAACCTCCCCATCTGACTGAGCAATCACCTTGCCAGGCCAGCACATCCAGTTTTATATGCACTTCCTAGGGTTAGCCTCAGGTTGGGGGGAGGTTTGGGGCACCTACAGAGGTTGGAGAAGGGATTGTGCTATTCATAGAGTCATAGGTTACATCTATACTAAAGGGCACTTTTAAGTCGACTTAACTATGTCAACTTAAAGTCAACCTTACAAGTTGAATTTAAAAAGCCCTCTAGTGTAAACCTAGCCTTGGGCCCCAGCCCTGCCCCATACCCCACCCCTGGGCCTGATCCATCTCCGGGAGTCCAATCCATCTCCAGGGACCCAATCAGGCCCCTGCTGCTGCTGACAAGTGGCACAGAGGCCAATCTGGCCCCGAGCTGCCTGCCACAGGCAGCAGGGTGGTTGGAGCTAGCCGTGATGCCTGCTGCAGGCATCAGGGGGCTCAGAGCTGGCCCCCGCCACTGTCAGGAAGCAGCGCAGGGCTGAATCCAGCCCTTGATGCTTCTGGCAAGTGGCACAGAGCTGGATCCAGCCCCTGCCACCACTGGTGAGTGACATGCAGCTGGATCCAGCCCCTGCTGCTGCCAGCAAGTGGCACAGGATCTGTCCCCTGCTGTTGCTGGCAAGTGGTGTGGAGCTGGATCCAGCCTCTTCCATTGCCACAAGGAATGCCATAATATTGAAGCAAATGGCTGGGGGGTCAGATTGGGCTCTGAGCTGCCTGCCAGGGGCAGCAGAAGCCATCTCCCAGTCCCTTGCCGTTTGCCACAAGGGCAGGGCCTGGATCCAGCTCAAAGCCACTTGCTGTTAGTGGCTGGGGCTGGATTATCCCCCCCGAGCCGGATCAGGCCGCTGGAGCCCTGGCCTTCCTGCTCTGTAAAGTCATCTTAGAAGCTTAAGTTGACTTTCAGGGCATGTTTTAAGTCAGCGTAAGCAAATGCTTAAGTTAACATTAAATTCTACATTTAGCCATGGAGTTCCTTAGATGACTTAAGGAAGGTTAAATCAACCTAAGGCTCCAGTGCAGACATACCCATAAAAGACTAGGAATGGAAGGGAACTCAAGAGTCATCTAGTCCAACCCCCTATTCAGAGCAGGACCAGGCCCAACTAATCATCCCAACCAGAGCTTTGTCAAGTCAGGCCTTAGAAATGTCTAAGTATAGAGATTCAACCACCTCTCTAGGCAGCTCATTCCAGTGCTTTATCCTCCCCTAGGGAAAAAGTTTTTCTTCATATCCCATCTCGACCACCTTCATTGCAACACGAGACCATTGCCCCTAGTTCTGCCATTATCTCTTACCTAGTTTCTAGTAGATGTGTTCTTGATTTCCACCTGTATTGCTCTACAATCATCCTGAAGCTTTCAACATGGAATTGCAAAGCAGGTTCCCATATTCAAACAAGTGATAACCCCAAACATGCAGAAAGACAGGGGCATCGCTGGTACTGGGCACACAGGACTGTGCCCTGAATCTCCCCAACAGTGCCCCAAATAAATTTTCCTCAGGCAGCTCATGTGCAGAAGCCTGTCTGCCTGCAGGGGTAGAGCTAAGCTACTGCTCAGCCTACAAACCCTGAGTGTGCTGCATGCCATGTGCATGCAGACACTCTCAGTGCGGCTGCGTGGCCAAGGATCAGCTGTGGGGTAGGGGGCAGGCCATGGGCCGGGTCAGGCCTGGCCAGCAACTCCGCAGCAGCGGATCAGCTGGAGGGTAAGGGGCAGCTAGGCAGGCCGTGGGCCAGGTCGGGTCTGGCCTGGCCCATGCTAGTAAGTTTGAAGATTTGCGGGACTTGGAAGGGGCGGGGCCTGGAAGGGTTGGGGCTTGGGCCAAGGCAAGGTCTTGAAAAGGTGAGGCTTGGGCTGGGGGCAGAGTTTGGGCTGGTGACCTGGATCTTTTTCCTAGGCAGCAATGCCCCTGCAGAAATGACCTCTTACTGAGTGCAGCACAATCTGGAGTCGACCATCCAACCATGAGAACAGCTTCAAGCCTGCACCAGGTGGAGTTCCTTGTGAGTGATAGATACTCCACACAGAGAATGGTAAGAAAGAAAAGAAGAGGTATAAGGAAGGAACTACTGAGTTGTACATGTAGAGCTGTAAGAAGTAATCCAAATGAAAGGGAAAGCTATTCAAAGTCCCTGTGCTAGAAGGCATTTTCTAAGGAATTTGAAAAAGGGCCCATTTCACTGGAAAAATATACAAAAGTTGTTGACTATTTGGATTGGACATGGATCCTTCTACAGTGAAAATGAACCTTTTTCTGAGCAGGAAATAGCTTCGTCAAGTGAAGTTTTCCAAAGCAAATAAAGGACTTAAGAGCACAAGTGCTATTGAAAGTCAGTGGGACATGTACGCCTGAGGTGCATCTGAGAAACCCAACCGGCAGCTAAAATTGACTCTTGCATAATCAGGATACGCTTGGTACTGATGCAATAGCCATTTCGGGGAATTTCATTGAAAAGTGAAATGTGGGGTGTGAAGATGCCTACAACATCGGGAATATTTCTATGCTTATTTCTGCAGTTGATTTTCAGCTACTTCATATAGCTTAAGTAATCAGTAGAGCAACAGAATAAAGGAATAGGGGGTCAGTGTGGATTTTGACTTCCTGGCAAAAGCAAAATTCCTATTAATGCCAATGAGCCAGATTCTGACTCCTTCTGTTCCACTGGAAATCAAGAGTTATTCCCTGAAGTCAGTAGAGTTACAGCAGTGACAATAAGGGGTAGAATTAGGCCCAATGGGTAAGGATGTAGAATAGCTCCTCATGGGGCCCTTTAACAGGATGCACTCACCTTTCACACACATGCCCTGGTCAAGTGTGCGCATACCTGCACTTTTCTCCAGTTTCCTTCACTCACAGTACCATGCTTTTCAGGTGGGTCACATGGCCCATGTGTGAAAAACTCTATCCAAGCTACACAGTTCAACCAGGCTTATCTCTGCCCTCAATGTCCTGTATCCCCCCCCCCCCCATCCTCCAGGCTCAGTCCTTAGCCAGTATGTCCAAGAGGGTCCATCATGGTCCCCTCTGTTGCTCATGTCCCTGAAACCTTCCTTGGGTTCAGTCCCTCAACAGTGCAACAAAGCCTATCACAGTACACCTCTGTTGGCAGTGTCTGTAGCCTTGCCCAGGCCCATCCTCAGTCTGACCAGCAGGCTCTATCATTCTTAGTACCCTAGATCAGTAGTTTTCAAACTACAGTTCAGGACACAGTACTGGGTCACAATCCTTCAGGTATGGGTTGCAGAACCCCTTGCTGCCAACTCCAAAAGCCTGGAATGCATTACTCAGTGATTTATGCTTGTTAGGTAACAGGCATAAATGATTTTTTTTCAACTGGGTCCTGAGGAAAAAAAGTTTGAAAAAACACTGCCCTAGATTGCCAGCTTATGTGTGAAGATTTCTTCTCTGGGATGGAGCAGCATACCCAGGGTGTCCGGCCGGAGGGTCTTTGTCTGTCATTTAGTCTCCCGACCAAGGATCTTCAGCTAGGTCAGTTTCAGTTCAGCCCCCTTCCAGGGATTTCCAAGTACATTCCCTTTTCTGGGCCTGTGTGAATAACCTTCTCCCTGAAAGTAACCACTAGAGAAGATTAACATGAATTATTAGAGGTCTGGAACACTTGACTTATGAGGGAAGACAGAGAACTGGGTTTATTTAGAGTGGAAAAGAGATTGAGAGGATACATTATAAAAGTTTGCAATTGGCTAAAAAAGGTTGTTACAAGGAGGAGGGATAAAAATTGTTCTCCTTAACTGCCAATTATAGGAATTGTAGCAATGGGCTTAAATTACAGCAAGAGAAGTTTAGGTTAGACATTAGGTAAAAAATTCCCTACTGTCAGGGTGATTAACCACTGGAATAAGGTGCCTAGGCAGGTTGTAGAATCCCCATCATTGGAAATTTTTAGGAGCATGTTAGACAAACACCCATCAGGGATAGTTTGAGGGTACTTGGTCCTGCCTTGAATGCAGGGGACTGAACTGTATGACCTCTCATGGTTCCTTCCAGTTTCTATGATTCTGTTACACTCTAGCAGCCATCTGAAACATACCTTTGAGTGCTTCATTTCCCTGGACCACTTCCCTGTAGTCCTTATATTTGTTAAGTCCCAGCAGCCAGCCAGGAGCACCTTTCTTTCTCCTTTCATCCCTACCAACAACTGTTCTGCAGCTTTTCTGTTCCTCCAGCCAGCCTAGAGAGCCCTTTACACCCCTGATTTCTGCCAGCTGACCAAACTCATGTAAGTCCTCCAGACCCTTTTATATAAGCCTGCTAGGCCCCAATTGGCTACTCTTTCCTGATTGACTATATCCCAGGCAGCTGCTCTAGACAGTTCAGAGGACCTTTTCCACTGCTCTTTTCTGGGGCAGGATGTAGAAGTAGAAGGCTATTGAGTCCTCCAACATGTTTATAGCTAGTTGGTTAAATGAAGTTGGGCCCTACACACAGCTCTATGGCATTCACAACTTATCCTTCTCTGTATTTATTCACATGACACTTACCATGGGCCATTCAGGAGGCATGCAGTCTTGTTGAGTGTACCTTGACTCTACTCAGGAGGGCAGTGTCTGCTAATTGGTAACAGTCCTTGATGCAACTTGCTGTCCAGGAGGAGATTCGCTGTGTTGACACCGCTTGGCCCTTCATGTGCCCTGCCACCACCACGAACAGCTGGCATGACCTGAGGAAAGACTTGGTTCACTCAAAGTAAATTGAAAGTGCCCTCTTGACATCGAAGGTGTGCAGTTTCCACTGGTTTTCCATGACCTGTGGGTTGTTGAACAACACTGGAAGGCAAATGTCCTGGTTAACGTGGAACGGGGACACCATCTCGGGCAGGAAAACTGGGTGGAGTCTGAGCTGAACCTTGTCCAGGTGAAAAACCACATAAGGAGGCTTCTGAGGAGAGGGCCCTTATTTCAGAGACTTTCCTGGCCGAGGTGTTCACTACCAAGAAGGACACTTTCCATAAAAAAGACCAGTACTGTGCAAGAGTCCAAGGGTTCATAAGGGGCCTTCATGAGTCCCTTGACCACCAGGTTCAGATCCCACTGAGTGGTTGGGTTTCTCATTTGCGAATACAGTTTTCTAGGCTATTGAGGAACCTAGATGAAGTAGGATGGAAGAAGGGAGTCACCCCTTCAGATGAGCAGTATAAGGCCAATATTGTTGCTAAATGAACCTTGACTGAGGACAGGGAGAGACCCTTCTCCTTCAGGTTTAGAAGATAGTCCAGGAGGACATGGATGGAGGCATTCTCTGGGTCTGCCCCATTTTCTTGTGCCCAGAAGGAGAAGCATTTCCACTTGGCCCTGTAGGTTACCCTCATGGAAGACTTCCTACTCTTACTCAGTACTCTCTGGTCCTTACCCAAACAGGCCTGCTTGAGCCATGTAACCTTCAAGTTTTCAGATGCAGCATCTCTGGGTTGGAATGCCATAGTTGGCTGAGTCCTGGGTGAGCAGGTCCACTCTGAGTGGAAGGGGAGTGTGTGGTTCCACTGAGATGTCGAGGGGTGGGGGGTATACCAAGGCTGATGCAGCCAAGCAGGGGCTATTAGGATCACATCTGTGTGGTCCCTCCTAATCTTCAGCAGGACCCTGTGAATCAGTGGAGTAGACAGGAAGGCATACAGCATAGGGCCCTCCCAGCTGATCAGAAGGCCATCCAATAGGGACCCTGGGTCCTTGCCCCTGAAAGAGCAAAATCACCTGTACTTGCAGTTCACTTGGGAGGCAAACAGGTCTATCTGGGGGCTAACCCAGAGCCCAAACACGGGGTGCACTACCTCCCTGTGTAGGGACTATTCGTGTTGTGGGAGGAATCTCCTGCTTAGTGAATTTGACTGAGCATTGCTCATCCGGGCAAGTGGAAGGCTATGGGAGTGAAGTTGAGTCTCAGCACCACCTCCCAGAGCAGGGATGCTTCCGCACATAGCTCAGTAGACGATGCTCCTCCTTGGCAGTTAATGTAGAACATGGCTGCCATGTTGTCTGTTAGTATCTGTATCATTTTTGCCTTTATTCTGTCCAAGAACACTCCACATGCTAGGCATATTGCTCTCAGCTCCTTCATATTTATGTGGAGATGACAGTCCTTCTGGGTCCAGGACCCCTGGATAGACAGCCCCCCCCCCAATGTTGGCTCCTCACCCTAGGTCTGATGCATGGGTGGTTAGTGTGAGAGTGGGGTTCTGGCTTTTGAAGGGGACCCCCTCATGGACAAATTTGGGATCTCGCCAGATTCTCAGCGAGTCTAGTATGTCCCTCGGGATGGTGGCGACCCAGTTCAGGAAGCGTACTCGGCGGTGGGACGTTTTTGTCAACCACGCTTGCAAGGGTCTCAAGCAGAGACGTGCTGTTCTTATGAGATAAGTGGAAGCTACCATGTGGCCCAGCAGGTGGAGGCAGTTTTTTGCTGTCATGATGGGGTATTGCTTCCTGCCTGAAATAGTGGTGGAAATGGAGCAAAATCTGGAAAGGGGAAGAGAGGACCTTCCCTTTACAGAGTCTTGTGCTCTTATGAATGCTATTTTTCCTTGTCAGGGTGAGTTTTGATTTTTCTACTGTAAGCCTTCTGCCAGGGCAGGCTGGCAGAACAAGGGCCAGGTTCTATATCTAGGGGTTTCCCAATGATGCAGCACCACCAACTGGCTTGAGCCCCACCCAGATTTCTGGGAATCCTGCACTATTTCCTGGGCACCCCAAAGGGGTAAGGGTTCCCCACTCGCATGCACAAGACTGAGTGTATTAAACAGAACTTTTAATAGTAGCAAAACAGAGTGCAAAAGGCCAAATAACAGAAATAGTGCTGATCTAGCTAGTTTGTGCAGAGCAAAGTTCCCAACAACCCACACCGCTTAACAGAACATACAAGACTTAATGGCAAAACCAGCACTGATCTGTGGAATCAGTATTAACTAGGCTCCCAATCAACCCTAGGATATGTAGGGAGTGTCTTTCACACCAGCTGTCTGCTGATACCATTGACTGGTCACTCACTCCATCCTATAGAACTGTTCCTTGGCTCCATCCCACTGTTCACTGCTCTACCTTCTGGTCACTCACTCCACCCAGCTTTCCCCTGGCCACTCTCATCATCAACCACCTCCTAGCAGGACTTCATGGGAGGGGTCTCCAGTTCTTGTCAGAGGGAAAGTTTTTAGTCCCTTGGCCTGGGTCTGAATTGTATGGGGTAACTCCATAAGATGGTTTCTAGGACCCTGCAGTCTGAAGAGTTTTGGGCCCACTGCTGTAGAAAGGGGGCCAAGTGGTCTGGAAAAGTGCTCCTGGTGCTGGGGCAGCTCTCGAGTAGGTTGCCTGAACCTCTGCCTCTGCGTCCTTTGGCACATGTTGCCGCCCTAGTGCAGAGCTTGAGAGCTGTCCTGGGAACAGGGTCCTCATGATCTCCTGCTCCTAACCCTTCCCCCTCCAACCACCCCTTGGGGTGGTGGGACAGGTGGAAAGGGAGTCGGCTGGGCCCCTGCTGCTGCTGAGGTTGCTGTTACTGCTGCTGCTCTTTATGTGCACAAAAGGAGCGCCTGGCGCTTTGCAGAGTGTACGTGCCCAGCAACCTGAGCATGTTACGGGAGTCTTTCATGCTGTGTAATTTGGCATCCATTTACTCTGCAAAGAGTGAAGGTCCTTCAAAGGAGATGTCTTATACCAATTACTGTATTTGAGCCAAGAGGCCTGAACCCTGCAGCCAAGCAACTCTGCATGGTGGTGACCAAGGCTACCCTGCAGTTTGCTGTGTCAGTGGCATCCCAGGATGTTAGGAGCATGTTTTTGGCGGCCAACAGGCCCTCCTCGACCATGGTGGTGTAGTCAAGTGCTCTGTCAGGGGAGGAATGAGGTCCTTAAACCCCTCCATTGACTTCCAGAGATTAAATATATATCTCTCCACAAGGTCCTGGTGGTTGTCAGTTCAGAGCTGGAGGGCCGTTGTTGAGTACATTTTCCTCCCAGAGAGGTCAAACTTCTTAGCCTCTTTGTTTTTAGGGGAGGCAAATGGTTTCCCCTGTCTCTCCTGCTGGTTGACTGCATCAACTACTAAGGAGCCAGGTGTTGGATGATTAAAAAGGAAGACAAATCTGTTTGCTGGTACCTGGTATTTCCTCTTGGCTGTCTTTGAGACCACAGGGACTGGGGCGGGGGGGGGGGTCTGCCACCTAGCCTTCACTATCTTAAGGACTCCCCATGGAGAGGGACAGCCACTGTTGCTAGTGGGGTCATGTCCCCCACATCAAAGAAAGGATCAAAGTTCTCCCTGATTACCTTGATTTTTATGTCTAGGTTTGTGGCCATACACCACAGGAGGCCTTGGTGAGAGCAGGATTTGTCCCGAGAAGCCAGTGATCTCTGGTAGGCTGCCTCATCATGGGAGGATAAGGACAACACCCTAGAGGTGTCACATCTTGACCCTGAAAGGATCAGCTCCTGGTCAGAGTCCCCAGTTGGACTCACCTGCTTCCTAGGGATTTCCTGGGGTATGTCTACACTGTGAGCTTCAGTTGACTTAAAGAGGCTTAAGTCAACTTAAGCAAAGCCCTGGCCACATTTGGCATTTATCAAGTCAATTTAAGGTCTTCCTTAAGTCAACTTAATAACTCTCACTTTTTAAGTCAACTTAGGCATTAAGTCAACTTTCTTAAGTCAACTTAATGCAATGTGGCCTCTTAAGTCAACTTAAGAAGCCCTATGTAATAATATGTGCCTGCTTAAGTCAACTTAATAAAGTTGACTTAAGCAAACACAGTTTTTATTAGGACACTTTCTTAAGTCAGCTTAAGAGAAGGGTGGGCTCACTAAGTCAACTTAATAAAGTTAGCTTTTAAGTACACTTTATTAAGTCCACTCTATTAAGTCGACTTTTGCAGTGTAGACATAGTCCTGGGGAGATTGGCCTTGATGAGCTCCTAGACTCAATGCCTTCCCCAGGAAGATTCCCCTGAACCCCCGTAGGACCATTGGAAGGTCCATTCCTCAAAGGTCCTCAGTGCCGGGTCATGCTGCAGTGCCAAGGGGTCCCATGCCAAGCGGCAATCTCCTTCCACATGCTGATCAGAATGCAGTAAGCAGCCTCTCTTCCCCAACTGAGTTGATGCTGGTGATACTTGGTCCCTGCCCCTCAAATCCCTGTGCCATGGAGAGGATGGGGAGTGCTTTCTTCTGCACTTACCCCCTGGTTTAAACAGCTTTGCAGTTGGTGCTGACTGGGATGATGATCATCAGTGCTGATGCTGGGCAAGAGACTACATGGAGCGTGATTGGGACCTGATTCAGAGAGAACCCCCAATGGGTGTTGAACATGCCCGGGATGAAGTGTGTGGAGGGGGAAGCAGATGGCACCCCTGTTGTCCTTTGGCTCAGCTCTTATGGTGAGGGGGTTGAGGACCTATGTGTCCATGGAAAGATGGGGCTGAGCCCACAGTCTTTCTACTGCCACCCCAGGGGTTCAGAGACCTGGCTCAGTGCCAGGCAAGGCCGGCTTGGTGCTGGGATTGGTCACGCATCAACGTCTCTGATGCTGAGGGATAGGGCTCGATGTCGGAACCAAACCAGGCCTTGGATGTTAAGCCCGACTTACTCCTGGACACCACTGGTTTTGCACAGTGGGGTCTGTCAGATGCAGGAGGGCCTCGGTAGCATCAAAAGACTCCTGCATGGAGAAGGGATGATCTCTGGGCTAAAAGTCCTGCGTGGTGCCAGTACTGGAGATCAGGACTGACACCATTTCCCCATCTTCTCCCTGGCTGCGACACCCCCGATGGAATCCAACCCTGAGCAGGTCTTTTTGTGTTTTGGCACCGGTGACCTGTGCCGAGGGGTAGCCAGTCCCGATTGCATTCAGGCTGTCTCAGCTGTTGGTGCTAAGGTGGGACACAGGGCCTCTTCCAAGGCCATGGAGTGAAACACATGTTCTTGCTCCTTTTGCATTCACAGTTTAAAGATCGACAGATTCCACATGTGTCCATTTTATGGCCTTCTACAAGGCACTTCAAGCACTTTTCATGCAGTTTGGAGAGTGGGAAGGTCTTCTTGCAGCTGATGCAGGGTTTGAACCCAAGCATGGGTCAAATGGCGCCAGAACATGTGGTGTCCCGAAGGGCCAGTGAAGAAGGTGATTTCTCAGCTCTCCTCAGGACCAGAGCGGATAAATCAATAAAGAGATTGTGGGGGAAAACTGGTCCGGGTTCTCAATCTGAAAAGAGAAACCACAAATCCTCCCCAAAGATGAAGGCCCGTTCCCAGCTGAGACTCGAATAAGCAGAGAATGAGGTGTGGTTCAGAGTTTATTATTCAGCTGAATAATAACAGGAACTGCATCAGAGACGAGCAAAAAGAAGTTAGCCTTTCAGAGTAAGAACCCCCAGTACAGGGGATACAGGTCATACATACCTTCTAACATGCAAAATACAATATACATAAATACAACAAGCTGATGCATAATACAAGTTACATCATGCCTAAAATCCCTACATGGTGTTACTACTCTTAATATGCAGGTTACACAATTAGATTATATTTAATAGGCAGCATATAGTTAGCCCACCTCTGTTGTTGTTTACAACTTATTTGGGTAACAGTTACTGTCCTTGACCAATGAGAGTGGCCAGACTTCTGTGACCTCTCGGCTACCTGGCCACCATCAACCTGTTTACCAGACTAGGTTGATGGCTTCCCAGCAGGGTCCAGACAGGAGGGATTGTCTTATAATCTAAATTTGTGTATCACCCTTTTATCTATAGAAACAGTCTACCTTCTTATTGATCTAAGCCACTAGCTTCCCTGACTATCTATGACTTGTAATTAATGTTGTCTCAGCAAACACAGAGCCTCTCACACAGAACTTCCAAACCAAACTTACTCCATCTTGCAATTTCCTTTACAAGATCTTTAAAAAAGTCTTCCAAGGTGTAGATAGATGGAACCAAAGGTGCTTGCAAATCCCAGAGAAGGGCAGTTCCAAAACCATTGCTCACGGGCAGAAAGAAGGAACTGAAGGGGGCAGGGGCAGGGATGCCCATATACAGTATAGGTGAGCAGGCTGGAGCGGGCATTGCCCTTTGACCTGATGGAGACAGGTTGGGGGTAAAAAGGTGCCAAAATCCATGCACTGAAGCACATAGACACCTACTTCTGAATAGATGTGAGCAGTGCTCAAAGAAGAATGCTACCTTTTAGGTCAAGAAATGGAGCCTCATTGCATTAAGCTTCACAGGTCTGATCCTGTTAGCATTAGATAGCAAAACACTACAGTGAAAGGCTCTGGCATGCAGGGAGGTAATGGGGCAATCTGGTACTACACTGTAGACGGGGCTGTCCGTAGGGTAGGATGAGCAGGGCGGCCACCCAGGGCCCCCGCTGTTTGGGGGGCCCCGCTCGGCCGCACCCCTGTCCCCCCCATGCCGGGGACAGGGTAAACCAGCAAAAAGCAGTGGCCTGGTTCGGTGCTGTTGGTTCCCCCCTCCTCCACCATGCTGCTCTGGCACACAGTGGAAAGCAGCACGTGGGGTGGGGTGGGGAACAGCAGTGCTGAACCAGGCTGCTACTTTTTGCTGGCTCGCCTGGTCCCTGGCATGGGCTGGCCGGTGCAGGGGCCTGCCTCTCCCCTAGGCTGGCCAGCCACACCCCCCAGTGTGTGTGTGTGGGGGGGGAGCCTGCAGAGGACGATTTGCCCTGGGGTCCAGGACCCCCCAAGGGATGGCCCTAATTGTAGGCACGGGATGCCCAACTAGGGCAGTGTGAGTGTTATGTCGTGAAAGAATTAAAATCCAATAATGGGAGGCAGCATCAGAGCTATGTAATCTTTATTGAAAGAGACCTGAGAGCAGAGGGAACCAGACACACAGGCTTCCCTAGCGCTAAAACAACCTTCCCATCTATCACTATGGTATCCCTGAAGATACACCCTTAGGGGTTCAAAGGGGTAGAGTACTCTACCCATTCAAAAGAAGCAAGGGGTCCTGTGGCACTTAAAGACTAATAAATTTATTTATCCCATGAGCTGTCATGGGAGAAAATTCCACCTTGTCATAAATGTCTTAGGCTTTAAGTGCCAGAGGACTCCTTGCCTCTTTTGCTGATCTAGACTAATGGTGGCTTCTCTAGAACTACCCGTTCAAAGTGTTTCTCACCATGGATGCTGCTGTTTATAACTGTGCTCTCATTGGTTGTCTACACTGGCAAAGTTATTTCAAAATAGCTATTTTGAAATAACATTGCTGATATTAACTCGAAATAATAAATTCAAAAAAGTGTGTCATCACCAGACTCCTTTTTCAGAATGAAGCAGGAATTAGTATTTCTAGTTAGAGGCTTTACATTAGACTTTCTAATTTGAAATAGATCTTCCCCCCAGACAAGTTTCCCTGCCAGAAACCCTGGCGGGGCTGTGCTCCCTGCCAGGGTGGCCAGGGAACCCCAGCAGGGCTGCACTTCCTGCTGGGGCAGCTAGAAACCTGCACAGGGCTGCACTCCTCACTAGGGAATCTGGGCAGGTCTGCACTCCCCACTGTGCAGACAGGGAATCGGGGGTGCCACTTCCCACCTGCCTGCTGATCTGCCCCCCAGCCTCCCTGATCAGAATGGGGGGGGCAGTCTAGCAGGGGCTGAGGAGACCCATTGGGCTTGGAGCTCTGTGGGGTGCCCACAAGCAGCTCCCAGCCTGGTCAATTTCACAACTATGAAATTGACCAGGCTCGGAGCTGCTTGCCAGGGCCGCTCTTTCAAACTAAAGCAGGTTTACCAATTTTGTAAAAGTGCTTAGTTTTTTCAAAATATATACATGCTTTTTTTCAAAAAAGCAAATGCCTGCCTGGACACAGAAACTTTTTTTTTTTTTTTTTGAGATAAGCCTCCTTATCCTGAAAAAACTTCAATGTAGACATACTCATAGTTTGCACGATCTGTATGAGCTATGCTGTTATAAGTGTAGACATACCTTCAATGGGTTACAGCTCTGCCTGAAAACACAGTGAAGTGTGTGACCTCTACTTACAGCTAGTGGTCATCGACCCAGACAGTAACAAAAGGGCAATGGACATGTGCAAGGTTCTTGGCAGTCAGGAATATTGCTTGCATGTCAAAGTGCATAATCTGCTAAATGCACTTGACTCCTGATATGTATTGCCCCACCTCCCTGCTACTCCAGTCGTGGGCTGTCAGCTCTGCCCCAACACATCTTTAGATTGCCCAAGGATACTGAGGTGTGGGTTTGTACAAGTAAAAAGTAGCTGAATCTGTGAGGCGACAGACAGGCATGCTGAGAATCATAGGAAAATAAAAACCTTCCAGGGATTAAATATTCCAGCAAACTTCCAAAGATAGATAGAAAGATATATTTGTCTCTGAGGGCTCTCTAAAGATTGTGACTAAGCCTCTTCCATTCACTCAGGAGGTAGCCTGGCTTTTCCTTCTTGAAGATATAACCCTGGACCAGAGCTCTAAACTCTACAGCATGGGTCTTAAACTCAAATCACTACGAGGGCCACATGAGGATGAGTACGTTAGCCTGAGGGCCACAACAATGAAAGCTTTTCATGCAACAATATTGCAAATATCAGTAAGGATGATGTCATTGCAAGCTGCAGAAAAGAACTTTAGGGGTTGCGTGAGGCCTACAGGACACGTGTTTGAGACCCCAGCTCTATAGGTGTGAGGAAAAGGGCTAATAGGAATCACACTTGCCATGGAGCCCTCCCAGGGTTGTGCAGGATGAAATGTACTCAGTACCACACAGGCAGAAACTGGACTTCTTGGGGTTTGTGGAACTCCCTCCTTTCTACTGTGGACACCAGAATGAAAGGGCTGCATAATGTCTGGCCCAGGGAAGCTGGATGCAGAGGCAGCCTGCATGTTCTTTTGTGTCTCCTGGTTGTTTACCCAGAGTCCCTACCATTAGAACGAGGTCAGGAGACTTGGACCACAGCCCTGCAGCAGGTCAATGCCTCAGTTGTAAATATGGGTCTGACAGCTCTGGCACTTGGTGCAAATCCGCTGTGCTCCCTATGACCCCCATTGTAACCAAGCCAAGTCAGTGAGTGATGAACCAGCAAATTCTGGCCTCTCGTGTTTTCCAAATTCCCTGTTATCTACTCTCCACTTTCCTGTCTTCCCCTAAACTCCCACGCCGATACTGTGCTCAGCAAATACCAGGTGTCCATATGGACCAGTCAGGCAGCTATTGGCTACAGCGGATGGAAGTGTCCTATAGAACATTTCTCTTTAATTGATCTGCTGAGCAGAGGACAGCCATCTCCATGCTGCACTTCCCCTTCCTTCTGGCCAGGTACAGGAAAAGGTGCAGACCTGGGAAATGACCAGGATCTGTTTGGGAAATCATGGCTGCTTGGCTGGTAGGGGCTGCAGGGAAGCTGGATGCAGAGGTCAGTCCCCAGGAACCACATGCAGAGCCACATGTGCAATGACAGCGACTGCTAGATATGACAGCTAAGTGCAGATATGTGTGAAGTTATAGTTGAGCAGCTGCAACTGGTAAGGAAACAGTACAGACTGGCCCCAGTGAGAGACACTAAGTAAACCTGGCCTGGAAGACTCCTATTTGCTTGAATAGGGAGTGGAATGGACAGGACACCCCAGGGACTAGGCCTGAAGAGACCTGACTCTTGACACAGCTGCCCCAGAGAAGCCAACATTTACTGCTGTTGCTCACTACAGCTATCTTGACGCTTGGAGACTATTTTAAGTTGACTTAGCAATGCCAACTTTAAGTCAACTTAAAATCCACCTTGTTAAGTTGACTGAGGAGTATGTCTACAATAGTACATGTACCTCAGCTGCCCGCTGTCCTGCCCAGGGACGTGATCCATCTCTGGGGCCCCGATCTGGCCCTGGGGGCCTGATCCAGCTCCAAGGCCAGATCTGGCTCCTGCTGCCTCTAGCAAGCAACATTGACCCATATCTCCCCTCAGCAGCTTGCCATTTTGGAGCAGGATCCAGCTCAGCGGCACTTGCCAGTGACAGCAGAAGCTGATCCCGACCCACCTGCCCCTTGGAGGCAACAGGAGCTTGCTTCCGGCCCCCACTGCCTGCAGGAAGGGCAGGACGCTGGATCGGGGTCCCAGCCCTTTTCTGCCAGCTACAGGAGCTAGCTTCCAGATACCATCACTTGTGGCAAGGAGCTGGGAGTTGGATTTAGCTCCCAGCCACTTGCCAGTGGTAGCTGGGACTGGATCAGGCCCCCAAGTCCTATCGGGACCTGAGGTGGGGGAGGGAGTAGGGCACTGCCCTGGAAAGTCGATAATGCTGAAGTCAACTTCCAGGGCAGGAGTTATCATGTTGACTTAAGTCAACCAAAGGCTCTGTTGTAGACATACTCTATGAACTATAACCCTTTAAGCCTCCCCGTATCTAGGGCATCAGCAACCTTCCCCTTTTCTGTCAGCCCTAGTCAAATACACATTCCCTTAACCACGTGTCTGAAAAGCTAGTGAGACCCACAAGAGCTAGTGCCCACAAGGCCTAGCTGCTGAAGCACTTACACGGTTGTGGTACAACTGTAGGCACCGTAGGAATCTGGTGTACCCAGGGCCAGATTTAAGAATTGTGGGGCCCTGTGCATTATGAAGATTACGGGTCAGACCTGCCTTTCTTAGGACAAAGCACGTGAGGTACATTCTGCAATATAAGAACCTCTTCATTCTTTACCATTATTTCTAGATCTTTCTCAGCAGAAGACACAACCACACCACTTATGGTGAAAAGATTTTGTTCCTTTGCTAACATGGGCAGTAGTATATTCTGAGTATTCAAAAATATATATATAAACTAGACCTGTCAACTAACATCAGTTACATCAAGAGATTAACACAGCAAAATTAATTAATGTAACCCTTCTTCCAGGCCAAGATGACAGAGCAGAGGCCAGGTTCTAAATCTCGGGTGATGTCCACGCGTCTTTTTTATTTCGAAATAACACTAGTTATTTCGAAATAAAAAAGATTTGTTCCACACGGCATTTTCTAATTTCGAAATGACGGAGCCCGTCGTTTCAAAATAAGAGCCGTTGTTTCGAAACAGCTTAAACCACTTTCATTTCGAAATGCCAGTTATTTCAAAATGAGTTGTTTCAAAATAACACCATTCTGACACGTTATTTCAAAACAACTGTCATTTTGAAATAACGGGTCTGGCCTTCCTCCCAGGAAGTGCTATAGGAAGGAGGAAGTGCTGTCCCGCACCCGTGCCTGCCAGTGTGCTCACAGACCTGATCAGGCATGGCAGCAAGTGGCTCCCCTGGCCCTGAGGGGCAATGCCATGCCCCTGTATGGACTACTGAGGAGGTCCAGTGCCTCCTCAGTATATGGGGCAGGGTGGACATCCTTACCCAGTTCCGGGCCAGCCACCAGAACTGGCATACATGTGCAGACGTAGCCAAAGACCTGCCCGCCCAGGGCCATGAGCACATCACAGATCAGGTGCGCTCAAAAATCAAGGCCCTGAGGCAGGACCATGCCCACACCAGGGAGGCATGGGAGCTCCAGGGGGCAGGTAGCACTGCTACCTGCCCTTTCTATGAGGAGCTCCATTACTTCCTGGGGGCTGAGCCCAGTGGCCTGCTGGCTCAGGCCATCAACAGTGGCCAGCACCCAAGCATAGCCTCTGTGACAGAGGGAGGGGACACGGACTCCAAGGCGTCCATCAACATTGGCCAGCCTCCTCCCATAGCACCACCAGCACCAGAGGCTGCACCAGGGACCCCAGAGCTTTTCCCTGTCCCGGAGGAGGAGGAAACCAGTGAGGAGGACCAGGGGCCTCACGACATGCTGATGTCCTTGGAGTCCAAGGCCGAAGCAGGCACATCCTGGCAGACATCTGGAGCCCCTGTAGGTGAGTCCTTCTCTCCCATAGAGGCACACAGGACTGGGCCTGCCCAGGTCACGGGCAGCGAGGGGGTAGAGCACTGGGACAGGTAGGGCACAGGGCCGGGGGGTGCAGAGGCCTTCCCATCGGCTTGGGTGCCCAAGAGACATGTGGCACCAGGGTCACAGGCCCCTGTGTGCCTGGGGTTTGTTCACAGGGGATGGGTGTAAAAGATGCAGCTGCATCTTGGATGGAGTGGAGCGCGTGCAGGCCACACCACTGGCAAGTGGCCTTGGGAGACTCCCCAGAACAAGGCTTGGGTGAGTCCAGCTCACCATTGTGGGCACCACTAGGCCATGTGTGTCTCCCAGGCAATGTCCCACAGGACCCATCCAGAATCCTGCTGACAGTCAGGGCAGAGGTGTGTGCTGCAGACAGGCTGCACACAGACAAGGCCAGCAGGCAGCAGGGGCCAACCCTGTTTTGTGCTTCCCTCCAGCAAGTCACCCAGCTGCCCACTGTGCACCAGCACTGAGCCCACCCGGCACCTCCAGACCAGTGAGGAGGATGAAGAGGGGCCACCAGACATGGGGGGAAATCCTGGCCAGCCTGGATGAGCTTGGCCACCAGGCGGAGGCATCCACCCAGGCATGGTGGCGACAACAGGCCAGGCGCCAGGAAGCTGCCCTCAGCCTGCTGCAACAGGCAGCGACAGCGGATGACCGCGTGGTCATCGCACTCGAGTGGCAGGCCTCAGCCATGGACTGCCTCAGCAACCGCCTCGCCACCACGGTCAAGGACCTGGCCAGCAGTGTCCGACAACTGGTGGACCACATGGACCCTCCAGAGGCTGCCAGAGGTCTTTCTCATGGCCTTCCCTGGAGGCGGCCCCAGACCCGGAGTGGCCATGGACAGGGGCATGGAACACCACCCCCTGGATCCCCCCACAGGCACCACCTAGGAACTCCCCTCCCACCCACACTCCCCAACCCCCTTCCCCAGACTCCCCCCACATTTCCACATCCCCTAACCTTCCCTAGCTCTTCCCTGCCCCAACCCCATACTATGTAAAATAAACAGTTTGAGACACATATTAGTGGTTGTCAGTGGTTTTATTGGGCGTGCTTCACAGTGCAGGTGGATGGATGGGAGCTGGCTGTGGCGGAATGGAGGAGAGGGTTGTGTGGAGCGAGGCAGGCCTGGCCTTCAGAGTTCCTGCATGGCAAAAGTGTTTGTGAGTGCGTCATGGATTGTGACAGCCCTCTGTGACACCCTCTCCCATGGGGGCACAAGTGCGGGTTGCTTGTAGTCACCAGCGAGGAGTTGTGCCTCAGCTTCCCAGGCAACAGCAACAGTCTCACCCCACAACTTGCAGAAGTTGTGCAGGGCCATGCATGTACTGATGACCTCCGGGATTGTCCCCTCCACAAGGTGGAGGTGCGTAAAGAGGAACCTCCAGTGTGCCTTCAGCCAGCCAAATGCCCGCTTGACCACCTGGCGGCAGCAGCGCAGACACTGGTTGAAAAGCTGCCAGTGGGGATCGAGGGGCCCTGTGTATGGGTGCATGAGCCATGGACAGAGGGCATAGCCTGCGTCTGTGACAATGAGGACAGGCACTTCTACTCCCCCGACACTGATGTTATGCAGGGGAAGAAGGTGCCTGCCTTCATGCCCTGG
Source organism: Podocnemis expansa (assembly GCA_007922195.1). NCBI lineage: Eukaryota > Metazoa > Chordata > Testudines > Podocnemididae > Podocnemis > Podocnemis expansa. Next base: position 128,570 of record ML682274.1, on the reverse strand, counting down.
TACAGGGCAGCGTTACGGAGGACCCTGGAATCACGGGCCCTCCCTGACCATCCCACATAACAGTTTTGAAAGATGCCCCAGTGGTACACAAGGGCCTGGAGGATAACAGAGTAGTATCCCCTTGCGATTCTGGTACTCAGCGGCACAGTGCTCCCGGGCTTGGACAGGGATATGCGTGGCATCCAGTATCCCTGCACAATAGGGAAATCCCAGGGTGGCCATACTGGCAATGGTGTCCTGAAGCTCCCCTTGAATGACCAGGAGTTGCAGCAGGATCCTGTTGATGGCCCTGGTGACCTCTAAAAGCACGTTCCCAGTGGTGGACCTCCCTATGCCGAAGAGGTGCGCCACGGACCTGTATGACTCGGGAGTGGACATCTTCCACAGAGTGATGGCCACTCTTTTGTCAAGAGGGATAGCAGGCCTCATGCTGGTGTCCCTTCAGCACAGGAGCGGGATGAGTTCTGCCACGAGGTGGTTGAAGCTGCTCCTGCTCATGCAGAAATTCCTCCACCACTGCTCGTAACCCCAGGTTTGGAGCACTACCCGCTCCCACCAGTCTGTGCTGGTCTTCCGGGCCCAGACCTGATGAGGCACAGAAGGGGGCAGGGGAACTAGGTCTGCTCTGTGGCCCAGGTGGATGATAGCCTGGGGAACAGGCAGGGCACCATCAGGGTCTGCAAGCAGATTGTCCCTCAGCAGCAGGACACTCTTCAGGCAAGCAGAGGGTCTATTTGCTTCATGGCGATGGCTAGGCAGCTGGGCAGAGTCCATGTCTGTGTCTCGCAATGTACTGCTAACCAGAATGGACAGGGAAGTGAGGTCAGTGCCAGATTTTATAGGATTGGCTGGTAACATGGCTGCCAACATGGCCCAGTGAGGGGGCCACGTTGCCACATCTCCTATGGTGCCCTTCCCCTAAAGCAAAATAGCAAGTCCTGTGTTTGGACATGCTATTTCGATTGGGGCTTTTCCCTCATTTTGATTTCACATTTTCTTATTTTGCTTTAACTTGTTTTGAAATAAGGGCTTTATTTTGAAATGACTCATTTCGAAATAACTTATGTCGAAAGAACGAGCTGCGTGTGGACATAGCCTGGGAGTTTCCAAACAATGCTACAACACCAACCAGCACAAACCCCTACGCAGCCTCCTGGGAAATCATGCAATATTCCCTGGACTTCCTAGAGTGGTAATGCTTCCCCACTTGCAAGCATGAGTCTGAGTTTAGTACAGAGAACGTTTAATGATAGCATAGAAGAATATATAGAGGCAATATCAAAGCCAGCAATGGTTTAGAGAATTAGTGCAGGACAGGATTCCCCAAAAACAGCACTCACTCCACCCTTGTGTATGTAGGGAATGTCCCTCACTTCTCCTTTACCCCCATGCTGACTAACATAGTGGTCATCATAGTTTTAGCATCCACCTCAGAAAGGCAGGAGGGCCCTCAGCCTGACCCTCCAGTTGTCTTCTGTCACCTCTGGATCCTTTCACATCACCCACCATCCACTAGCTCTTCCCACTGGCAGCTGACATGACCTGCTGGTCACTCACACCCTGCACTGGCTCCTTCTGCTAGCTACTGGCAATGCCTACTGGTCACTCACACCCCCTGCTGGCCGCTTATACTGTCCACTGGCTCCATCACCTGGCTGCTGGCAACACCTGATAATCACTCATGTCCTCCCCTGGCCGCTTGCACAACCTGCTGCTGTTGACATCAAGTGCTGGTTATTCTTCAGTGATTTCAGCACTAAGAAAAGACTTCACCCTTCAGATCTAGACTTCAGGACACCAGAGAGTACACTTCTGATCAAATTAACAAAGGAGACACCACAGGAGTCATCAAGTCTTTCTTTTAACAACAGACAGGGAGTGAGGTGATGCCTAAAGCATTGCACTTTAGAAGAGCCACTGCTACACCCACCCTCTTCTTGCTGATCTCACAAGACTGAAATTGTCTACATGAACACTTTACATCGAAATAATGATGATTATTTTGATTTAAATTAGTGCACATCTACACTAGGGGTCTGTCTACACAGCACTTTTATTTCGAAATAACATTGGTTATTTCAAAATAAAAGAAATTTGGGCTACATGACGTTTTCTTATTTTGAAAGGACGGATCCCATCCTTTCGAAATAAGAACCGTCATTTCAAAACAGGTTAAACCCCGATTGTTTCAAAACGGTGGTTATTTCAAAATGGTTGTTTTGAAATAACACCATTTGGATGTGTTATTTTGAAATAACCGTTATTTTGAAATAACGCATTTTGACCTTCTTCCCGTGGGTGCTGTCACCCACACGAAGAAGGAAGCACTCTGCCTGGTCAACGTGCTGAGAGACTTCTAGAGCCATGTCAGCACGTGGCTCTAGGGCAGCTGAGAGCAGACGGCATGGCCCCATCTGGACCAATGAGGAGGTCCACCTGCTCCTCAGCATTTGGAGTAGGCAGAACATCCTTGCCCAGTTCCAGGCTAGCCACCGGAACCGGGCAGTATACGCCGACATTGCAGCGGAGCTGTAGTCCCAGGGCCAGGAGCGCACAACCGAGCAGGTATGCTCCAAAATCAAGACCCTGAGACAGGACCACACACGCACCAGGGAGGCACGTGAACCCCAGGGGGCAGGCAGCACTGCTACCTGCCCCTTCTACAAGCAGCTGCACGCCTTCCTAGAGGCTGAGCCCAGTGGCCTGCCTGCCCAGGCCATTGACACTGGGCACCACCCTAGCACCTCCTTGGCCCCAGAGGGACCTGACAGCAGTCCTGAGACATCCCTAGATGTTGGGGAGCCTCCAGACCAACAACCACCACCAGAGGCTACAGCAGGGACCCTGGAGCTGATCCCCCTCATCCAGGGTAGTGCCAGAGAGGAGGAGCAGCAGCCTGCTGCAACAACAACCCTGGGGGACTCCGAGACCGATGACGGGATGTCCCGGCGGACATCCAGAGCCCCTGTTGGTGAGTCTCCGTGTCCCATACAAGCAGGCAGGGCTAGGTCTGCCCAGGTCACGGGCAGTGACGGGGTCTGGCACATGGACAGGCAGGGCACAGGGCTGGGGTGGGGGGCAGAGGCCCTCCCATGGACACAGGTACCCGGGAGACATGTGGCATGAGGGTGACAGGCCCTTGCATGCCTGTATTGGGGTAACCCTGGATGGGTGTGACAGATGCAGCTGCATCCTGGGCAGGGTGCACAGCATGCAGACCAGACCACTGGCAAGTGGCCTTGGGAGACTCCCTAGATCAACTCTTCTGGGTGAGTCCAGCTCACATTGTGGGCACCACTAGGCCCTGCATCCCTCGGGGGCAATGTCCCACAGAACCCAAGTCTAGATTCCTGCTGACAGTGAGGGTGGAGCTGTGTGCTGCAGACAAGCTGCACACGGGCAAGGCCAGCAGGCAGCAGGCTCCAACCCTGTTTTATGCTTCCCTCCAGCAGTTCGTGCAACCGGTAGCCATCGGGCACGGAGCCCACCCAGCAGCCCCAGACCGAGGAGGAGGAGGAGGAGGGGCCCCTGGATGCAGGGTGAAGTCCTCGCCAGCTTGGGGGAGCGGGCCGAGGCATCCACCCAGGCCTGGCAGCAACAGCAGGCTGCCCGGCAGGATGCCGCCCTCCAGCTGTTGTGCCAGGGGGGCCACCACGGATGACTGCCTGCTGGCTGCATTTGAGCGCCAGGCCGTGGCCATGGAGCGCCAGGCCATGGCCATGGATTGGCTTGGCACAGCCATGGCGGATGCAGCCGCCAGTCTGCACCGCATCACAGACAACATTGGCCCACCAGCAGCTCGAGGAGCACCACCTCAGCGTGCTCCTCCACAGTGACCCTGGACCCGGGGTGGTCTTGGGCAGGGCAGTGCCAGACCCTCCTCCCAGTGACCCCCATCTCCCAGTTGAAAACCCGACCCCCAGTGACCCCCATCTCCCAGTTGAAGACCCAACCCCCAGTGACCCCACACATTTCCCCATCCCCTAACCCTCTCCAGCCCTTCCTTGCCCCAACCCCCCTGTTCTGTTAAAATAAACATTTACAAATTATATTGGTGAGTGTGTCTTGCTTTATTGGGTGTGCTTCACAGTGTGGGTGGAGGCTGGCTGTGGTAGAAGGGGGGAGAGGGTGGTGTGTGGTGGGGCAGGCCTGGCCTTCAGAAGTCCTCCTCGGTGGCCAAACTGTTTGTGAGAGCGTCTCGTGCAGTGACAGCCCTTCTTGATGCCTGGTCCTGTGGGGGCACAGGTGCGGGCTGCTCATAATGCCCCCCCAATGAGCTGGGCCTCAGTGTCCCAGGCAGCTGCACAGGGCTCGCCCCGCAGTTCACAGAAATTATGCAGGGGCACGCACGCACTGATGACCTCCGATGTAGTCTCCTCCCAAGGTGGAGGTGGGTAAGGAGGCACCTCCAGCGGGCCTTCAGCCATCCAAAGGCCCACTCAACCACCTGGCGGCAGCAGTTCAGACGCCGATTAAAAAGCTAGCGGTGAGGATCAAGGGGCCCTGCATAAAGGTGCATGAGCCATGGGTGGAGGGGATAGGCCGCGTCTGCCACAATGAGGACAGGCACCTCTACTCCCCCGACACTGATGTTATGGGGGGGGGAGAAGGTGCCTGCCTCCATGCCCCGGTACAGGGCAGAGTTCCAGAGAACTTGGGCATCATGCTCCCTCCCTGGCCAACCCACATAACAGTTCTGGAAGACTCTCTGGTGGTTCAGAAGTGTCTGCATGATGACAGAATGGTACCCGTTGTGATTTCGGCACTCTGCCATTCAGTGCTCTGGGGCCCTCATAGGGATGTGCGTGGCATCCAGGATCCCCATGCAATTTGGGAATCCCAGAATGGCCATGCCATCCATGGTGGCCTGCAGCTCCCCCTGCGTGATGAGGCACCGCAGCAGGATCCTGTTAATGGCCCTGGTGACCTAGATCAGGATGTCAATAGTGGACCTGCCAACCCCGAAGAAGTGCGCCATGGACCTGTAGGACTTTGGGGTGGCCATCTTTCACACAGCTATGGCCATTCTTTTGTTCACAGGGATGGCCAGACACCTGGCAGTGTCCCTTTGGTGCAGCAGGGGGGTGAGTTCTGCTACCAGGTGGTCAAAGCTGGCCCTGGTCATCCTGAAATTCGCCCTCCACTGGTTGTCCTCCCAGGTTTGGAGCACCACCTGCTCCCACCAGTCTGTGCTGGTCTCCTGGGCCCAGACCTGGCGAGGCATAGAAAGGCGCAGGGGAACTAGGGCAGCTCTGAGGTCCAAGGTGCAGGCAGCCTGGGGCACAGCTTGAGCAGCATCGGGGTCTGCGAGCAGGGTGTCCTTCAACAGAAGAACACTCTGCAGGTGCGCAGCGGGTCTAGTGGCCACACGGCGAAGGCTAGGCAGCCGGGCAGCATCCACCTCTGTTGCTTACAGAGTCCTGCTAGCCAGAATGAACAGGGAAGTGAGGTTGGGGCCAGCTTTTATGGATTGGCTGGCAACATGGCTGCCGACATGGCCCAGGGAGGCAGCCATGTTGCCACACCTCCCATGGTTCCCTTCCCCTAAAGCACAATACCAAGTCCTGGGTTTGGAAGTGCTATTTTGATTCCAGCTTTTCCCTTATTTTGACTGGATTTTTTGTTATTTCGATTCCGGTTATTTCAAAATAATGTTTTTATTTCAAAATAACTTATTTCGAAATAAGTTATTTTGAAATAACAGGCTATGTGTAGACATAGCCTAGCTTTCCTTATTTTGAAATAAGGAGCTTCCTCATTTTGAAATAAGGAAGGTCATTTTGACATAATAAAACCTCACTTTATATCGAAATGATGGTTAAATCAAAATTATTAATTTGAAATAACAGTGTAGCCATGTTATTTTTGATTTAAATGTTATTTCAACTTTTTGCTCTTCTCAATCCCAGGGTGCCCAACTCTTTCTATATATTGGGTGTGGCCTTGGCCCTCCTCAGGGGGCCATCTTGCCACACCTCCCATGATGTCCCTCTCCTAAATTGAACTAGCAAGTCCTGTCCATGGACATGCTAGTTCGATTCGGATTTCTAGTTGGGACATGTTAAATAGATTTAACTTAATATGGTTTAATGATTTTTATTTCAATTCAGTACGATTGATTTAACTTAAATGATTTAACAATCTGAATGTAGACAGTGCTAAGAGTAGAGTTGCTCACTCTTCCAAATTCAGCGTTGCAGATGGTGACTTTGCCATCAAATAGGCTAAACAGATTTTATATAATCAAAGGGTAACATATCATGCAAAGACAATATTTCATATTCCTTTTCAGTTGAAATACAGGTATTGAAAGATTTTTGATCAAATCAACCCATATATAATTTGCCATCATGCCCTGCACCTACACAGTGAGATTATGCTAATACCTATGTAATCCCCCTGGTGTTTTAAGGAGCATGGTTCCTTTAAATCTTTCCCCTGTGGGAGAGAGACTAAGGTATGGAGCTGAGGAGGGAGGCTGGAGCCGACAGCCCTGGGAAGGAAGCAGAGGGAGAGGCCCTGCTGGAAGCCAGGGAAGACAGAGCAGCTGACCTGGGATGCCTGGCCAGCACCCACAGAAGGACACTTTGCTGGGGACAGTTGACCAAGGACAGACTGGGATACAGTGACTGGCCATCTGGAGCTGTGGGGCCATGAGTACAGCACCTGGAACTCAGGTTGGAGGTTGTAGTTAGTTAAGTGGGGAGGGTGTGCAATGCAAGGAGCCTGGGAAACAAGCAGGAGGAATTGGTAGCACTAGCGCAGACAAAGAACTATGACATGATTGGGATAACAGAGACGTGGTGGAATAGTTTGCATGACTGGAGCTCTGCAATAGATGGGTATAGACTGTTCAGGAAGGACAGGCAGGGAAGGAAAGGGGGAGGAGTAGCACTATATATAAAGGAGCTCTATGACTGCTCAGAGCTTCATTATGAAAGTGGAAACAAGCCAGTTGAAAGTCTGTGGGTTAAGTTTAGAGGGGAGAGCAACAAGGGGGATGTTGTGGTAGGTGTCTGCTACAGACCACCAGATCAGAAGGAGGAAGTGGATGAGGCATTCTGTGTACAACTAACAGAAGTTTCTAGAGCACAGGCCCTGGTTCTCATGGGGGACTTCAATTACCCTGACATCTGCTGGAAGGCCAATACAGCAGTGCACAGGCAATCCAGGAAGTTTCTGGAGAGTGTTGAGGACAACTTCCTTGTACAAATGCTGGAGCAACCAACGAGGGGCCTTGCGCCTCTCGATCTGCTGCTCACAAATAGAGAAGAATTTATCAGGGAAGTAGAGGTCAATGGCAGCCTGGGTAGCAGTGACCATGAAATGATTGAGTTCAAGTTGATGATTAAAGGAAAGAAGGAAAGAAGCAAAACACAGACCCTGGACTTCAGAAAAGCAGATTTTGTCTCCCTCAGGGAACTGATGGGCAGGATCCCTTGGGAGGCTGATCTGAAGGGGAAAGGTGTCCAAGAGAGTTGGGTGCATTTTAAAGAAACCCTGCTAAGGGCACAGGAAGATACAATTCCGATAAGGAGAAAGCACAGCAAATGTGGAAGGCGCCCACTGTGGCTTAACAGAGAGCTCTGCACTGAGCTGAAGCATAAAAAGGACGCTCACAGGAAGTGGAAGCTAGGACAGATGACTAAGGAGGCATATAAAGACATTGCTCGGGACTGCAGGGATAAAATCAGAAAGGCCAAAGGACAAATGGAGTTGCGACTATCAAGGGATGTGAAGGATAACAGGAAGGGGTTCTACAAGTATATCAATAACAAGAAGAGGATCAGGGATGGTGTAGGTCCCTTACTGAATGGGGCAGGCATCCTCGTGACAGAGGATGAGGAAAAAGCTGAAGTGCTCAATGCTTTTTTTACTTCAGTTTTCACAAGCAAGGTCAGCTCCCAGCCCACTACACTAGGTACGGGGGACTGGGGAGAAGAAGAGAGGCCCTTGGTGACAGTAGGTCAGGTTAGGGACTGCTTAAAGAAACTAGATGTGCACAAGTCCATGGGGCCGGATGAACTGCATCCGAGGGTGCTGAGGGAGCTGGCTGATGAGATAGCAGTACCATTGGCCATTATCTTTGAAAACTCGTGGCGAACGGGGGAGGTGCCAGAGGACTGGAAAAAAGCAAATATAGTACCTATCTTCAAGAAAGGCAAAAAGGATGATCCAGGGAATTACAGACCTGTCAGCCTCACCTCAATCCCTGGAAAAATCATGGAGCAGCTTCTCAAAGAATCCATCCTGAAACACTTGGAGGAACGTAGAGTAATCAGGAACAGTCAGCATGGATTTACCAAGGGTAAATCATGCCTGACCAACCTCATTGCCTTCTATGATGAGATGACTGGATTTGTGGATGCGGGAAGAGCCGTTGATGTCATATACCTTGACTGTAGCAAGGCTTTTGATACGGTTTCCCACAGCATTCTCATTGGCAAATTAAGGAAGTATGGGTTAGATGCATGGACTGTAAGGTGGATAGAAAACTGGCTAGAACAACGGTTTCAGCGTGTAGGAATCAATGGCTCCATGTCAAGTTGGCAGGCAGTAACAAGTGGTGTGCCCCAGGGGTCGGTCCTGGGGCCAGTTCTGTTCAATGTTTTCATTAATGATCTGGATGATGGGATAGATTGCACACTTAGTAAGTTTGCAGATGATACCAAACTGGGGGGAACGGTAGACACCCTAGAGGGCAGAGACAGGATTCAGGGAGACCTAGACAAACTGGAGCAGTGGGCCAAGAGGAATCTCATGAGGTTCAACAAGGATAAGTGTAAAATCCTGCACTTGGGACGAAAAAACCCCATGTACTGTTACAGGCTGGGGAGTGATCAGCTAAATAGCAGCACTGGAGAAAAGGACCTGGGAGTCATGGTGGATGGGAAGCTGGATATGAGTCAGCAGTGTGCTCTTGCTGCCAAAAAGGCCAATGGCATACTGGGCTGCATCAGAAGAAGTGTTACCAGCAGATCAAGGGATGTGATCATTCCCCTCTATTCTGCACTAGTGAGGCCACATCTGGAATACTGTGTCCAGTTTTGGGCTCCCCACTACAAAAAGGACATGGACAAATTAGAGAGAGTCCAGAGGAGGGCAACCAAAATGATCAAAGGGCTGGAGCACAAGCCCTATGAAGAAAGACTGAAGGAACTAGGCTTATTTAGCCTGCAGAAGAGAAGACTGAGGGGGGATTTGATAGCAACCTTCAACTACTTGAAGGGTTGCTCCAAGGAGGAGGGAGCTCGACTGTTCTCGGTAGTAACAGAGGGCAGAACGAGAAGCAATGGTTTCAAGTTACAGCTGGGGCGGTCCAGGCTGGATATTAGGAAAAACTTCCTTACTAGGCGAGTGGTGAAGCATTGGAATAAGTTGCCTAGGGAGGTGGTGGAATCTCCATCTCTGGAGGTGTTCAAGTCCCAGCTGGACAAAACCCTGACTGGGATGATCTAATGGGAGTGGTCCTGCTTTTTTTGGCAGGGGGTTGGACTAGATGACCTTGTGGGGTCCCTTCCAACCCTATGATTCTATGATTCTATGGTGTCACTCTGGGTTCGCAGAGAGCGGCAGAAGCGGCATCAGAGGGTTTTCTTGTGCTGGCGCTGAAGACTAGGAGTTGCTGGACTGAACTCTGGGCTGGAGCTGTGCTGGGACTCCTGAACTCACGGTGCAGATACAGAGCTCACATCTGCCTCCAGCCTGCTGCATTGTTGGGCCTTACAGGGCCCTGTGTTAGCTGTTACTCTGTGTTATTGCTGCCCCATCTCCCCTGTTGGTCTCCCCTTTGCACCTCTGTAAATGAACCTTCCCCATTCTCATAATCCCTGAGCTATCCCAGTGTGTGCGTGGTCACTCTGGGGGTTTGGAACAGGTGTCCCTGGGGCAAAGGGGCTCTCCTTGCTGTGTCCCCGCACACACCCTTCTCTGGCCAGAGCCGCCTGCAAGGCAGACTCTATCTGGCCACGTGGGTGTTACACTTAATTGTACTTATACAAATAATAAGCACATGCAGATCAGTTGTCCCCCTTTTAGTTGCTAAGTGTGAGACATGCCCAGCCTCCAGACCTGCCTTACACTAAATTAGAAAAAAAAAAGAAGTCATGATTAATCACAGTCATGATTAATTCACACTGTTAATAATGGGATTCCAAGTTAAATTTATTAAAATATATTTGAATTTTTTGTATTTCCAAATATATTTACTTCAATTATAACACAGAATACAGTGTACAGTGCAGCTTACAAATTTAAAATCTTTTTACATAACTGTACTCAAAAACAAAATTATGTGAACGTTTAGAATTTTCAAGTCCACTCAGTCCAACTTCTTGTTCTGCAAATTCCAAAGACAAACAAAAAAACAAGGAGTCCTGTGGCACTTAAAGACTAACAAATTTATGGGAGACTCTGCTGCCTGCTTTTTATTTCCAATTGTGACATTTGTCTTCTACAATCTGGTCTGGAGTGATAGTGTGCCTCTCTGATTGCCCAGTCCTGAACCTCGACTTACCCTACTTTCTTAGGTGGTCACCCACTCCTGGGTCAGCCCACCCCCAGACTCTGGCATGTAATTGGCCCCAGCCAGTGGAAGTGCTCTCACTAGTCACTCAAGGTTGGTTCCCCAGTGAGCACCCTGGGCCCCAGATACTATACTGGGAATTTCCATCCTGCAGGGATCAGGACCGTTCCCAGATCACTGCAGATGCATATATTCTGGTCCATCAGTTTAACAAAGAAACTGATACACAGTTAGCTGTGGTTCTAAGTTAGGCTTCCACACATTCATCCCCTCTCTAAAATCCACACAGCGATTAAAACATGATTTTAAGTGAGTATATAGCAAATCAATTAATCAATCAATCAGGAGTTAATCACTACCAAATAAAAATATAAGATGCATTCTAAACTGAAATCACTACGTTTATGCTCAGTTCATCACTCAAATTCAGCTCTGATGGCTTCCAGCCTGTCTCTGCCCCTCCATGCTCAGGGCCCATTCCTTATGCAGTTGCTTATAGATGGAGATCTTTTTCAAGATGGAGTTTCTCCAGCAAAAAGTCCTTAAGCCAGTTTTAAAGTGTGGTGAATTTTCTTGCTCCTGGGGTGGATTAATGTATGGGACAACTGGGTTCATGCCCAGGTATCCACCATGATGTGGGGGCCCCTCCGCTCTGCTAGGACTAGGGGCAAGAGTGAGGTAGGCCAGCTTAGAAGCCAAGCTCCAAGCTCCTGCCTTCTCCTGGGTTGGCTGGTGGATCGGCCATCTGTTACCTGGCTGGTTGACCTGCAGGGGTTATAGGGCCAACAGCCGTGTTCTGCATAGCCTCTGACATGGCCTTTGGACCACACCAGAAGCTGCACCACATGCACCAGTAGGCCCTGCCAGCTCCTGTGGCCCACCAGCAGAGCTGCAGCTGGCCTCTGGCCACAGGCGCTGCCCACTGCTGGACTGACTGTGCTGGGATCTAGTGTGGTGGGAAACGAGGACGGGGGGGGGGGCTGGGACCAGGTGTGGGGGACTGACCTGCACTGGGGCACAGGGGCCCTGCAGCCCCTGATCCACCACTGCTTATTCTAAACATACACACCCTCCTGGGATCAGGCAATCCTTTGTATCATTATCTTTCCCTTCTGAGCCAGGGAGCTTAATCTGCATTGCTTTTGTCATGTACCACTTCAGCCTTTGTTCTGTAAAACAGCTGTTTCTCTGCCCACTGCCCCACCCCAGGAATGTGAAATACATAGGAACGTTTTTCACATAGGTACACAATCAATCAATCAATCAATCAATCAATCAAATCATAGGGCTGGAAGGGACCTCGGAAGATCATCGAGTCCAACCCCACATGTATGATGCTTCAGGAAGCATGCTACCATAACAGTAACATAGAGCTTGTCATAAGCATTCAAAAAAGGCCTGGCATAGCCTATTTTTTATTAAAGCCTACAATTACATTGCTATAATGAACAGGAATGTTATGCAGATCATAGTGGAGGGGCACAGGGGGAGGAGTGCATTACTTAACAACGTCACCTGAAAATGAGAATGGGTGTTCACATGGTACTGTTGTAGTATCTATTGCAAGGTATTTACATGCCAGATATGCTAACCTTTACTATACCCCGTAGCATCATGGGATCATAGAACCCGAAAGGGACCATGAGAGGTCACTGAGTCCAGTACCCTGAACTCATGGCAGGACCTTGTACCCTTTTTAAAATATCTCCTTCATGCTTCAATTTGTAGATCTATTTATCCACAATCCAGATATTTATAATACAAATAATAATTAGGGCTGTCAATTAATCACAGATAATGAATGCAATTAACTCAAAACATATTAACACTTTTTTTTTTTAATGGCACACCAGGATGTCTGTCCTCCAGCCAGCTTGTTCTGTTGTTGTTTCTGCCTCTTGCCTGCCCACCACATCAAGTCATCCAAGCCAAGGTGCTCTGGATTGGTGGCCTGCCTCTCTGCTGCATGGAGTGGGGGTAGTAGAACCAATGTCAGGTGTTCCCCTCCCTCTGCTCCTATACCATTTGCCACTGAACTGGGGTTGGGGAACAAGGGGTCCCATACTCTGCTTAAGGAGGCACCTGTACGCAAAAACACACACACCCAAATTTGTCCTCTCTAACACACCCACACACCCACACTTCCCTTGACACACACAGACGTTCCCCTACAACACCAAAGATATTTTAATAAATGACATTGCATCATTGTTTAACTGTAAAAGTATAATTAATCATGATCATTTTTAATTGATAGTCCTAACACAAACAGAATTTGAATGTAAGAATAAAAATTGTTGTTAGCTTTATTGACCGAAAACAAACATTTATAGTGTGCTGACCTGCACATTTAATAAACCAGAAGAAAATAAGTATGTGTAACATATTTTCAAATGATTTATGGGTTTTTTTGTTAACATTATAACCACAATTTAGTTCACTGTATTACAGGGTTTTTTTTTCAACAAATACATATTTTTATAGGACACATCACTTCAGAACGTAGCATGCACGTGCACCACTGTACTTCATTCAGTTGCAGAGAAGTAGTCGTGTTAAGTCTGATTCAGCAAAAGAAACAAGGAATACTGTGGCCATGGATGTTGCCGCTGCTGGGCCCACAAGGCGCGGACCCCAGATCTACCTGGCAGTGCCATGGATCAAGCTCTGGCCGCATGCTGCTTACCAGCAGCAGTAGGAGCCCACTCTGAGCTGTCTACCACTTGCCAGCAAAGGAAGGGGCTAGATCCAGCTCCAAGCTGTTTGCCAGCAGCTGCAGGGGCTGGCTCTGAGCTGCCTTCCACTGGCTGGCTGTGGCAGGGACCTGACCGAGCTCCCAGCTACTTGCTGGCAGTGGCAGGAGCCACCTCCGAGCTTCCCCTCCACTTGCTGGCAGCAGCAGGAGCAGGATCCAAGCTGACTACGACTTGCTGGCCATGGCAGCACCCTGATCTGGCTCCGAGCCGCTTGCTGGCATTGGCTGTGGCCATATCTGGTCTGCCCTTGCTGCCAGCTGCATACCGGCAGTGATAGAGTCCAGATCAGGCCCAGGAGTGGATCGGGCTCTGGGGTGGGGCAAAGGGTGGACCCCACACACAGGCCTCAATCCATTTCTGGGGGCAGCAAGGTCCTGCCTTGGCACTTTCAAAAACTAACAAATGCCATAAATACATTTTTTAGTCTTTAAAAGTGTCACAGGACTCCTTGCTTGTTTTTCACTAAAATGGATTGTTGCTTTCTAAGATAATTTAAGTGAAACAATTCACAGTCTGATAGATATAGATATATGTCAATGGAGGTGGCAGACATCATGGTCCCCCAGCCCCCCCAACATAGCCCTCTAGACTATGGAGCTCACAGGGAGGAATGTTATGTGTAGATCTCTCTGATGGGTCTCATCTCCGGGCTATTTAGCTCAAGGGGAAGAATGTTAAGTATCGATCTCCCCTGATGGGCCTCGATTTCCTGGGTGAGTTTTTACCTCCCTCGCCTTGTGTCATCGGGGAGGGGGGTGAGTTTCTATCCCCCTGAACAGTTTCTCCGCACCCCCGTCACCACGAAGGAGGGATCATTGTCCAGGTCCCAGTTTTATCATTGGTCCTGACCTGCACCTCTCTTCCAATTGGCTATTTTATACTTTGGCCATGCAGTACACTATTTAAGCCCCTGCCTCAGTTGGCTCAAGTGTTCTCCCACCCTCGAACACTAAAGGGCATGTCACAAACTTGTCGGACTGATCCCCCAACCGAGACAGGGAGCTCCTGCCCGCGAGACTTTTGGGTGTACTCGAATTGCCAGCCAAACGATTACATACTGGGATGCTGCAGCTGGTCTGCCTCCTCGCTTTGGGTTCCACTGCGGTGCTAGGACAGGTATTATAAAGTGATACAGCTATTCTACTTTTTCTTTTCTCTATTATTCCATTTATGCATTGTTTATAAGTGTAGTTTTTTTTCTTTAGCCAGTGTTTATAAGTATAGCTTTTTCCATTTATGCATTGTCTATAAGTATAGTTTTTTCCCATTTATGCAGTGTTTATAAGTGTGGTTTTCATTTGTACCTTGTATAGTCCCTTTACTACATAGCTGTTTATTATCCCACTTGTAGCTTGCATAGTCCTTTTCACTGTGTAGCTGTTTACTCCCCCCACATAGGCATTTTTGTTGCTATTTCATTGTATGCCTTTATGAGACCACTATAAAATTTTGTCTATTGAAAATTGGTGTCCATCTGCTTGGTGGGTGTTGCCGGTCCATCGCAGTTACATCGCAAACCCGGGGTTCAACAATATAGATATAGATATAGATATAGATATAGAAAACGAAACATGCCCTTATCTACGGTACTACAGGGACTTCTTCCAAGATCAGTGGTAGCAATTTTTTTGACTATAGCCCAGGTCTCACATCATGTCACTTTTAATGGAAATTAGAGCAAGAGTGTTCATTCTGGTCTGCTCCATTATTGTGTGGTCAGATGTTTAAATTCTGCTTATTCTGGAGAATGACTGGTCAGCATCTCCTTTGTAACTGACACCATAAGATACATATGAAGAGTGATGCTGAAATTTGGAAAAGTGGATTCCAGGTGGCAAGTCTTCAGCTGCTCTAGTAGGGTAGCTGGCAAGTAGCCTCATTCATTTGCTGCAAAAGAACTAAACTGTTCAAACTAATCTTCAAAACTTGCTTTGGGATCAAATGCATAGTTTGCAACTAATGATGCAGCTACAGACAGGGATTAAAGTAAGCCAGAACGCATTGGAACGGCATTCTGGGGCCCACTATTTTTAGGGGCTCTGCATTCCAGGGTCCCTAAAAATAGAAAATGGAGCTGGAAATCTGCATTCTGGGGCCCACTGTTTAAAAATAGTGCACACCAGAACTCAGCGTTCTGGCTCCATTTTCTATTTCTAGGGGCCCCCGATGCTGAGACTCTAAATATAGCAGGCCTTGGAACACCATTCTGGCGTGTTCCAGGGGGCAGGGAGCTGCCCTGGCCTGGGCTGAGACTCCAGCTTTAGCCTGCTCTGACTGAGCAGGTTCAGGCCAGCACCTCAGCCCAGGCCAGGGCTGCTCCACAGAGACATGGCGGCCAGGTAAGGGGGCCCTGGCAGGGGGTTGGGGACAGGTGAGCTTCCCAGCAGGGAAAGGGCTCAGGGAAGGGAGTCGGGCCTGAGTAGCGGGGAAGACAGCACGGGACAGTGGGGGTTGGGGGACAAGTGGTGAGATGGGGACCGGGGACAGTAGCTGGGGTGGGGGCAGGCACAGAGGGGCAGTAGCTGGGGCAGCAGGTAGGCATGTGGGTGACAATAGCTGGGGGGAGTAGGTGTGGGGGAGCAGTAGCTGTGGTGGGGGGTAGGCATTTGGGGGGTAGTAGCTGGGTGCGTGATTGGGCCTGTACTGGCATGAGGGCGGCCTGCCAATTTAGAAGGGTTCTGGGGCTCGCCAAATTATACTTTAACCCCTGGCTTCAGAAGAAATCTCAGTGTGCTACATGTAGTGGAAGTTGTTTAGGATGCCAAAACCCTTATATATAAATTGGTACAAGCTACCAAATGACATTGCAGGAACACTTTCAAAATGTCAGTTAGAAATTTAAAAGGTTTTACTCTATGGTGTCTGGCCTCTGCAGTTCTGCATTTGGTATTTTGGATTCAGATGCCTGTTATTTACATTTTGCTGTTCAAAGAGTCCAAATGCTCCCATTTCATCAAAACTGATCGTGCAGATGCCTTAAAATTATCACTCAGTGCAGCGCCGGATTTTGGTGTTCGTAGGCCGTATGCACTTTAAGCTATTCTAATGCTAAACCATGTGTCTTTCCTTATTTCTTCTGCTTTTTTTAATTTTTTCTCTCCTTCGTAGGCCCTAAATATTGTGTAGGCCCTAGGCACTGTACATACAGTGCCTAATGGGAAATCCAGCACTGACCCAATGACTGCAAGAGTTGGACAGCGGGACCAAGGCTGAGCTCTTACAAACTGGCTGATAGTTATTAAAAAAATCTCCTTTGAGAGTAAAGAGAGGGCACATATTTAGGAGACTATTAACTCACTGTTCTGTTTGTTGAAAGGGACCTTTAAGTCCATGTTCCAAGGACTAAAAAAAAAAATGCTAACCCTTCACATGTTTTCACTTCCCACTCCTGGGCCAAAACCCACAAGTAATTGCATAACCTCAACACATCTGTCTTTTCCAAACTCTCTATACTGGAAGTTACTAGTGCTGGGCTGGTGTGGGTGGGGATTACAGCAGAGTGACATTGTTTGAACAAAAGTGCTTTTGGCTGAGGAACACAGCTTGGGCAATAGGTAAACTTTTGCAAACTAGTTTGGTTTTAAAAGCCCCCATAAACAAATCGCCAAAAAAAAAAAAAAAGCCCACCACCATAAAACCCTGACAACAAGAAAACAAAAATCCAACAACAATACCAAACATTTTGGTCTGACATTTTTCAAATAAACTATTTTGATTCTTTTGGTTCAAAATTACTCTTCCTTGCCATATTTCCTTTTAATTTTATTTTAAAAATTCTAAAAAATATTTTAAAAGACTCAAAATCAAAATGAAACCTTTTCTTTTACCTTGAATGAAATATTTTATTTAAAAATATAAGAACAGACAAACTGGGGCACCAGGGCTCCATCTAGCCCAGTATCTTGTTTTCCAGCAGTGGCCAATGTGAACTGTATCAGAGGTAATGAACAGACCAGGCAATCTTCAGTTGATCTATCTACCTTCCTCTGTAGCAAGGGGCATGACTGAACTGCTGGTGGATTCTCTGTCTTTAAAAAGTCTTTAAATCATGATTTGAGGACTTTAATAATTTATTTATAAGTTAGAGATCTACTGCAGGAGTGGGTGAGCGAGGCCTGCATTGTTCAGGAGGTCAGACTAGATTATCATATCAGTCCTTTCTGACCTTAAAGTCTACGGGTATGTCTATACTTACAAGTTATTTCAAATTAAGGAGGCTTAATTCAAAATAACGTATTCCCTGGCCAAGCATACATTTTATTATATCGAATTAAGCAGTTCCTTAATTCAAATTAAGGAAGAGCTAATTCAATATACTAAGACCTACTTTTATTTCGTATTAATTTGTAATTCAAAGTTATAAATTCAGAATAACCCCATTTTAGCTGTGGAGAAGGGTTATTTTGAATTAATGGGCTGGGAACAAGGGCTTCCCAGCATGAGCCTATCTCCACTAGGGGCAGGGAACCCCTGACGGGCTGCTTTCCTGACCAGCTGGTATGCCGATCTAGCCCTCCAGCTAACCCCTCTGTGCAGGCTGTGAGAGCTAGGAGCCATATGGGAGCCTCATCTAGCTCTGAGCTGCTTGCAGTACCCTGGAAGCAGCTTAGAGGCTGGTCATTTTCACAGGCCCCAAATCCTCTTACAAGATTTGGGGGCATGGGGGTGGAGGGAGTGGAATCTGATGTTGCTGAAGGTTTGACTCAGCTTTTTCATCTTTTGTGGTTGGCAGAGCTGTGGACGGGAATGGGGAAAATTTCACTGGGCAGGATTTGGAAGTTTTTCCCAGCCCCTGTGGAGTGCTGGACTGGCCCTGTAATGTACAGACAGGATTCTCTCACCACTGCAGAGTCCTGCTGCAGGGATATAAACAGGAGCATGGAGAGTGGACAGTTCAGATAGAGGACAGTGCCTCAAATGAACACCTCCAAAAACCACCCTTCCCCCCAGTCTGTTGGGTCTCGGCAGGGACCTTCTCCGTCCCATGATTCACACCTCTTGGCTCTGAGTCCTCCTCATGCTCCTCTCCCTATCTCCCAGATGGTCCTGGCCCCCTGCCTTTATCTCGCCCCTCCCAAGGGCTGTTTGCAGAGAGCACTATAAAGGGGCTGACCCAGCAGACAGCCAGGGTGCAGGGAGCCAGCCGACAAGTCTGCGTTTCTGCCTCCCTCACCACCCTCATACTGCACCATGGGGAAGGACAGGCTGCTTGGTGGTCTGAGCATCTTCCTCTTCCTCCTCTTCCTCCTTCCTGGAGACACCTCACCTACCACTGAACCGTAAGATACATTCACAGAGCAGGCTTGTGTTGTTTTGCTTTTCTTTCCATCATCCCCCTCCCAGCTTTGCCATCCCTCCATTCTGCCTAGTCACACCTGCTGTTCCAGCCCATGGTCCCCCACACAGCTCTACCAGTGCCCCTCACTCAGTCCTGCTCTGCAGCCACCTGCTAGCCCAATTCCCTTGCCTGTGAGTGAGAGCTCACACAAGTGTTTCTCCTGTCTCCTCTTCTTTAAAGCCAGTTCGCTTCCCTTGGCAGAGGAAGACTGTGCTTGTTCATAGAGTCTGACCTAGATTCCTGTCCCTCAGCATAGACCCTGGCAGTGATGCCCGCTACTGGAATATACAACTGGGTCACTGCAAACCCATAGTCTGGCTGCAACCGCCCCTTCATCAAGGGGCTGATGAAGGGTGTGACCGAGGACAGCCATGACCTGGGCTCACTCTGGGTATCCCTTTGGCAGTGTGGACTGGCAGAGAGTTTCTCTGGAGTCCAGCAGAGATTAAACCATTTGCCCTCCAGTGGGCAGACCCCTCTCCTAGGTACGGGACCCCACCTCTCTGATGTTCACAAGCCGGTGAAATTTACACTGGCCTGATTCAGCAGGGGATGGATCTAGTCCCATAACTCCAGTGTCACATCTCCTAACCCACAGAATGCTCATTTGTTATGCTAAAGCACGATACAAACAGAGTAGGCACATGATACCTCTTCCAAAGAGTTCACAATCTAGACTCACCAGAGACTGGAATTGTTAATGCAATTGAGCTAGGGAGTCTGATATTTCAAAAACTGGGTTTCAGTGGAAATCAGAACACACAGTCAACATTTTTCATGAAATGGAAATTCCAGAAGATTTTGATTTTGACTCTGCTGTTGTCAAAATGAGAAAGCTGAAACTATTCATTTAGACATTTTTCTATTGGAAATGTTGCTGAAATTGAGACATTCTTGCAAAATGTCTCCATTGTGATGAAACTGCATTTGCAAAAAGAAAATGGTTTCATGTGAACTCTTTTGCCTTGCTCTATTTTAATCTTAGCATGTAATTTGTGTTGGTTTAGATTTATCTGCATCCTGCATCTTTAAATGTAACCAAGGCCTTCCCCCTGTCCAGTTCCTACTGGAGAAGCAGCTGCATTTTCCTGTTTCATTTCTTTCAGTTCTTTCTCCCCATCTGTCTCACAGAGGCCTGGCTTTTGCCTGCTCTTGGTCCCTCAATCTAAACTGGCTGAAAGGCAGAGGAAGAACACATCAGGGCTAGAACTAGAAGAGCTGGCACACAGGGCAAGCAACAGCAGATGTGCCCTCCCCCTTCCTGGGCCAAATCCTGCCTCAGCTGTTAGAAGGGAGTTGGATCTGGACCCTTGCATCACCAGGACTGCCCCAGCCAGGCAGCTTCCCTGCTGGTTGGCTGTCTTCCTCAGAGGGTTACCTTCTTGGCCGGTCGGCACGGTCTCCCAGTGGGGCATGTTCCCTACTGCCCTGCCAGCTGGCTTTCCCGGCTGGCTGAGTCCCCCAGAAGGGTGCTCCAAAAGCTCCTTCTAAAAATCAGCACCTAGGGCTTTGCTGTGGTTGCCCTGCTGTAGTTCCTGCCCTGGAACACTTCATGGGCACAGTTACCGAGTCTGATCTGGTGCTTTAATGTAAATTTTAAGGAAATAGTTTGAATATTTGTGACTATATTGCAAAAAAACAGAAATTTAAGTTAATAATTGACAAACAGTGCTTCAAGGAGCTCAGCAAAACATGGCAGCACTGGGAGGTCACTGCTGAAATATCTCTGAGAGCCAAGCTGCTGGAGCATTTGTTACTGTTAGAAGAAGCCTAAGGAAGTGAATGAGAAAAAAACCTACTGTCATCAACTGGCTTGGGATCAGGCCCTAACAAAGAGTGAAGAGGGATTTAATCAGAACCAGGTTAAGGTTATTCCTATCTGACTTTCTCATTCTGAAATCATTTTGAAGCTCCTCTGTCAAAAAGAATGATGTACATCCAACCTTACAACAGTGACACTCTGCCAGTGTCGCTGGTCTGAGTTAATGGGCTGCAGTCATGGCCAGTGGGATCTCCTTCAGTAGTCCAAATCACTCTGCTGTAGGCATGGCTGGCAAGGTGAACATCAAGGTAGTTGAAATCCTGGTTAACGTTTGAACCTAGTTAGCACTTTTCATCCAAAGATCTCCCTGAAAATTCAAGAGACTGTAAGCAGCATCTGCAGGATGTTGCATCTTATAAATGGGGAAACTGAGGCACGGGGAGTTGAAGCAACTTGTCAAACAGCACAGAGTACATCACTGAAAGGCCCAGGAAAAGCAATGAGCTCTCTGGCCAAAGCCCTGTACACCAAACCAGCCTGCCCTTTCAGCATGATGGCTGTTCCCTACATTCACAGGTTAGTGCACACAGTGATCTGTACATTTGAATCTCTCCCTTACTGAGGACAATAGCTAACACACCTAGCCAGAGAGGTCACATTAAAACCTCTGATATGCAGCTGTGTAACTGCCTCCCAGGCTCTGTGGGGTTACAACAGGCATTTCACAGAAGACCCATCCTCCTTGTTCAAATAGGATTTTGAGCCTCAGGAGGGGGCTGTGGAATGCACAATAATCAATTAACAGCTGGGAACTTTTCAAGCCATTCCCGCTCCCTGCTGTGAGTCTGAACAAACAGCCCTTGTACAGCAGTCACTTTGCACAGAAACAGTTCTTTCACTCCCCATGATGGCAAGGTTCCTGGCTGAGTGAGCAGACCACCTAACATGTTACAAAAATATAATAAAATTCACCTTTGTGTATGTGTAACTTGCAGTTCAGATCACTGCTAGAGGATTAGGCTGTCACACTGGTCCTTTCCCTTTCATCAGCAACTTCTCCCTTAGCCAGTCCAAACTCTCTGACCTGTGTCCTTTTCCTTCCCAGACAATACATGGTGTTAGTGCCCTTTCTGCTCCACACCAAGGTTACTGAGAGGGTCTGTATCCAGCTGACCCACCTGAACGAGTCTGTGACGCTGAGTGCCACACTGGAATACGCAGGGGAGAACAGGACACTCATTGAAGACACTGTGTCACAGAAGGACGTGTTCAAGTGTGTCCTGATCACAGTGAGTCTCTGACACCCCTGGGTTCATTACCTGAGTCGGTATGATACTGACAACCCGGGACAAACCCTGCAATGCCTCATACATCAGGAACCACAAAGAGAGACCAGATGAGGTAGAAAATGTTGAAGGAAAACCCCAGCCCCTACAGGCAGTGCTGTGGGTGACTCATGAGAAGTGGTCTCCACTCAGTACTGACCTCAGGGCCCCCGCATGGGGCTGGGGGATGCTGTTGTACAGGCTGAAGCATCAGTGAGTTTGTTGAGGTATTTTTCTCTCTGAATCTGTTCTGAACTTAAGGCTGCCACCTGGCATCCCATTTCTCAGGGGTTCCACGAGCCTCAGAGGGAGAGCGGAAGAAGAATGCAAGGAGACTCCTGAGGTGGAGATTAGAGAAGTTCCCAAAGGCAATTAACATCCATCTTGTGCCACTCTCTGGGGCCAGTTCAGGACTGTTTCCTGCATCACTTGAGGCTGGTGGTGGGGGGATAATAGAAGAAAATAGACCGAGCACAGAATTAGTCAGCTGCAGCTTCCCATTTCCATACATGGCTGGCATCCCCAGCTGGGGGGACCTGATCGCAGTCCATAGATCCCTGTGAGGCAGGAGAGTAATGAGGGAAGGGAAACGACTCCAAATCTTGGACACAGGCAGCATGAGGGGTGAGGGGCAGAAAGAAAAGCTGAGACTGAGACAGTGGGTAGGGTTACCAGAAGTCAGGCAAAAGGAGGACATGTCTTCCTTTTTACCTTCACATTCTCCACCCAGCAGGCATTTTAAAAACATGTGTTTTTGTCTGGCTTTTTACTTACAGGGGTTAAAGTACATTGGAATGCTGTCAACACCCTGTTTTTAAAGGAAAGCATTCCAGGACCCCCTAAAAGGAGAAGAATATTATATTAATACTACATTTTCTTTATGTGTCCTCCAATGTCCTCCTTTTCGTCCTTCCCTGTCCTTCTTTCCATGCTTTGATATTTGGCAACCGTAACACTGGGGAAAGTACTTCAGGTATCAGCTAAGGCCCCATCACTGCAGATTCCCCTGAATACAGCAGATGTTAGTGGGGTTAGAGAGGAGAAGAGTCTGGAAGAAGGTAGGGTGAGGTCAGACTGGCTAACCCTGGCTTTCTTTCCTTGGGCCTCACACTCCCGGGTTCTGACAGGTAAATGGTGCCTTCTAGGCTGGATTCCCTGCAAAACTCTGGCCTCTGAAGGCTCTGAGCAGAGAGGCATGTCTCTAAGTCAGCTGCACTTCCACTGTTTTCCAGGTTCCTGTGTCCAGTAGCCAGACAGCAGCATTTCTCACAGTGCTGGTGAAGGGGCCTACACTGACATTCAGAAGCCGGAAATCGGTGCTGGTCAAGAACTCAGAGACCTTGGTCTTCGTCCAGACAGACAAAGCTATCTACAAACCTGGACAAAGAGGTACAGGGAATGGGGTGTGCAATTACATACAGAGTAGGAAATCCTCCCTGCCTCCTTAGAGATCCCACAACTCATCACCAAGTTCTTACAGGGGGCAGTAAACCTTCCTTCCCTTCACCTCTCTACCAGTCACAGACTTGGGGAGTGAGGTACGCACATCATCCCTGCCACATGACCACATGTCACTGCAACTGGAGCAGCCCACTCGCAGCCCCTGTCTTAATGACTGAGGGTTACTGATAAAATAGCTGCCAGTTTAACAGTGAAAATCTCTCCCTCTCTCCATCACACCCTCTGCAGTTTTGTTTCGGATCGTCTCTCTGGATGAAGGCTTCCATCCCGTGAATGAGAAGGTAGGCCTGGTCACTCGTTGGTGTCCATGGTTGACTTGGAACTCCTTGTGATTCCTGAGGAACTTATTTCTATTAACAGACATCTAGGGTTAGTTGTAAAAGCAACTCTGTAAAGCAAATGATCTGTTACTACCCATATCTTCTTTGGAAGATGTGTCTTATGGCTGTATATGGCTTATAGGCCTTTTTCTGTGAACAGCTAATGGAAATTCTTCTTTAGAGTCCAGGGTTGAGGCCTGGGCAATTAGATCTAAGTTCTGTACCTTTGGCTGTTGCCATGAGTTTTGAATAGCCACCATGTGCAACAGAGTGACAAACTTTACAACAGTGGTGGGCACAAATTTGCTGTGACATGGAACCCAGTAATGATTTTTTAAAGTCACTGTTCAGAGACTAAATCCCTCTGAGGTATATTCATAGACAGCTACTAAAAAAAATAATAATAATCCAGTCTCTTAGATCTGACCCTCCACCAAGCATCCTGGCTACACACAGGAGATTATGGGGTTCTCTCCTATCTGCTTCCTGTCTCTGCCATGACATCTGATCATGTGAGGCAAAATCCCAAGAGGAAGTAGGGTTAAAAAAGCATTGAAATAGGATGCTCCTTGCTCTGACATGATGAGACATATTCCAGTCTCATTTGTACCCTTGTTACCTTTGAACAACTCCACTGACTTTATGGAAACTGGAGTTGATATGAAATCCTACATTGATGGGTGCATTAATAATGCCATGGACACCAGTTATAGGGTGCCAAATTTGGCCCATGAAACTAAGCTGATTCTGAGATTATTTTGGGAAAAAATCTTAAGGAGAAAGTTCATCTTCCCCTGGAGCAGGAAATGGAATTTGTTCTGTTAAGATCATGTAGCCAGAGGTTAGGAAATTGGAAAAAGTCCAAGGGGGAGGGGGAAAAAAGAGAGAGGTTTTAAAAAGCAGATCTATGAGGGAAGGTTGAAAGAACTGGGCACATTTAGTCTAGAAAAAAAATGCTGAGAGGGGACATCAGATGTGTAAAATGTTGTATAAAGAGGGCAAAAATCAATTGTTCTCCATGTCCAAGACGCGAGGAGATATCCACACGATGATTTTAAAGCGAAACAACCACCGTTGTCTCTCTTTAAAAAAAGTTATGCTCCAATGTTGTTTCCTTGTTTTGAAATGACAAGACTTGTCATATCAAAACAAGGAACTTTAAATCCAAAGAGTGAAACCTAATAGGAAAACAAAATAACCCTTGATTCGGAAGGGTTGTTTCAAAATAATGCCGTTTGTCTGCTTTATTTCAAAACACCCCTGTTTCGAATCAAAGGTTTGACCTTCCTCCCAGGGTTCATGGCACCCTGGAAGGATGTCCCAGGTCCCCTCAGCACCCTGGCCAGGGATGGAGAGGGGGTGCAGGGGGCCACAGGGGGGCAGCAGCTGGGGCAACCCCTTTGCCAGGGCTGCCAGTTCCTGCCCAGGTGGCTGGTGCGAGATCTGGCTTGACCCTCTTGCTGGGATTGCCAGCTGCCACGTGGGCGGCAGGTCCCCAAGAAGCCTGGCCCCGCAAACGTGGCTTAGCGGCTGCTGCCCAGGTGGGGGGTCCCCCAACCAGCCGGCCTGTTGCTCAGGTTCCATGGCTACCGCCCAGGTGGTGAGTTCCCGAACTGGCTCACCCCGCTGCCTGGGCTAGGCAGCTGCCGGCCGGGCAGGGGTTGCGGGAACCAGCTGACCTCACTGCCCGGGCTTGGCAGCTGCTGGTCTGGCAGCGGGGACAGAGCTCTGGGGGCACCCCCTGTCCCCCATTCCCTGGTCACTTGCAAGAGGCCAGGGGAGATGCCAGCTCCCCCAGCCCCCTGGGCTTCACAGCCTGGCAAGTTTTACAGGTGTGAAATTGACCAGGCTGTGGAGTGGCTGGACTCTGCAGCCTGGTCAATTTCACAAAGTTTCATGCCTGTGAAATTGACCAGGCTGTGGAGCCTGCCCCAGGCTGGGGGAACTGGCATCTCACCTGGCTGCTTGAAAGCGGCCAGGGGCTGGGGGACCAGGGCACCCTTTAGAGCTCACCGCCCGCTGCTCGGCCACAGGAGGGTGGAGCAGGGCGCCCCAGAGCTCACCCGCCAGTCACTCGGCCATAGGCAGGTGGACCGGGGTACCCCAGAGCTCACCCCCTGCTGCTCAGCCAGCGGCGGGGCTACAAGGGCACCCTGACTTGTGCCCTTCACCCTGCCACCGGCAAAGCCCGGGGGGGGGGGGAGGAGGAGTGTCCCCATCTCTTTCTTGGGGGCTTTTTTCTTCTGTCACTGGCTCTGAAGAGCCAGTGGCAAGGGATTGGTTGGCAACAGGGCCCTGTCGGGGGCCATGTTGCCACACCTCCCATGGGCCCCCTCTCCTGATCGAAATAGCAAGTCCTGTGTTCGGACTTGTTATGTCAATTTGGTGGTTTTTGCTTATTTCGATTTAAGTGAATTTGAAATAATGATTTTATTTCAAAATAACTTATTTTGAATTCACTTATTTCAAAAAAAGCATTTATGTTTGAACATAGCCTGATTGCAGCAAGGAAGATTTAGGCTAGAGAGTAGGATAATGTTTCTAACTCACTCTAAGGATAGTTATACGGTGGAACAGGTCGTCTGGTGGGATTGTGAAATTCCTGTCACTGAGAGTTTGTAAAATCAAGTTGGACAAACACCTGTGAGAGATGATGTAGGTTTATTGCAGTGGCATAACTATGGGTGTGCCTGGGTGGGCCACGGTCCTTCCACTTTCAAAGCAGGTCCACCTGATCCTTTGCTTCTCCTGCCTATGCTCCACTTAAATTTGGAGCATTAAGCAGCTTTTGGCAGGCTGCTACTTGAATTTCTTGCAGCTGACCACGGAAACGGGAAGTTAGGGAAAGTGGCTTGGACAACTGGAGTGTTTACAGCTTTCTGAACTGCCTGGTTCTAGTCACATGACAAGAAGTAGAAAGCTGCTCACATCCACCAGAGTAGGTCACAGGGCCTGCCAGAAAATCTGTTCTGAATAAGCCCCTGGTTGACTGGGACTGACATCAGTGCAGGGAATGAATTAGTTGACCTCCTAAGGTCCATTCCAGTCCTACAATTTTGTGATTTTATGATTCTATCCCCTATGGTAATGGCCTGCTGTTGGTAGAACTAAGAACCTCCAACCATCTTCCGTATTACATTTTATAAATCATAATCCTCAATATGTGGCATCCTTACTGGCCCTCTAAATATGTCTAACAGGACTTTGGAGCTGGGCGACTGGACAGCAGGGCACTCGAACCTCCAGGGCCAAAGGTGGTCATTACTGTGATAGTAAAGGAGCACTCTAGTGTAACAGGGAGTTTTTGATCACAAAGAAGTATAACACACTGCCAGAGAAGTTAGTGCTCTGAACAAAAGAGCAAAGATTAACTGTCAGAAAAACACCATTGGTTTCCACAGGCAGAACGAGACTGGAATGAAGGACTTTTCTTTTCCATATGATACTTTCATTGCTGACATTAGGTATATCATAAGGGCCCGATATACCCACTCTGGTGGCATCATTTACACCAGAGCAAAGTAGGCATAAAATGTGACCAGATGGGAATGGTAGCTGTGTGCTCCACTTTCCACTGGTGTAGATGACAGCCCCAGGGGTGGGCCAGCAGTTAGCCAGCCTCTGAGGAGATCACTTTTATCTAGTGAGTAAAGTATGTGACTGGTTCTCAAGACCCCTATGTCTGGCTCTGTCAGACCTTCCTGCACATCATCCACATTGATCTAGCTGGCCCTCCTCCTGCAACCTCACCACCAACTTGTGCGTGCAGCAGGCTTCCCTGGGCAGGCTTCCCAGCCCCACATGATGCTGCAGCATAGAATACTGAGATATTCAGTTGCCATCTGAAAGTCCTGGAAAATGGAAAATTTCCAAATGGCTGCATGCTCAGCATCACATTTCCAAAGTGCCTCAGTGACCTAGAAATGTAAGTCTCATTTTCTGAAGTGACGTGGACACTTTGGGCCAGTTTTCCAAAGGGATTTAGATGCCAGAGATGGAGGTAGCTGCCTAATGGGATTTTCAAAGCACAAAGACCGGTTAGGAGCCTGACTCCCACTGAGTGCAGTGGGACCTAAGTACTGGAAACTCTCCAGATGTCTTTCTGCATTGTTAGGCACCTTAGCACCTTTGCAAGTCTGACCCTGAGTCTCACTGAAAGTCAGAGGTGCTCGGGCTTCAGGGCCGCAGAATCTCCAAGGTATGTAGGTGCCTGACTCCCGTTCAAATCAATGGGACTTAGACACCTAAACCCATGGTGGAGCTGGGCTTAAGTACCCAAGTATTTAAGTACCTAAATTACTTTTCAAAATGGCCCCTAAGTCACTTTGGTGATGTTGAATATTTTACCCTGAATCCTCTAAATGCAAACTGAAGTGTTTAATTCCAGAGTTGTGTTAAAGTGACCAGTACAGGCTGTAAGGAAAAGGACCCGGTGAAGTTTCTCATTAAGAACTATACAGCAAGGAGAGAGGGGAATGCAGAGGAGAGAGAGAAAAGTGCACTAAACAAACTACACTGCAAACTTTGAAATGAGCTCTGTGCACTTCTTTCTGTAGTACTAACTCTGCTTCTCCCTGTTTTCTCCACAGTTTCCGTTGGTTTACTTCCAGGTAAGTGGGCGCAGGGATTTCTATTCGCTCAGCCCCAAGCTGAATGCTGCAGAGATAGGTGGCGGGTGACTCCCAGCTCTGCAGCAGAGTACATGGTATTTGTTGTTGTGACAACTAGGTTGCTTAAAGCAAGTACATGAGTGTGAGTCTGTATGAAAGAGTCCTGCATTCACCTCACCCATCCCTGGATGCTGCATGTGTAGCACCACAGCTTGTATCACTCCAGAGACTTCAGTCCTTCACTGCAGCCCAACACTGGAACATGATTTGCCAAGGGAAAAAATGGACCTGGGACCTTTTCTGCTTCTTTAGATTGTTTATAGGAGCCAGAAGGGGTCTTTTGTGAAAGTAGCCCTGGTCTGCACACAGATTTCATGCTGGTCCAAATATGTCAGTCAGGGGTGCAATTTTGAACCAGAAGAGTTATACTGGTACAGCTGGTAGTGTGCCACGGTTATACCAGCCTAAAGGTGCCTTACACTGGCCTAGCTCATTCCCCTTCCCATACAGGGATAAACCAGACTGCTCAAAGGCATCTTTATCCTGAGGCCATCCATCTAGGGCACCAACAACTAGGGGGCACCATGGGGCAGGGCTGGAGCCAGCAAGCCCACCCTCCCCCCTGCTCCACGTGTAGCCCAGGGCAGAGCAATGCAGGGAGCTGTGGGCTGGCGGGCTGGCTCTGCTCCAGGTAAGTGTGGGGGGCAGGGGGAGGGATGTGTTTGTCTAGGCCAAGGAGCAGTGCTGCCACCAGCATTTGGCCACAGGCAGGGATCCAGCCTCAGCAGGGGGAGTGGTGTCACCACCGAGATTCAATCCAGCAGCCCGCCCCATCTGCTACTTGGCCATACTTGGGGGGGGGATGTGTGCTAGCAGGAGTGGGAGTAGGGGTGTGCCAAAATCTCAGATGCCTAGGACACCAAAAAACCATGGGCCAACACTGTTTATTCTGCTACAACTTTGTCCTCTCTGTGGGGCAGGGTTTGAACTGCTGTCACTAGACCGGTGCAGCTAACGCTTCTTTTGCTATTAGGAGTTTAGCTCTTCTCTACCTTGTTAGTCTCTGTGGGCAGAAGAGAACAGGGCAAGTGACAGCAAGGCGAGAATCCAGGGAGACAATGCTGAGCACTTGAGAGGGGAAGGGATCTCTAGGATTATTTGTGGTTGTTTGGTTGGTTTTTGTGAACAGCTGTTTGATTCCAATGATTAATAAACAGTTGGAATAAGAGCTGCCTCTCTGGAAACAGTGTGGCCTAGATAGACAACTGTGCTCAGCCTCAGTAGACCTGGGTTTTTTTTCTAACTCTACCAACCCCTACTGGTCACTTTAGGAAGTGAGTTCACTTGTTTGTACCTCAGTTTCCCCATATGTGAAAAAGGAATACTAAGCTTTTTAAATCATGTTCAAATCTATGGAAAGTGCTAGGTATTGTTGTTTTTGTTGTTTGGTTTTTTCGTTTCCAACTCTCACTTTCTCAGTTAAGATGGGGCAGCTCACACTAAACACATCTGAGATCTGGTGGAAAACCAGGGGGAGAGCAGACATGGCTAGTTCATTCTTGCTAGTTCTGAGGTTAAAACAAGAAGCAGGGAAAAAGAAAACACCTTAAAAAAGCATTCAGACCTCCTCTGTAAATCCATCATAATGATGGCAAAGGTGGCACAAGTCCAATTTTAAAGAATCTTTGGAAACCTCCTTTGAGTCCTGTGCTCATCATTTCATCCCCTGCTCTTCCTTGCCCTGGGCTACCCACTTTCCACTTGACTTACTTATGGGGCCAGTTCTCAGTCACTGCAGTAGTGCAGTTGACTGGACCAGCTATAAGTCCCTTCACCCATTGCACCTGCATTGTCCCTTGGTGTGGACTCTTGGAAACAGGGCCTCCTCTTCCTCGCCCCCATGACTGGTAACCAAGATGTCACTCACATCCCCTGTATTACCTGGCTCAGTGATAATGTCTGAATGAAGTACATCTGCTTGCAGAGCAGTCAGTCAGTCACCTGGGACTATCTAAAGTAAATAGGCTTTTGATGGTAGCCAACATACAGGGGAGAAAACAAACAGGAAAGGAAAGAGTGTGAACATTAACCATGATACTGAGTGGTCTGCAAAGGGCACATAAAGCTATCTATCACTTTTAGTTTCATCTCTGCTGGTTTCTACTAGAGATGAGTGTAAACTGGAATTTAGAAGAAGGTTAGGATCAGGTCTGCTCAGACCTGGTTTCATGCATTGGTTTGGCCTGTTAATCAATTAGTAATGAACAATTTTGCTTTCACAGAGATGAGGTTTCAGATCCAGCCTCTGGACCTGGCATCAGACTTGTGCAAAAGCATGCTCAGGCCCTGATCTGATGTATTCAGATTGTCCCCTGCATCCTCCATCCCCATGCACTTGGGGCTCCTATGCATTGAGTAGCAGCCTAAACAACAATATATTCAAGACCAGATTAGCATTTCCATTACCCACTGCTTTCCACATATGTGTTCAGGGAAGATTTTCTCTGCCCCCTCAGTATCTTCAGTACTTCAGTCCTCATCCAGACCAGCTGCCAGTTCCCACACTGCAGCATAACTTTAAGGCTCCCAGATATAGAGAAACCCAACCAGGTCTGTGCTGCGGGCTTTGATCTGGTGGGTAGAAAATGGAATAGATTTGGTGCTGGTATCTGACTGTTAAACCACATGCTGATTGCACAGGAAAGGACTCTTAGTTTGTTAGTCTTTCAAAGTGCCACTGGACTCCTTGTTTGTTTTACTGAACTAGACTAACACAGAAATTGTCATTAAGGACTTGTCATTACAAACCCATACAGTCTCCTGTGAATATCTAGAGCTGGCCACCAGGTGTCCTTCCCTTAGCTACAGAGTAGGATGGTGTAGCTCATGTTTGTCTACCCAATATTAAACTGCAACTGCTGTGCTCTGCAGGCCGATGCCATGTAGCCAGCAAATGAAGGGTTAAGAGTCATCCTGTCTCGTGACTTTGTGCTCTCCTCACTTCTAGGACCCGCAGAAAAATCGTGTGTACCAGTGGCGAGAAGTGGAGTTAAGCAGGGGCCTCACCCAGCTCTCCTTCCCCCTCACGTCGGAGCCCATCCAAGGCCCCTACAAAGTGGTGGTGCAGAAGGAGTCAGGGACCAAAGTAGAGCACTCCTTTACTGTGGAGGAATATGGTAAGCAAGGACCCCACTCACGGCTGGGGAGGGGCTGTTGGAAGCAGATACAGCAGTCAGGGATCCATTCCATGCAGAAAATACAGTTCAGAATTGCCCAGGGTGTAGCTGAGTGAAGAGAAAGCTGAGGAATGGCCCAGGAAAACATGGATTTTTCAGGGTGTCAGTATCTCCTGCAAGGGTCCCATTTGTAGCTCTTGCAATAGGACTCACTCTGAGCCTTCAGCCTGTCATGTGTGTCTCCCTCCCCACTACTTGAACTGCCAGCCAGGGTCACTGTTCACTGGGATCTGAACACAAAGGTGGTCCCTCTGGCCTGAGCTGTAACTCCTTGAGTCTCAATACAATGCAACTTTGTTTCTGTGCTATTCGAGGCAGAGCGAGAACCACCCCAGAAAATGCTCCAGGCATTTACATACATCCCAAGAGCTTGCATTCAGTAAGCCCATGGACCAGTCCATTCTGAAAGGGTTAGTAATGGTGGCCATTCACCTCCCACTGCTGGTCTATCAAGAATTCTGAAATTTCACAGACTCCACTGCTTCTGGGGTGTGTGCTGGCGCCTGTGGGACTGTAAAGCAGTGATCGGGCACCCATAGTGCAAACTTTCAAAGGTGGTGCACACTGATGAGCAACGCAATGTGAGCCCCTGACCGATCTGTGCTCCTGGGCTGATCTTCCTGGCCAGATCTTCAGCTAGAGTAAACTGGGACAGCTGCGCTGATGGCCAAGTAGCTGTGGTGACCGATAGCGGGCCAAAGATCTGCCCCTATGCATTGGGGTGGGGGGTGGCAGAAGAGGTCGTGGCTGTCACGCAGTGGGGAGGTAACAGTGATGTGCACTGGCTCCCGCCACTCTGCTCAGCCTCTGGTCCTTCTCTCCCTCAGTGCTGCCCAAGTACGAGGTGCTGGTGAAAGTACCCAAGGTAATCACCATCCAGGAGGAAAAGCTGAAAGTGACCGTCTGTGGTCTGTGAGTAGCGGGGTTTGAGTCACTAATTTCTGCAGGGCTGTAACTACAGATATTGGCGACCAGGGCAAGCACCCTGAAAATTGCCTGGTCTGGGGCACAATCTGTCCCCATCAGCTGCTGGAAGGTGATGTGGATCTGGATTTGTCCCTCACTGCTGCAAGAAGGCAGCAGGGATCCAGATCCAGCCCCAGCTGCCCCTGGAAGGCTGCAAGAAGCCTTATCCATCCCCAGCTGCCTACCAGCAGAGGCTGGGGCTGCCCGCCATGTTGTGGTGGTGGCTGGGGACAGATGCAGATCCCCCCTGCCCTGCTGCCAGTTTCCCTGACTCGCCCTGAGTCCTTGACCCATTCCCTAATCCCCCACCCTGCTGCTGGCTTCCTGCGTTCCCCCGAGTCCCTGACCCCTTCTGACCACCCCCACCCTGTGGCCAGCTCCCCCTGGTCTCCTGTGCCTTCCCCGCCAACTTCCCCATGCCCTTTCTCTACTGGCTGCCCGTTCCCAACCCACCAGAACTCCTCTTTCCACTTACTTGGCTGGCCACCAGAGCTGCTGCTACCTGACTGGCCATGCCACAGGCTGCTGCTCCCACCCTGAGGAAGCTCTGAGCATTCTCAGGCTGGGAGATTTAAAAACTCAAGCCTGGGGTAGCTCCCTGCTGATTGGAAGATTGTCTTCTGGCTGGGTAGAGACAAGGGGCTGATGGCCATGCACGGCTGGCAGTGTTGGCTGTGCGGGTGAGTGACACGGGCTAGTCATACTCATGCCCCCACAGCCTACAGGGATCATTGCCCACCACCCTCTAAAATTTGTCACCTGGGGCTTTGCCCTGTTGCCCCAGCCTAGTTACAGCCCTGGATTTTTGTGCTTGCCCACCATTACCATCCTGTGCTAGCACAGAAACTAGAGCTGGAGGGGCACTTTGGGACACATTCCCAGGGGTCCTAGGCACAAGTGCTCCCAACTGTCCAGTCTGCACCCAGCCCTAGCTTTACACAGCCCAAGAAATGGGGCTTCTCCCCCTGCGACAGAAAATGATGCCTCAGTCCCCTACCTCTCACTGTCACAAAGGTTCTCTCCATTATTCAACACAGATTTCTCCCTTCTTAATCTCATTGCAATTCCTTCCTTTCTAGTTAGGACCCCCCATCCCTCCACCTCTCTAAATAATCCCAGGCCCCCAACTGATGTTTCCTTCAGGCATCTGTAGACAGAAATTAACTCTCCTTTCTATTAGATATTCAGTAACCAGACACCACAGATTTAACTCTTTCATTCCCTCCTCATAAATTCTTCCCTCCAGCTCCCTGGTCACAGATCCTGTTCTCTGAACACCCTCCACTTTGTCAGTGGCTTACGAAGAGGTGCCTAGTACTGAAAACAGTGCTCCAGAGGTGTCACATAGCCATACTTCCTACACAGTGCTGGACGACAATGTTCAGCTCTGAGGAGACTGCACCTGCAGTCCTGTCTGCAGAGCTGGGCTCTTCTGCATCAGAAAGGTGTGGTGAGATGGGAGGGAGCTAGGAGAAGGGAAACTCAACTGATTAATGGGCAGAAGAATCTCACTACCAGACAACATCTCCTAATGGAGCAGGCCAGCTGGATAATTGAATAATCTCTCCCCGGAAATGGCTGAAGCCCTGTCACTTGTGTCACTGAAAAACAGAGCTAGATGAAGCTTTAGAGAACAGACATTAGGAAACCAGCAACAGAAAGAGTCCTTGCAGTAATGTCATAAAGGGCCTCAAGAGACTTCTGCATAACACTCTCTTCTTATCTAAACACCCTGAGTTTCTTTACATGACTTTGGTTACAGATATACTTATGGGACCCCTGTCCCTGGCCTGGTGAATGTCCATGTGTGCCGCAAATTCTCCCAGTCCAGTTCACACTGCTATGGAAAAGAGGCTGATGCTGTGTGTGAGGAGTTCACCAGACAGGTGAGTCCAAGGGCCATCCAACAGGTAGGAGATGACTGTCTTGGGAAGAACAATCTGTGTGTGTAAAAGGGGATTGTCAGGCTTTGGCTGGGATTCTGTGTTCTGGATGGGGCTCTGTATCACAGGAGGGAGTTATAGGTTAGCAGGAGGAGATGCTGGGGAGTGGAAAAACCCTGAGAGTGAAATCCTGGCCCCATCACATCAAAACTCTCATTGAAATCAGTGAGACCAGGATTCAGCCTTGGCTGGGTATTTTCTCTAGCTGGGAAAGAGCAGACGGTGAAAAGTTTTGGTATCTTTAAGGAGGATTGAGATGTGGAGGGGTTGGGAGCAGAGCAGAGAAGAAAGAAAAAGGGAACTGTAGGACCTGGAGGACAGAGAGGACTCAAGAGGAAGAAGAGAGAGGCAGGCCAAAGAGTTAGAGAGAACAGAAGTAGAAGAGAGAGAGAATATGAAGGAAGAAGAGAAAGTCAGACAGAGAAGTAGAGGTAGGTTGGACAGAGACTGCAGGCAGAGAAAAAAGGAGAGCAGGAAAAGAGAAAAACCAGATATGCAGAAAGAGAGAGGATTCCAAAAGAGAACAAAGGATATGGAGAGATCTATCACACTGCTGGAGGGTTACAGATCTAGAGGAATGGGATCTGTCATGGAGCCAGGTATGTAACCTAGAGAATTGGTGGTGAAATGCATCACAGAGGGCAGCAGACATATTGGATAAGTTACTGGGGGCCCATGGTGTAAGTGAGTCCCAAGGATGCTTTGACTGATTTGTTGAGAGAGTCAGGCAAGATCAAGGCAGTAAGAGGATGGGATTAAGACAAAGGAAGCAGCAGCTAATGTAATGCTGGGGTACTTCTCCCTGTTGCGCAAGAACTTGAATTGCACATGGGTTCCCATGGTAATCTCCTCTGTGGTCTCTGGTGCAGGCAGACCTTCAAGGCTGTGTCTCCCATGTGGTGCAGACTAAAATATTCCAGCTGAAGCGAAAGGGTTATGAGATGAAAATTGAGGTGGAAGGGAAGATCACAGAGGAGGGTACAGGTATGCATCATACTGTGTGGGTGGCACTGTTGGGAGGCACTGCAATAGCTCTGCGTGTTAAAGCCAGCACTGAAGAGCACTGGCAGAGCTTGACATTGTGGGGAGGCAGGGCTGGAGCATCTGGAGGTGCTGCACATCAGCTGTGTTTGTTGAAGCCCCCTTTTGCCATGCTTTGTTACAGGGGTGGAGTTGACTGGGACAGGGTCCACCGAGATCACAGGCACCATGAGCAAAGTCATCTTTGAACAAGTGGACTCTCATTACAGACCAGGGATCCCTTTCTTCGGGCAGGTAGGGACCTGTGAGACCTCAGGAAATTACAAGACACAAGCGCACTTGTCTGTGGTGAATGAGAATTTGCAGCGCTCCAGAGACAATCTGAAAGCATGTGGGGATTACAAACTGTGGGAACAGGATCCATTTCTCTCTACCTCTATGTAAGCTGTGTGTCCTGGCCATGAATGGGAATTTTAGCACCTTCCTCTGACCTGGCCCAGTGCCGTCAGAGACAGGCTCCACATGACAAGACCCGTTGACCTGAGCCGGCACCGTCCTTCCCGTTACCCTAGTCAGACTCTCTGAGAGGGAGGCCCCACCTTCTCTGGTGCTTCAGACTCACCCAGCAAATTTACACACAACAGCCCTTTTGTTCTGCTCTCTAGGAAACATCGTCTGGAGCTGCCTAATGGCAATAGCACAGACAAAGGGTCACTAAGACTTTAAGCAAAGAAGATTGGTTTTGTTCCTTTAGGTGAAGCTGGTGGACGGGACTGATTCTCCAATCACCAGTGAAACAATCCGGATTTCCATAGATGGAAGCCAATACAAAGCCAACCACACAACTGATGAAAAGGGTCGAGTCCGATTTTCCATAGATACAACCAACTTCACAGCCTCCGCCATTCAAATCATCGTGAGTGGCTGAATCCAGGGAGCTAGGGGAGAGTAGTGTTGCTGACTGAGCTTCAGGGGAAATATTCCTGGGTTTAGGGATCTCTCCGCACATCAGGAGAAAAAACAAATGAGTATTTCAGCTGGGAATTTCAGTCTCCTCCTTTGTCTCTTTTTCCCTCTTTGTCTCTCCCTTGCTCTGTATCTTGTACACATTCTGTCACTCTCCCTCTAGTTCTCCATCTCTCTCCGCACAGGCATGGAATTTGGAAACACAGACCAATATGCTGTACACTGAAAAATCTGCTAAGAAAATTTTTAATATTGCCCCTTTTTTTCATATGAAATCCTGGTAGATGTGTTATACTTTCTTGTCTGATGTGAAACTGTCCTTCTTTATCAGGTAGACCATAAATCTGAACTGAACTGTTATGACAGTGGATGGGTCACCCCTGTCTATGGTCATGCTGTTCACAGAGCACCACAGTTTTACTCCCCGAGTAAGAGCTTTCTCAGAATTGAGCCCATGTCTCAGACTTTAAGCTGTGGCTCCACCGTGATGGTCCAGGTGCACTATATCCTGAAGGCAGAAGCCATGGCAGGGCAGAAGCAAATTGCCTTTTACTATTTGGTAAGCCTGGGCCTGCTGAACATTATCTCTGTATATGTGACAAATCATTGGAGGGAGGCTGACCCTGATATCTTCAAAGCCCCCAAACTGCCCCAGGCCAGGTTCACTTGACGCAAACAGTCACATGTAAAAGCCACTGAAGGAAATGCAGAAGTGGCCAGTGAGAGAGAGACAGAGTTCCTCTGTGGTGGGAAGGAAAATTTCTGAGTTGGTCAAAGTCCAAGTAAACTCCAGCCTGGATCTGGGACTCGGTGGGGCTCTGGGATTTTCAGCTCCTTCCCCGCAGGAAGGCCTTGGTGTAGACACTCAGCCTCATGCCAGACATTCGCCAGTGAGTAGCTCCAACCAGGACATTCATAACAGGATGGTTTCTTCTTCCCGGGGCAGGTGATGGCCAAGGGAGGCATTGTGAGGGCAGGCACCGAGGTGCATCCTGTTGAGAATGGAGAAGGTATGTAAAGCTGCATGAATAACTGATTTCTCTGTTCACTGGCTGAAACAGAAACCTTGGACAACAATTGTTTGGAGAAGAGTGAAACACACACAAACACATACTCACACAAACTGAAAGAAAATTTTGAATTAAGAATAGTAGGAACAAAGGATTGAACGTTCCATTCAGGAAGTATCAAAACAAAGCCTTCCCATTCTTTTCTTTTCTTTTTTCTGGACAAACAAATTTTGCAAATTTGACACAATATTTTAATGTTTTGGTCAACTGGTATTTGCATTTTCCTTTTTTTTTTTTTAAATTGTGAGCGCTTTCCACCCCTTTTTCTGTTTGTCTCCCTAGAGGCTGCGCTGCTGTGTCTGAAACAGGTGCCAAGAACAGCATTCTTCTTTCCTCCACTTCTTTTTTTCTTATTATTATTTCCCTTCCAGCTTGTCTCATTAGTCATTGTGACTGATTTCATTTAATTAATGTTAGTCTCAAGGAATAATCAGTTTGATTAGTTCAGGCTGGTGGGGCAAATTCCACCTTGCGAAGCAGAGATCTGTGGAATCCCACCACTTCCAGCAGCCTGGGTACTCTCAACCCCTCAGCACACAGTCACTGCACAACACACACCACTCTCCTTGCCTTCATTTTTGCATGGGCTGGGGGACCGCGTGCTCTGGGAGGATCGGCAAGTTCTGGCCGATATGGATTTTGATAACATGCTGAGATCAACCAAACTCATCTTAGCTGCATTTCCCAGGTCAGGATTTGAATCCAAGTGTTTGTAGTGAGAGTCAAGATCTCAGTTATGTATCAGAACTGTTACCCTCAATTAGTGAAGGTTGCAGCCACAAGGAGGGAGCCTAGGGAAGTGTGGGCCTTGGAGATGACTGCCTGTAGCTTAGACTCTCTCACTCTTTTGGTCTTTCTCTCTCTGCCAGTATTTCAGCTGAGGCTCTCCCCGAGGCCTGATATTGCCCCCCTGGCAAGAGTACTCGTATACACCACTTTACCCAGTGGGGAAGTTATTGCCAATTCTGAAGATTTCAAGATTGAAAACTGCTTTGGCAATAAGGTGGGTGCCCTGTTCCTGTAACTCACATTTAACCCATGGACCATGGCCATGCATGGAACCTAAAAAAGCATCCTTTTGGGGGGTGGGTGGCTCAGGAAATGTACAGTGCTTCCATGAGCCCATCGGACACTGGCCATGGATCAGCAATTCAGGCTGAGGGATGAGTGCACATTGGGACTAGTCTGCACAAGCAGAAGTCTGTAGCATGGAAGGTGCTCTGACGGATAGAGGTACTGCTGGTTGGGACTGAGCTGCTTTGGGCAGGACTAAGATACAATGGCAGGGCTGTGTGGGAAGCCCAGGCCAGGAATAACAAGAGAGCTGTGGGATAAGGTTGGGGAGCCCCAGATGGGAATAGCAAGGGGGTGGGAGACTGCAGGTCAGGGTCGAGGGGCAGCGGCACTGCTGTGTGGGGCAGTTCCAGGACTGGGTTGTGCTGTGGGGCAAAGTGTGAAGGTATCTGGAAAAGTAGCTCCTCTAACACCTTTCCTGGGGTTGCAGGTCGACTTGCAATTCTCAGCTGCTGAGGGCCTCCCTGCCTCCGACACTCACCTCCGGGTTGGAGCCTCCCCGGGCTCCCTGTGCGCCATCCGTGCTGTGGACAAGAGCGTCCTCCTCATGAAGCCTGAAGCCGAGCTTTCACCCAGCTCTGTGAGTCCCCGTCAGGGCAAGCGCTATAAGGGCACGAGAGCTGACCTTGTCTGGAAAGTGCAGAGACTCACTTGTGAGAACAAGGGTGGTGCAGCCAGGTTTATTATTGTAGGGCCCCTGTTCAGCACAGGCTCTGAGCCCACCAGTTGATCTATGCAGGGCACTCATGAAAACCATCGCTGCCCTTCTTGAGGACATAAACTCACTTGGTCACTTGTGAAGATGAACCATACATGCTGACTTATTATTTGTAGGGATGCTGGTGAGTGCTGGTCAGCAGCACACACTGGGTTATTATGGAGAAGTTGGTTGTGATCCCTGGAGTCAAATGTGTTGCCAAGTTGGTAGAGGGTTCATTACTGTAGGGTCGCCCTAGGTCAATGGCATTGCGCACGCTGCTGTGTTAGTTCAAAGTTGTCTGGGATCGCTAGAACCACATAGGCTGGTTCATTATTGTTGGGTCAGAGATCAGTGACATTGAGATGTGTCTATGCAGGTGTATGATTTGCTCCCGGTGAAGGATATCCGGGGTTATGACTATGAGGGGAACTATTTGGAGGAAGAAGATGATAACCCTTGTGTGACACCTGAGAACATAATTTTAAATGGATTCGTGTATTTACCACTTTCTCCTGAGGGTGAAGGAGATGCCTACAGTATTCTCAAGGTGAGCTGCAGGACCACCTCTCATGTTTGAAATCATAGCTGAGAATATTTCCTCACCGTGTTCCTGGAGGAGCACACCCCGTCCCATCCTATGGATGCTGCGTCAACATGTTTATCTGGGTGTCTGTTAACTGGCGCATTGAGGAAAATAAGTAAAACTGCCAGAAAACCCAGCATGAAAGCATTCCACCTTTGGGAACTGTATACCTTTTTCTCCATCACTATCTTTAACACCACAAGGAGAACTTCCACTAGGCCGGAGCAAGGAAATAGAGCCTTCAAAGTCATTTTCTTAGAGACCTTCTCCCACAGGCTGTCTACCCCATCAGCATGGGTCTCTGTGATGATGTGCCTGTCCCCATTTAGTACACACACCCATATGGAGCACTGCTGTGAGCCAACGCCCAGGATAATTACCCAGCCCAGCTGGTGAGGCTTTGGTGTCCTGCAGGATGTTTGATTTGTTCCCAGGTGATGCTCAGCACACCTGCAAGAACTGTTAAGCATCTAATTGGTGAGGCAGGGGACTGACCAGGCTAGAGGGAAGGAACTCCACCAGGGCAGGGCTGAGGCAAGCCAGCAAGGCCTGTGTGAATGGCAGAAGCTGGCACTGCTGATGCCTCTGTTGAACACGCTCTGAGGACACAGAGGGCATAACTCTCCAGCTCTTTGTCTGGTGCCTTTCACTCACATGAAATGAAGTCATTTTCTTTAAAAAAGAGCTTCAGCCCTGAGGCAATCCTCACCCTTGCTTCCCACCAGCCACACTGGCCTTGACATCCTAGGGCTGAGGGTCTCAGCAGGTGTCAGTGTCTGTCCATTGCAGTGATTTTCCCCCACACTGGGGTATGCCCATCACATCCCATTCAGTCCTGATGGCTTGTTTACACCGTGAAATATGGTTACTTTACCCCATGGCTGTCTGCATTATCTTTTTACAGGAGATGGGTTTAAAGGTCTTCACCAGCACCAAGGTCCATAAACCCAGACTATGTGTGGAGACGTGGTACGAGGGAAGGATGGGACCTTATGGTCCCTCTAGTGTCGCATATGCACCGTATGGTAATAGTGGAAAGAAAGCTTGTTTCATTTTATCCCTCTTACACCCTCTGTTTAAGTGCCTTTCCAGCTCCCCTCCTTTTCATCCTCTCCTCTGCATGGAAACCAGACCAGTTAGACCAGACTTTGTTCTCAGCTATGTTGACTGAAATCCAGCAAAGTCTGTCTCGAAACAGGAATGTAGTCCACCTCCATCTGCTTGCTCCCCAGCTAAGGAGATGGGCAGCACTCTGACTCCACTGATGCAGTGGCACCCTGCACCCTCTAACATGGATGTGCTGGCCTGACAGAAAACAGCTGCTAAATTTTGTTGAATTTGGGTCCAGCTGTCTAAAGCTGGGACAGGACAATCTCCACTTCAGGTCTCCATTTTATAGCAAGTGCCTGAGAAAAAAACTACACAGAGAAAAGGCCAAATTCAATGGAGAGACAATATTTACTCGGGGGGCGGGGATTGAGAGGAGTGGGGGAGAGAATTTTTGATTGGGAACCAGGAAATCTGGATTCCATTCCAGGCTGTCCTATTGACCTGAACTCAGGTGAACCATTTCACTTCTTTGTGCTTTAATATTCTTACCTGTTACAGGGAACTAATTATATTCACACAGCCTTGTGGATAGCTTTGAGATTAGATGGCTAAATATTAATGTTACTTATGCTCTCAGTTACACCAGCAGAAACGAAGAGTAACCAAGTTAGCTCAAGGATTCCCCTAGTTCAGTGTCCTCATTTGTATTAGAGAAAATCAGACAAATTTGGCTTCCTGACCATATTGGATCTGCACTTTCATCTTTCTAGTACGAGGTCTCTTTTCAGACATTGCCTACTACAGAGTTAGAAGACCTCTGTAACACACCTCACTGTGCAGTATTGTGATGCAGCTTTCTACCTGATCTGTGGCTTCTTATCAGCTTATGACCTGAAGCAGGAGGACTGATACCCCAGATCATGTGAATCTCAGCAGAAGTCACTAGTGTGGGCTGCTAATCTGGATCATATATGAATACAGCTTTTTCTCCTGTGAATCTGACCAAGCCGTTCATTTCTAATTTCTTGGAACAGTGAGTTCCACTGGCTAATTCCATATTGAAGTGGATATCGGTAGGGCTCTAGGGACTGCTTCTGCTCAGACATTACATCTAGGCTTACCATAAACTCTGACATTGGAAGTGGGGGAATAAATGTGTTCATTCAACCACCCCACCCCTGCCAGGGATGCAGGGCAATAGAGATGGTTTTTCAATAAAGCAGCTCTAAAGAGGCTTATGATGCCAGAATGGGATGGGGAAGGGCATGACTGGCTGGAAGCAGAGACAGGTCTAAGTTTGTGTCTGAAAATGGTTAAAGCTTGTGAGGATGG
The DNA here is from genome assembly GCA_007922195.1 of Podocnemis expansa. Lineage (NCBI taxonomy): Eukaryota > Metazoa > Chordata > Testudines > Podocnemididae > Podocnemis > Podocnemis expansa. Next base: position 86,572 of record ML682274.1, on the reverse strand, counting down.
GCTATTAGAGCTAGATCTTAGGATCATACCTATCACTAACTAGAAACAAACTGCTGTGGTTTACAGCAGTGGTTTGAAACTTTTTTCCTTGGGATACGCAGCTGAAATAAATCATGTATGTCTGCGACCCCACAACTACATTTTTGATCAATGGATTCCAGTATTCTGGAGGCAGCAGCAAAGGCCACCACATCCCAGTACTCGAGCATCTGCAACCCAGTACTAGTTCCCAATCTGTGATTTAAAACCATTGGTTTAGAATAAGGTCTAAAATATTATGTCTTCTCTCTCCTCATTGCACACTGTATCCCAATGTCTATATAAGCATCTAGGAACATAGCTGAGCCAGTGCATGATCTGAGTCCAGTGGAGACCATCCGGAAGTATTTCCCTGAGACGTGGATTTGGGATTTACTTCCAGTGAAGTAAGTGATGTTTGTAGGATGTGGTGAGTGTGACCAGCTGAGTTATACAGACACTCAGAAAAAGTTGTTCACACACCATGGGAGGCACTTATGTCCTCCTGTGGCAGATGCCTTATAGGCTAGCTGCTAGAGATAAGAGTGAAAGATGGTTAGGAATGTAGATGGAAAGCTGTAACTAACTAGTTCTACTAATATTTAGAGGGGTAGCCGTGTTAGTCTAGATCAGTAACAACAACAACAACAAACCAAGGAGTCCTGTGGCACTTAAAGACTAACAAATTTATCTTTAGCATGAGCTTTTTTGGGAGAAAATCCCACTTCGTCAGATGCTTTGAAGATGGGAGAACTTACAGAATGGGAGGAAACAAATGCAGGGGAGTGTAAGTCATAGGAACAGGTCACACCGTAACAGCAAATCAAAACAGTTGTAAAGATTCAAACACTGGGGAACAGCATAGAGAGGGAGATGTATGGATCTGACTTTTCATTTCCCTCTGTATGCTGTACCCCCGTGTCTGGGGGCTTTTCTGTTGACCATGGAACCTCACCTCCCATCCTGTTACATGGATAACTCTTCTGCAAAGTGGATGTGAGATGGGATGAGAGGAAGTGCTCAGCATTGAGCCTACAGTAACCAACCAGCATAAATGTCCCTAGTGTTCACGGGGAACTCTGCCATTAGGAGGGGCATAGGGTATTTCAAGTGCTGTAATGAACACATTTGTTTCTCCCATAGCCAGGAAATCTCTCCCCCATCCCCACCCCACCCCTGTGCCAGCTCCTTGTTTTTGTTCCGTCACCAGTTCTGTCGGAAGTGCTGAGTTGGCCGTGACCATCCCCGACACCATCACAGAATGGAACGCCAATGCCTTCTGCACCTCGAGTGACACTGGCTTTGGCCTGTCTCCAACCGTGTCCCTAAGAGCCTTCCAGCCATTCTTCGTGGATCTCACCCTGCCCTACTCTGTGGTGCGCGGCGAGGCCTTCACGCTGAAAGCCACGGTCTTCAGCTATCTGATCAGCTGCATCAGGGTAAGAGATGGGCACCTTTGCTCAGCAGGGACAGGGAGGACACCACATGGGCCAGTTCAAGCACTGCTTCCCAGCCAAGGGGGGCAGTTGATTGGCCTCTAGGAAAGTGTCTTTGTACAGTGGTGAGAAATGAGGTTTGGAAAGGAGGGATATGATTGGCTCCAAGTGTATGTTATTAGAGGCTACAGAGCAGGTGTTATGAAAGAAGGGGTCTACTTGGGTGGCAGGCTTGTGAGCTACAGCTATACCTGAGTTCAGATTCCTGTGAGGCTGAAGGAACATGATCTTCCACCTCTCATGACTGCAGGGCAAGCAAGGTAGCTGGGGTGACCGCATGTTGGGCATCACCACTTTCTCTAGTGGAGACTCCAAGCTTCCTAGAACAGGCGCATGTGCTGGGCCTTTGTCCACACGCCACACAACACTCCCATGGCTGCATTACAGCTGCTGAGGAACTCCCTGGCACCTATCATGTCTTATGGCATTCATGGAAAGGGCAATGGCTGGTTAGCCCCATTACCCTCCAGTGCATTCCCACCCACAAAGGATATTGGAGGGGATTCAGGAAAGGTCTATGCGAAGTAGGGGTGACTCTTATCCCAACTTCTGTTCAAATGGGTTTTACTCTGGATAAAGTGAAGTGGGAACAAGCTCTACAGTGTTGAAGGCCCCCAAGGCCCTCTCATCTGCTTCCCATCCTTTTCCTGCCCTTCACTATCCCCACTGATGGTCCCCAGTTCTGTTCTCTTTCAGCTTGCCCCAGATAACTGCCCTCCCCCACTGTCAGCACTTCATCCCCTCCTCTGTGAAGACATCAGAGGGATCTAAGACTCTTGCCAAGTTGGTAAATTTGGTGTCACCATCATGCCTTTATTCTCACAACTGGCTTTGTGTCCATCAAACTCTGCAATCATCTGTTTCTTCAAAGCCATGCACCAATTCACCACCTCTTCACAGCCTCCTGCACCTCTCCAAACCACAATACCCTCAGCTTTCCCTTCCCTCTCAATCCCTGCCTTCTGTCCTCCCCTGAACTGTCTGAATCTCCTTTTACCTCCAGTCTCCTCAAACCCCTTTCTCTCCCTGTCTGATGGCACTTGTCTGTACAACTGACAGGTCAGCATCTCATTGGCCCCATCTGCCGATTTCCTGGCCATCCCTGTGGAGAAGGAAGAAGAAACTTATTGTCTCTGTGTGAATGGACGGAAAACTGTGTCCTGGACTGTGACCCCAAAATCTCTGGGTAAGGTACCTGGCAAATGCAAAATCTCAGGATCAGGGACTAATGGAAGGCTCTAAAATCTCTGTGTGAGGAATCAAAAGGCTCTGAAATTTCTAAGTGAGATACTGAAACCTTGCCAGGTTCTGTGCAGTAGAACCTGAAGACCTGCCCCTGCTCCCCCCTCTTCTCCACCTTGCTCAGCCCCATTTGATGGAGCCACTGGGTTGGAAGTATGCTGCAGAGCTGTGCTCATGTGCTAGCCTGCATGTGAGTTGAGCTCTGCCCTCTCTAGAGAAGTGTCCATGTCATCCACGGTGCCACAAAACCAAACACCATATGAATGATCCTGGCACCCCATTTTTGCAGTGCCTGGCAGAACCCTTGTCCCTCTTTGTTTCAGGCCATGTGAATTTCTCCGTGAGCGCTGAGGCCCTGAAGTCAGAGCTGCTTTGTGGAAACGAGCTGGTGGAGACCCTGGACAAAGGACGGAAGGACACAGTGATCAAACCACTGTTAGTGGAGGTAGGTAGGCCCTCAGTGCCTGTAGTATAGAGAAGCCATGGTAATTCACTGATTGTAGTGACAACTGATATAATGCTGTAGATCTCTGCTTTTTAGGGTTGACGTAATGACTTATTAGGATTTCAGCTATAACACATTCCTTAATGCTTTAAAGGGAAGTAGGGATAAATCACTGAGCTACAATACTACATAACCTCTTACAGAACAACAGTGGTGTCGTATCACACGGTGTGACTGAAATAGCAAGCAAAGGCATTGAGTTTGTCATGTCAAAGTTCGCTGTTTCTTTTGGGACAGGAACTTTTAGGTTTTGTCCATAACATGTCGGAGGATCAGGCCCTCAGCAGTGTAAATTCACATAGCTCAATTAATATCTATGATGCTTTGTGGATTTATACCAGCTGTGGATCTGGATTGTGGTCCTTGTAAATAGAGCTGTGTGTATAACAGAGTGTTTTGGTTCACCAAACTGAAAAAATGCAAAAAATAAATACAATTAAAAAAATCATTTCCCATCAACCCAAACTGAAATGTTAGAGGGTTTTGTGGGGGGGGGGGTTGTTTGTTATATAAACTAAGAAAGTCAAATGAAATTTCAAGCCAATCAAAATGTATGAAACAAATGGACATAAAACATTTTGCTGCTTTTTCAAAGTTTTTACCTTTGTATATATAAAATTGAACTAAAATTGAAAATGAAAAAAGTAATTTTGATTGGAAAAATCAAATTGTTTTGTTTAGAAGATGTCCAAACAAAATGTTTGTTTTTTTTTTTTTAAATTGGAACAATTTGGTGAATTTAGCATAAGATTGAGAAACGTTGTAAACAATCCAAATCTGTATTTTACTGCAAAGAAAAGCTTTCCAGATTTTTTTTTTCCGCACATCTACTTTGATTCTTGCCTGCCAGTTCCTGATTAGGATACTTCCAGGAAATGTAAGAAATCTTATCCTTTATGGGTATGCCCACATGTACCTTTTAAATCGAAATAACAGTGGCTATTTCAATTTAAAAATGTTAGGTCCACACAACATTCTTTTGAATTGAAATGACGAGCTCCGTCATTTCAGTTCAAGAGACGTTGAATCAAAATAGGTTAAACCTGCTTTAAAGCGAAACGTCTGTTAAATCGAAACAGTTATTTCAAAATAATGCCATTCGGACACGTTATTTCAAAATAACTGTTCTTTCAATTTAACACAATTTGCCCTTCGCCTTCCCAGGGTGCTGTCCTTTTTCTATACTTTGGATGGGGGCTTGGCCCTTCTAGGGGGACATCTTGCCACACCTCCCGTAGTGCCCCTCTCCTGAAATCAAAATAGCAAGTCCTGTGTCTGGGCTTGCTATTTCAATTTGGGTTTTTGGTTTTTTGTTGGTTTTTTTTTTTTTTTTGGTGTGGACCTGTTAAATCGATGTAATGATTTTTATTTTTATTTTATTAAATTTGATTTAAGTTAAATTGATTTAACCATGTACGTGTGGACATAGTCTGTGTGACCACTATAGTGAAATATGGGAGCATAACCTCATTTAAAAAATATTTTAAAATTATTTAAGAATTATCATTGTTTCTTTTAAATCATTTGGTTGAACACGTTTTTAAAAAGCTCAATGTAATTTGACACCAATGACTTTGTAAATTTTTTACTCTTATACTTGTTTCATAATAAGGAAATAGTGTGGTTTTATGTATCTATCTATTTATCTATCTATGATATGATATGATATGATATGATATGATATCAACATAGCCTTCATAGCTATTCTGTGTACTAGGGAAATAGAGATAACTTGTTACCTAATCTGGTCAAAGCAATATCACATGATGGCATAAGGCCACTCCTCTCTCCACTATAGAACAGCACTAATTATTTTTAAATGGTGTGATGCAAGCAGTAACATGATCTAATATTGCAGCTCAACTCCTAGTTACAGAAATGCATCCCACTTTCTCTGTAAGGCAATTTTTCAGGTACAATTCACATTATTATTTCAGCCTCCCCCCCCATTGAAAACCTCAAGGTAAGAATGAGACCTGTGCTTAGTCCTGGGTGCCATTATTTAGGAAAGACACAATCAAATTTGGGAGCGCAACAAATTATAAGAAAGTCTCCACAATAAGGAAAGCCTGAAAGAACAGGACAAAGTTTAGTTTAAACAAGTTTAAAGAAGAAATGACTGAGGGAGGACCAAGATAACAGTCTTCAAATATTCTAAGCAGTCCTATGGCACTTTAAACAACCAACACATTTACTTTTCACATGAGCTTTCATGGGAGAAAATCCCACTTCATCAGACACATGAAGATGAAGCGTCTGATGAAGATCATGAGATAAATAAATTTGTTAGTCCTTAAAAGTGTCACAAGACTCCTTGTTTGTTTTGCTGAACTAGACTGATACAGCTACCCCTTCGGAACTTGCCAACATGCAGATATGTTGAGCTGGCTGGAAAATGAGATTCTTTTCCTCCTATTAATCAGAAAAAAAAAAGTTTGGAAAACAGTAATAAAAATGGGAAAACCTTTTACTTGCAGGAGAAACTTTGCAGTGAGGAGTGTGTTCCAAAGTCAAATTGTTTTGACTAAACCCTCTTTTAAAATAACATTTACTTCCTGAGTTTTAGTCAGAATTATACTGACCAGCTGAATTTAAGACAGGGATTCTTTAGTTCAACCTATTAGGGTTTTGACCTTTAGACTAGTATTGAGTTATCCCCACTGTAGCCCTACAGGTCCAACAGACCACAGTGTGTAATTGTGAGCTAATCTAAGGGAATATATAGTCATTACAATATGCTATTTTATGTCACTCGGTGCTGTGGCCTTACTGAGTGAAGCTCATAAATATGTGCTTATCTTTAGGCATGACTAGTCTGGCTGACTTCAAATGCACTTAAGTTTAATCTCCTTCCAGGAATGAGCCCCTACATCATTGTGTTACCATTAATATCCCAAGCTATGTCTACACTGAGAAGGTTAGTTCAAATTAACTTAATTCAAACTAATTAATTTGAACTAATGCTGATTAGTTCAAATTAAGTTAATTTGCACTAACATGGCCCCACTAGTAAAACTATGGACAGGACTTGCTAGTTTGAATTAGGAGAGGGCCATGCTATCACCCAATATATAGAAAGAGGAAGGCACCCTCAGAGGAAGAAGGTCAAAAAGCATTAATTCAGACTAATGGTTAGTTCGAAATAACATGGCTCCATTGGATTAATTCAAAATAATAACTGTTAGTTCAAAGTTGAGTGAGGTTTTATAACGTCAAAGTAAGTGATCATTAATTCAAACTAAGAAATTCCTTAGTTCGAATTAATGAAACCCAGTGTAGCCATGCATTAATTTAATTCAAATTGATCCTCATTAACTCAAATTTAATTGTAAGTGTAGACATACCCTGTCAGATGTTAGCAGCAACAGAATATGGTGTAAAGCTGCAAGTTCTCTCTGTAACAAAGAAAGGTCGTGCTTGATGGTGGGATAACCCCAACTAATCACCCATGATCTCCACTGCAATATCCTCCCTTCGGCTGGGAGGAGACAAGAACTCATTAGTAGCTGCTTTCCATCTATTATCAGACGGCTTTGTGAGAAGTATTATTACATGACAATTTCCAAGTCTTTCTTTTAGTGTCTTCTCTATTTCTCCCTACCACTCTTGCACAAATTTTAATGCCACCAGGGTCTCAGTGTCTCTGGGGATTTGTTCTCACCTTTCTCATTTTCCTTCCTTTTTCCTGTACCTCCCCACTGCAAAGCCTGAAGGGCTTGAGAAGGAAACAACCTACAACTTCCTGCTCTGTGCAGCTGGTAAGAGCTTCACCCCTCTAGAAATGCCTCTGAAAGGAAAGAATGGTGGGAGACTCTTTGGGTCTTTGAGGGGAAGAGCCCCCTAGAAGCAGTGATATGGAACTGAGCAAAGTGAGGCACATCCCACTGGATATGAGGAAATGTTTCCTAACAGTGAAGGACTGGGATGCTTCCCACCCCAAGGGAAGGGCTGGAATCATAGGTCCTAGGGAACATTCCAGGTATGAGTCCCGAGAGGTTGGACTGGATGGGGTTTAACAGATCTTTCCCTCTCATTCACTCTCTGAATCTATGGAGTGAAATGGAAGGTGTCAGAGGAAGAACTGCAGATGGCAGTTTTGCTCTCTGACTGCAGGTGGCACCTCATGCCATGTGGAGGGCTGGGGTGGCAGATGAGGAGATCCCAGCCTGAGAGGGGAGCGGAGAATGTGGTAGGGGGCTGCTGTAAAGCTATGGAGGAATGGAATAACTAAAGGCAGGGAGTCCCTGTACAGGCCAGGGGAAGACTGCAACAGGGGCAGTGTCACAGCTTCTGGGCTGGGCCCATTGACTGCTACATGGGGGGGGGGGGCAGGGGGAGTTTGCTTCTGCAATCACAACTATATGGCTTTTCCCCAGGAAAGACAGCGCCACAGCCAATTTCCCTGAGACTCCCACAGAACGTGGTGCAGGACTCGGCCAGAGCCTATTTTTCAGTACTGGGTAAGTGAGCCAGTCCTGGTGTTCCTGCCACCTCCACGCCTGCCTGACACCCGTTCCACTCCTCACCCTGTGTGCACCCATCAGAGCCCCCTGTGTCTATCCCTCCAGCTGGCTACCGCTGTAATCTGTTGCTAGCACTTCACCTCCATTTTCTCCCTCCTTCTGCCCGTCTCTGCATCTGAGCTCACTTCTCTTGCTCTTCACCTAGACTAGAGCTCCCCTCTCTCCTACCAGCAGCACAGCCTCTGCTTTGCTCTCCGTGTCTCCCTTCTCTCTCAGAGAATATCTCTGTCTTCTCTTTTCTCTGTGTTGTGTGTGTCTCTCTCTTTCCCTCAAAGTACCTGGGATCAGACCAGCCTGTTGTAGCTCTCACCCCAGCACCCATGCTCCGCAGTGCCCTCTGACTGCAGCCCGGCTCTGTGCAACACTTTCTCCCTGTGTCTCCATCCCCAGGCGATATCCTAGGAACAGCCATGCAGAACCTGCACCAGCTCCTCCAGATGCCATTTGGCTGCGGGGAGCAGAACATGGTACTTTTCGCCCCCAACATCTACGTCCTGGACTATCTGAATAAGACGGGGCAGCTGAGTGAGGAGACCAAATCCAAGGCCATTGGATACTTAGTCACCGGTGAGGAGAGATGGGGATTTAATTTTTTTCACTTCCTTCCTTCCAGGGTCATGCTGGGAAGGGTCCATGTCTGCTTTGCTCAGTTCATGCTTCCACTGGCCTGCAGGGACCACCTGTCTGTCAAGGGAGAGGGGGTCACACATCTACGTTCTCAGCCCTGTTTTCCTATTGCTCTCCAGTCTGTGAGCACCACTGATTCACTCTTACCTCAGCAAACCACACTCAGCTCTCCAGATAGCCTATAGGCCTTACCTAGCCACCAGTGTATTGTCAGTGCCATCACAGCAGACCCCTCGTCATACATTGATCTACGTACTTCAGACTCCCTCTCCTCCTCTACCCCCCACCAGAGGTCATAGGTGCCCTTTCCCAGGACCCACTCAGACTAGTTACCCCGCTAATGGCCACTATTACAATATATCAGTTCCCAGTAGGGGGTGTGATAGTATGACATGTTGGGATCTGGGGTGACATCTAGGAACACAGAAAACTCAACTCTCAGGAAATGCTCAATGGAAGACGTCGGGTCCATGTGGAGGAAGGACACTGCACTGGCTTGGCTCTCTCTTTGTAAACTTGAACACTGACTAGTCAATAAAACACTGAGCATGCCCAGGTGGCCCTTATAATGTACGTGCTTATATTTCTAATGATGATGTGGAAGGCAGAGAAGAAGATCTGATTTGGTTCTGCAGGTCTGGCAGCAGGAAAATGGCTGCTTTTAAGTCTGCTCTTTGCTAGAGGAGACCTGTGTATTTGTAACACATTTAGCTAAGTGGTAGTCTCAACACACGTTAGGTTGATCAAGGTAAACTCTATAGTCCTCACTGAAGTAGAGCTGACCACCTAACACACGTGAAGTGAAACCACAACTGCCTTGTCTACATGTGGACTTGAATACGTGTTAGCTAACATGTTGGTAATGCTCCTTTATTGACGTATGTCACTAAAGCCAGCAGCCATGACTGTGAGCACACATGGGGCAGAGCTGCTGAGTGACAAAGAGCTATTTCCTCAGAGTCACTTCAAACTGGTCCCACTTGGGGTCTCATATTTGATTATTCCTCTTTCTCTATTGCTTAATGGTTTACCACCACCACCCCTCCCCATCTAAGGCTGGCACTAGCCACTGCAGCACTTCAGTGTACACTCTTACTACACTCCTCATGTAGAGTAGGTAATCCAAATCCACAACCAGGGGTAGCTCAATTGATGATGGAATACTTCCATCAGCTTAGCACCATCTACACCAGGGATTGGGTCAGTTTCACTATGTTTTTTCACACCTCTAAGAGACAGATCTATGCTGATATAATTTTCAGAACAGACTAGCACCAGGGTTTACATTCAGCTGCAGCTGATTGGAGTAGAGATCCAGAAAATCTTTTTAACCTCCCTGAAATTTTTATAGCATGAGGGCTGCATGAGGACTAGTCTGGTAGCCCGAGGGCTTCACCACTGAAACCTTTTCATACAATAATATTGCAAATATTGGTAATGATAGTGTCGTTGTGGACTGCAGGAAACAGCTTTAAGGGCTGCATGCAGCAGACGAGCCCCGTGTTTGAGACTCCTGATCTAGCTTGTGTATTGGTGTGAGTGGGTAGGTGGATGTGTGCGTGTGTAAGCACACACAGCACTACCTCCTGCTGACTAGGATGCATAAAACCTGCTTCTGTGCATAAAGCTTGATCTGAAAAATCAACCTTGTACATTTAAGCCTTTTTTATCAGAATAGTGTGGCTGCAGTTCTTCCAACTTCCCATATGGGAACAAGCTATTCTTATATTAGCACATGTATACTGGTGTAAGTACAGCCACACTGGAGGAGTCATATCGCTGTAACTCCACCAGTACAATTAAAGCAGGATGTTGGTATGTTGACAGGGCACAAGATTCCCTTTCCTGGCTGAAGTCTACAGCTGGATTCCATGCAGTAAAACACACCTTCATTCTCCCTTTCAGGCTACCAGGGGCAGCTGAATTACAAACACTGGGATGGTTCCTACAGCACCTTTGGTCCACGTCATGGGCAATCAGGGAACACCTGGTAAGATTTCAGTACCACTGAATTCTTTCCCTCTCAGGGGTTAAAGTAAGGGGGAATACATTAGAACACCATTTGGGGGCCCACAATTTTTAAAGGTCAGCAATCTGGGGGCCCTAAAAATAGAATGGGGCAGAAGCAGGACACAGCAGCATCTCCATGCTGGCTGCTGACACCAGGGACACCCTGCTAAGCCTGTGGGGGGAGCCCGCCCAGAATAGCGGAGTGTTGGCTGCCCCCTACCTGGTCAAGACAATACATTTCTCTGGCCCCAAAAAGATGAGGCCAGGCTGAGAGTTTAAAATCTCCCACCCTGTCCCTGAGGATGCTCAAACTCATGCTCAGGGTGGAACAGACTGTGGCCAGGACGGCTCCAGCGGGCTGGAACAGCCCAGAACGCTGTTCCAGGGCTCATTATTTTTAGGGGCTCAGTGTTCTGGCCTTCCTAAAAATAAAAAATGGTGCTGGAACGCTGCGTTCCAGGGCCCACCGTGGAAAAATAGCAGGCTCTGGAACACAGCATTCCAGCACCATTTTCTATTTTTAGGGGCCAGAACGTTGGGAAATAGCAGGCCGTGGAACAGCATTCCCCTGTGTTCTGGCAGGCAGGGGAGGGGAACGGATACTGGGGGAAGTAGCTGGGATGGGGACAGGAGCTGGGATGGGGAGATGACATTTGGGGGGTGGGGGCTGGTATTTGGGGAGCTGGAACTGGGGTGCAGGAGGGGGGCCCACCCATGTGGGAGAGTGGTCCATCTGATTAGGAGAGTTCCAGGGCCCACCAAATTATATTTTAAACCCTGGGAAGGGTCCTGAGGGGTTCAAGAGAAAGGGCGTGGGGGGAGTCCGGGACTTGACTGGGAAGGCCTGGGTTGCCAGGGAGCCAGCAGTGGGGGGAGTGGTTAGGGAATGGCTTGGGCCCCAGGAATCTGACAGAGGTGGGATCCAGTCCCAGCTGGGGTACCTGGGCAGCAGTGTCAGGCTCTGGCTCCAGCTCCAGCCAGGGTCCCAGGGACACAGGTGGTGGTGGGATCAGTGACTGCAGGATTCACCCCTGGCATGTGGATGGGGAAGGGGGTAGAGGGGGGGTCAGGAACCTGTCGCTTGTGCAAAGGACATAATGCTTATGCCTTGCTTTGTGTTCAATTGGTTCATCCTCACTGCAGTGTCATTGCATCTGCTTTAATGTCTCCTTTTGTTCCTGTGAGATATTCAGCTGTTCTAAAGTATTAAAGCAGTTGCCTGGTGTTTAAGAAGCCCTCACCTGAAATTCAGTATTTTCAATTCATTTTTTTATTTATCATTGAATTTGAACATTTTCTCACTTAGTTCCTGCCTATTTCTCCCTCTAAATGGCCTTTTAGCATTAAAGGGCAAACTCTCAGTTTAAACATAAATTTAAAATATAGTATAACCTTGAGCTCTCACGTACTTGTGGGATGCTAAGATACCTAATTTTGTAATGAACGCCCTTCAGTACTGTTTCTCCTGTACGCAAAGATAAATACATTTTTAAATAAAAATCTAGTCATTCCACAACTTTCTGCTACAGCTGGTGCAAAATTCAGTTAGTTTCTTCCCTGATGTTGGCTTACCTATTTACCCTGAGTCTGATAGCAACAGTCCTGTTACGGGTAGAATGCAGAATCCATGTTGATGTAAGTGATTTGTGTGCAGATAGCTTTCAGGAATGGACCCTTTATGTTACTCCCAAACAATTTTGTTGTTCTTATTCTGATATAGTCTTCAGCTGAATAATGTTGATATTGTCCATCATTGCCATTATATTATGTTTACTGGGCATTCTGTTCTTTCAGTCTTAATACAATACATTTTTTTCTAGAATTGTATAGTTCTTAGTGATAGAGCTCCGAAGGGGGGAACTCTTAGACTCTCCTACTCTGAAACTGGGTTCTTAGTTTCAGCGTATGTTTCTCATCATGGTTCTTCCATTAGCAGGTCCAAATGAGTTTGGACCTCCATTGGAAACTTCTCCCCTTGGGACCAGGGGTAAAAGTATAATTTGGTGGGCCCTGGAAGCCTCCTAATTCATGGGCCCCCTTCCCAAATCATCTGGGCCCCAGCCCAGGTAGAATTAGGGCATGGGATGTGGAGGGAAGGATGAGGAAGAATGGAGCAGGGGCAGGAGGTGGGAGCATTGAAAGGGTGGCTGGGGACGGGGCAGGAGATGGGGGCAGTAAAGGGGAGGGCAGGAGGCAGGAGGTGTCAGGGTGGTGAAGGGGGGCATGGGCAGGAAGTGGGGCTGAGACGGGTGGGTTGATGGCAGGAGGTAGGAGGCTGGGCAGAGGCAGAAGGTCGAGGTGGTGAAGGGGGCAGGGCAGGAGATGAGGGCTGAGAGTGGTGGGTGGGGGCAGGAGGGGGGCTGGGGGAGAGAAGAGTTGGAGCAGGGGAGTTGGGGGGCCTGGGGCAGGAGGGCTGGGAACTATGATATCATAGGAATAACAGAGACGTGGTGAGATAGTCTGCATCACTGGAGCTCTGCCATGGATGGGTATAAACTGTTCAGGAAAGACAGGCAGGGAAGAAGAGGGGGAGGAGTAGCACTATATGTAAAAGAGCTCTATGACTGCTCACAGCTCCATTATGGAACTGGAACCAAGCCAGTTGAAAGTCTGTGGGTTAAGTTTAGAGGGGAGAGCAACAAGGGGGATGTTGTGGTGGGTGTCTGCTATAGACCACCAGACCAGAAGCAGGAGGTGGACAAGGCGTTCTCTGGACAACTAGCGGAAGCTTCTAGATCACAAGCCCTGGTGCTGATGGGGGACTTCAATTACCCTGACATCTGCTGAGAGGCCAATATAGCAGTGCATGGGCAATCCAGGAAATTTTTAGAGAGTGTTGGGGACAACTTTCTGGTACAAATGCTGGAGGAACCAACTAGGAAACTTGCACCTCTCAACCTGCTGCTCACAAACAGGGAAGAGTTGATCAGGGAGGTAGAGGTAAATGGCAAACTAGGCAGTAGTGACCATGACATGGTTGAGTTCAGGATGCTGATTAAAGGAAGGAAGGAAAGAAGCAAAACACAAACCCTGGACTTCAAAAAAGCAGATTTTGGCTCCCTCAGGGAACTGATGGGCAGGATCCCTTGGGAAGCTAATCTGAAGGGGAAAGGTGTCCAGGAGAGTTGGTTATATATTAAAGAAACCCTGCTAAGAGCACAGGAAGTTGCCATTCCAATTAGGAGAAAGAACACCAAACATGTGAGGCAGCCAGAATGGCTTAGCAGAGAACTCTGCTCTGAGCTTAAACATGAAAAGGAAGCTTACAGGAAGTGGAAGCTTGGTCAGATGACCAAGGAGGCATATAAAGATATTGCTAGGGACTGCAGGGATAAAATCAGAAAGGCCAAAGGACAAATGGAGTTGCGGCTAGCGAGGGATGTAAGGGATAACAAGAAGGGGTTCTACTAGTATGTTAATAACAAGAAGAGGATCATGGATGGTGTAGGTCCCTTGCTGAATGGGGCAGGCATCCTTGTGACAGAGGATGAGGGAAAAGCTGAAGTGCTCAATGCTTTTTTTGCTTCAGTTTTCACAGGCAGGGTCAGCTCCCAGCCCACTACCATGGGTATGGCAGATGGGAGAGAAGAAGAGAGGCCCTTGCTGACAGAAGGTCAGGTTAGGGACTGCTTAAAGAAGCTGGATGTGCACAAGTCCATGGGGCCAGATGAACTGCATCCAAGAGTGCTAAGGGAATTGGCCGATGAGATAACACCGCTGACCGTTATCTTTCAAAACTCATGGAGAACAGGGGAGGTGCCAGAGGATTGGAAAAAAGCAAATATAGTACCTATTTTCAAGAAAGGGATAAAGGAGGATCTGGGGAATTACAGACTTGTCAGCCTCACCTAAATCCCTGGAAAAATTATGGAGCAGGTTCTCAAAGAATCCATCCTCAAACACTTAGAGGAAAATAAAGTGATCAGGAACAGTCAGCATGGATTCACCAAGGGTAAATCATGCCTGACCAATCTCATTTCCTTCTACGATCAGATGACTGGTTTTCTGGATGCAGGAAGATCCGCTGATGTGATATACCTTGATTTTAGCAAGGCTTTTGATACAGTTTCCCACAGCATTCTCATTGGCAAATTAAGGAAGAATGCGTTGGATAGGTGGACTATAGGGTGGATAGAAAACTGGCTAGATCAACGGTTTCAGCGTGTAAGAATCAATGGTTCCATGTCTAGCTAGCAACCAGTCACGAGTGGTGTGCAACAGGGGTCGGTCCTGGGGCCGGTTCTGTTCAACATTTTCATCAACGATCTAGATGAGGGAATAGACTGAACTCTCAGTAAGTTCACGGATGGCACCAAGCTGGGGGGAACAGTAGACATGTTGGAGGGCAAGGACAGGATTCAGGGAGACCTAGATAAATTGGAACAGTGGGCCAATAGAAATCTTATGAGGTTCAATAAGGACAAGTGTAAAATCCTGCATGTGGGACGGAAAAACCCCATGCACTGCTACAGACTGGGAAACATTCAGCTAAGTAGCAGCAGTGTAGAAAAGGACCTGGGGGTCCTGGTGGATGGGAAGCTGGATATGAGTCAGCAGTGTGCTCTTGCTGCCAAAAAGGCCAGTGGCATACTGGGCTGCATCAAAAGAAGTATTAACAGCAGATCAAGGGATGTGATCATTCCCCTCTATTCTGCACTGGTGAGGCCACATCTAGAATATTGTGTTCAGTTTTGGGCTCCCCACTACCAAAAGGAGAGGGACATGCTAGAGAGAGTTCAGAGGAGGGCAACCAAAATGATTAAAGGGCTGGAGCACAAGCCCTATGAGGAAAGACTGAAAGCATTAGGCTTATTTAGTCTGCAGAAGAGAAGATTGAGGGGGGATTTGATAGCAACCTTCAACTACTTGAAGGGATGCTCTAAGGAAGATGGAGCTCAACTGTTCTCGGTAATAACAGAGGACAGAATGAGGAGCAATGGTCTCAAGTTGCGGTTAGGGAGGTCGAGGCTGGATATTAGAAAAAACTTTTTTACTAGGCGAGTGGTGAAGCATTAGAATGAGCTGCCTAGGGAGGTGGTGGAGTCTCCATATTTGGAGGAGTTTAAGGCCTGGCTGGACAAAACCATGACTGGGATGGTTTAGTGGGAGTGGTCTTGCCTCTGGCAGGGGGTTGGACTAGATGACCTATGAGGTCCCTTCCAACCCTATGATTCTATGATTCTATATGCAGACGGGACACTGTGTCACTCACCTGGCCAGCGGGGAGCTCGGGGACATCAATCGAAGTTGGCCTGGCAGGAGTGAGTCCACGCGCCTCTTCCTGCACCAACGCCAGTGCCAGCCCTTGCCCCAGCCCACTTCACCACCTGTGGAGCTGGAGCCGCCTCAGCAAGGAGCTGCATGGCTGGCCCCGCCCCCAGGTGTCTGGGGAAGGCCCACCTCCTGCTCCTTCACCAGGTCTGGCCCAGGCCCACCCTTAAGCCCCCTTACATGGCCACCAGAGCCAAGTGGGAAGGAGTGGAGCAGCCACACTGAAGGCTAGGCTGGGCTCTCCCCTCCCATCCCCTGAGCATGCTCTAAACATGCCCAGGGCAGGAGTTTTAAAAGCTCCCAGCTTGGGGGAAGGTTGCTCTGGCCAGCAGGGAGCTTCCCCGGGTTGGCGGCTTTAAAAACTGCTGGAGGAATAGTAGGCGGAACTCACCAGAACACTGCATTCTGCCCCATAATTTCATTTTTAGGGGCCCCAGAATGCTGACCCTGTAAAAATGGTGGGCCCTGGAACGGTGTTCTTGTGCGTTTTGCCTTACTTTAACCCCTGCTTCGGACCTATGTGACCAACAGAGTTTTCAGTGACCAAGACAGCCATTTCAAAACAACTCATTGTTAGTCAGTGAGAATAGAGGGATGTGGAGTTAAAATGGCAAAGAAAAGCCTAAACAAAGAGTTTTTCTCAGAGCTGCCAGCTTCTCTTCCTTGGTTAAGAAGATGTATCTCTGCAATGGCATCCAAAAGACTCCTATGTGCAGTTGCAAATCCTTTTCTGGGCTGGGGCCTGCACATGCATAAAGGGGACCTGGCCAATATGAGAAGGGGGTCTGCAGATTAGGAGGGTTCCATGGCCCGTCATATTATACTTGAACCACCGTTCCCTCTACTGATACAACCTGATGCCTCACCATTGTTAACAGGTGCAGATCATGAAGGGGTGCAGGAGAGGGAAGATGAATTAGATCTGATGTAAAATAAGACAACTAAGAGGGGCACTAAGGAAGGGAGATGTCCTTCAGTTCATGGGCTAGAGCCCTGCAATTCTGGATTAATGACCATTTACAGCTCTCCCGATTCCCTTCCTGAGCTCCAGTTAGAGCAGTCTGCAGGCTGTTCTGTCTTGCTACAAGACAATACATCAGCCAGGGGTAGGGTTACCAGCTGCCAAAGCATGGAAAGAAGGCAGAGAAGTAGGAAAAGGAGGACATTGGAAGACACATGGAGAAAATGTAGTATTAATTTAATTTTCTACTGTTTTTAGGGGGCCCTGGAATGCTTCCCCTTAAAAATAGGGTGTTCTGGGGCATTCCAGCATACTTTAACCCCTGTAAATAAAAAGCTAGACAAAATCATGCATCTTTAAAATGCCTCCTGGATGGAGGATGTGAAGGTAAAAAGGAGAACACGTCCTCCTTTTGCCTGGCATCTGCTAACCCTAGCCAGGGTGGCCAGGACAGGGCACAATCCAGCCACTCCTTTGCCCACTCACTCTGTACTAGCGGCTACATGGAGGATGGTGTAAAAGTGTCAGCCAAAGATTCCACTTCAGGGTGACTTCAGGTAGCTTCTGCTCCCTCTGTGTTCCCAGAGCACAGCAGGGCAGCGCAGAGAGTGCATTCCATAGTCCTGAGCATGGAGACTTGACCTTTCTGAAATGATGTGTGTCATCCTCAGCCAGAAAAGTTTGGCCACCACTGGCCTCAGGATAACAAGGAAGCTGGTAACAGAGGGTGGAGATGCCACAGACAGGGTGTAAGCAAGGTGTACAGGGGCAACAGAACGCTTTTGTAGGAAGTGGGTTGGCCAGCTCTGTAAGGACTGCTCTTCCCTCTGTCACTACAGGCCCCAGTACCCACGGGGACACTGTGCTGCAAGAAGTGGGGACCCATCCTGCTGAGTGCCAGCCACAGTGCCCCAGCCAGATGCTAGGGGGTGCTGTGATGCTGGTGTTTAATAAGCAAATCCAGAGTCAGTGCCCTGACTGTTCCCAACCTTTAAAGACTCTCTGGCACTTCACAAGAGCTGAGCTGTTCTTCCAATGTGATGACCAATCATGTTCTACCCAAACTGCCCCTTGGTGTTTTAAACAAGTTCAGGAAACTGGCTTGTTCCGTGTCCTGAAATGGGTGGTTTCGCTGTGCCCTGCCACAAGGAGGCTGGGTTTTGTGCACAGACTTTGCTGTATGTCAGTACATGGCTGAGAGAGCTTATGGTTCCCTGTTCCACAGCCACCAGTTCTCCAATTCCTGCTGCTGCCCCTCAGGCAAGTGATGCCTCAGATCCTCCCTGCCTGCAGGGAAAGGGCATGGGAGGGAGTTCTCACACAGCCCACTCTCTTTCGCAGGCTGACTGCCTTCGTCCTCAAGTCCTTCGCTCAGGCCCGTGCTCACATCTTCATAGAGGAGAAGCACATCCAGGATGCCCTGACCTGGCTTGCCGGCCAGCAGAAGGAGAATGGCTGCTTCCGCAGCTCTGGAACACTCCTAAACAATGCCATAAAGGTGAACTCTCTGGCTTCCTGTGAACTTCAGGAACTCATACTAGGCCCCAGTGACCTGTAGAGAGCCTACAAATATTCAGGAGAACAACTCAGCCACTTTAGCACATGGGGCTGGGGCAGGTGGCTGGGAAATGGAGCTGGGGGCAGATGGGATCTCCCAAGGGAGGCAAGAATCATCCTATACATGGAACCACCAGGGAAGGGAGAATGGAGACAACAGTAGACACATGAAAGCTACCATAGAGTTGGAAGAACAGGGATGTTGAATACCACTGGGAGGAGAGGAAGGACACGGGAAGTTTCAGTGTTAATTACTCTGTCTCTGTGATTCCCTGCAGGGCGGGGTGGATGATGAGGTCACACTCTCTGCTTACATCACCATCGCACTGCTGGAGATTCCTCTACCTGTCACTGTACGTACATGTAACCCCTCAAGCCACAGACTTTGCAGTTTCTCTTCTCTAGAGAGAAGGCTTTAAAAGGGGGAGAATCCTGTCAGAAAAGCCTTTAAATTCCAGTACATGTTGGAATTGCAATTTGCCTTCAGTGTCCCTTCAAATCTAGAATGCTGGCTCCATCTCATCCTAATCCTTTTATATGATCTTCATTTTAAAATGTTTGAGGTAGCATTTGCTTGATCCTCTTTACAAGCCTACAGCTTAGATTTTTCCAGCTATTTAACACCTGCGTAAATAACACTTAAACTCCTGGCCGCTGCCAAATGGGCCCCTGTCAAGGGCTGATTTCGGTTGTCCTTCCGTTAGGCCTGTTCCGTGCCCAGAAATCTCACTAAGTGAAAGTTCTGTCATTGGCCTGCAACCGAAAATACTATTGTGGTGGAGTGAGTTCACTCAGGGCCACTTGTCCCAGCATGCTGTGTTCACTTAGTATCAGGCCAGACTGGCAAAAATGCACTGCATTGTGGAGAGGTGTCCCCTTGTCATCTGCACTTCTTTCAGCTCCACTGCCTTGTGGGAAAAATGTGCTGTGTAATTTTCACTGTGCTTGTGCAAAATGTTCACTCAGCACCTGGGGAAACGTGGCAAATAGCTGTGGAACCTTGTCTGTGGCTATGGAGAATGAACTGTGTAAAAGCAAAGTGGGTTTCCCATCACCGTGACCTTTGGCCAGCGGAGTTGTGAAGTGTTATAAGATGGGTCACTGCTGAAGGGAACATTGCACTGTGGAACTGCAAAGGGAGGGCCACCTGCACTGATGCAGCCAGTAAACACCAACCCTACAACTGGACGGATATAACTCCACTGATATGGGGCCTGTACTGCTCCAGAAAAGGAAGCAAGCAGGCCTGAAAAATTGGAGAGTTTTGTCAATAGGCAAGTTGAGATGGATGTGTGCTAGGTTGGGCCCAGAAAAGCTCAGTTCTGCAATTTGAGTCTAGACTAGACTTAAGATGTGGAGAGTCTCAGTGGAGTCACTCAGGGATTGGTCTGGGGACTGATCCTATTTAACCATTATATTACGGACCTTGGCACAAAAAGTGGGAATGTGCTAATAAAGTTTGCAGATGACTCCATGTTGGGAGTTACTGCCAATAGAGAGAAGGATTGGGATACCATACAAAAAGATCTGTATGACATTGTCAATTGGAGTTTCAGGAATAGGATGGCATTTAATAATGGGAAGTGCAAGGTCATGCAGTTAGGGACAAAAAAACAAGAATTTTTCCTATAAGCTGGGGATGCATGAGCTGGAATGGACTGAGCAGGAAAAGGATCTAGGAGTACTGGTTGATCACAGGATGACTATGAGCCACCAATGCGATGTTGCTGTGAAAAAAGCAGATGTGGTTCTAGGATGTATCAGGAGAGGCATTTCTAGTCGAGACAGGGAGGTGTTAGTGCCACTGTATAAGTTACTGGTAAGACACCATCTGAAATATTGCATTCAGTTCTGGTCCCCCATGTTTTAAAAGATGAATTCAAATTGGAACAGGTGCAGAGAAAGGCAATAAGGATGGTCCATAGAGTGGAAAACCAGCCATATGAGAGGAGACTCAAGGAGCTTGGCTTGTTTAACCAGAAGAAGGTTGAGGGGTGATAAGATTGCTCTCTATAAATACATCAGAGGTATAAATATCAGGGAGGGAGAGGAATTATTTGCATACAGCACCAATGTGAACACTAGAACAAATGGATATATATTGTCTATCAGGAAAATTTAGGCTTGAAATTAGATTCAGGTTTCTAACAATTAGAGGAGTAAAGTTCTGGAATAGCCTTCCAAGTGGAGCTGTGGGGACAAAAAACATAACTGCTTTCAAAACTGAGTTTGATAATTTTATGGAAGGGATTATATGATGGGACAACCTGCTTTGGAAATTGACTGATCTTTGATCTTTGGCTACTGGTGGTGGATATGCAAGTGGCCTAAGAAGGGAAGGCAGACAGGATGGGTTCTGAGTTATTACAGAGAATTATTTCTTGGGTTACTGGCTGTGGAAACTTGCCCATGTCCTCGGGGTTTAATGGATCAATCTATCTGGGGTCAGGAAGCAATTAGTCCCCAGAGCAGATTGACTAAGGGTCTAGGGATTTGTCACCTTCTTCTGTAGCAGGGGGCATGGCTCACTTGCCAGTGAATTCTCTGTGTCTTGAAGTCCTTAAATCATGATTTGAGAACTTAAATAATTCATTCACAGGTTAGAGGGTTATTGCTGGAGTGTGTGGGTGAGGTTTTGAGGCCTGCATTGTGCAGGAGGTCAGACTAGATGATCATACCAGTCTTTGACCTATGAGTCTATAGCTATGTCCATGCCAAGTGAGTTAAATCAATTTAACTTATATTGATTTAATAAAATTTAAATGAAAACCATTAAATCAATTCAAGATAAATTGATTTAATAGTTTGCCACTAGAAGCCCAAAATGAACTAGCATGTACATGGAGAGGACTTGCTAGTTCAATTTCAGAGAGGGGAAAAATGGGAGGTGTGGCAACATGGCCCACAAGATGGGCTATGCCACCATCCAATCTGGTGACTGCTTCAGCTCTGGGAGCTGGGGTGTGGGGAGAAGCATCCCCCCACCAGGCTCCTCAAGCACTAGCCGGATGGCAGGGAGAAGGGACCCCGCTCCCAGCTCCTTGAGCGCTGGCCAGGAGGCAGGATAAGGGAGCCCTTTGCCTGGTTCTTGGCACTGGAGCACTGGCTGGGTGGTGGGGAGAAGGGACCCCCACGCCCAGCTTCTTGCAGCCAAGCCAGGTGGCAGGGAGAAGGGAGCCCTGCATCTGGCTCCCAGAGCTCTAGCCAGGTGGTTGGGGAAGGGATCCTCACACCCAGCTCCCCAAGCACTGGCTGGTGAGGAGAAGGGAGTCCTGCACCCAGCTCCCAGCACTCAAGCTCGGCAGCAGGGGGAGGGACCCCCCACACCCAGCTCCTCGAGTGCTGGTTGGGCAGCGGGAAGAGGGAACCCCGGTGCCTGGCTCCTGGCATTCAAGCCAGGCGGCAGACAGAAGGGCCCCCTGCACCTAGGTCCTCAAGTGCTGGCTGGGCAGCAGTGGAAGGGACCCCCACACCCGGCTCCTCCAGCACTGGATGGGCAGCAGGGAGAAGAGAGCCCTGTGCCTGGCTTCTAGCACCCAAGCTGGGCAGCTGGGGAAGGGACCCCCTTGCCTGGCTCTCAAGCGCTGGCCAGGTGGTGGGGAGAAGGGATCCCCATGCCCGACTCCTTGGGCGCTGGCCAGGCAGTAGGGGAAGGAACCCCTGCACCTGGGTCCTTGAGTGCTGGTTGTGCAACGGAGAAAGAGACTGTCGCACCTGGCTCCCCAAGCGCTGTCTGGGCAGAAGGGGAAGGGACCCCTGCACCCGGCTCCCCAAGCACTGGCTGGGCAGCAGCGTGAAGGGAGTCCCATGCTCAGCTCCCAGTGCTCAAGTCGGAAAGTAGGAAAAAGGGACCCCTGTGCCTGGCTCCTCGAGCCCTGGCCATGCAACAAGGGGAAGGGATCCCTGCCCCCAGCTCCTCCCCTCCTCCATTGTCCAACCAACACTTAAGGTGCTGGGTACGGGGGTCCCTTCCCCCTCTGCCCAGCCAGTGCTGGAGGAGCCAGGCAGTAGGGTGCATTCCCAGGCAGCAGGCTAGGGCTCTGGGAGCCGAGTGCAGGATGCTTTCTCCCACTGCCTGGCCAGCCAGCACTGAGCCAGGCACTGGGGTCCTCTCCCTGCTGCTCCGCCAGCCGGGGGGAAACTGGAGGTGAGCACCCCATGCACCCTGGGAAGAAGAAGCTCATACCAGGGTTATATTGCTCTAAGGCAGGGGTCTCAAATTCAAATCACCATGAGGGTCGCATGAGGACTAGAATATTAGCCCAAGGGCTGCATTACCAAAACCTTTTCATACAGCAGCCATCAGTCTATTTAATTAAAATTAAATTAAAAGTTAATTGAATTCAAAATGATTGTAAATAGAATTAATGAATTTTTAATTAAAACGTAATTATTAGAAAGCTTTCACATTAATTTTTTTAAGTTTTTTTTTTAAAGGCGAGAAAGAAAGAAGGAAGGGAAGAGAAAGGGAAGGAAAAGAAAAAAAAGGGAGAGAAAGGGAAGGAAAGAAGAGAAAGAGGAAAAAGAAGGAAAGAAGAAATGAAAGAGAGCCCATGCCACTTCTTACAAATGTCAGGAACAGCCTCCAAGTGTGGCTTGGAGATGACTCTTGCTGCTTGTCAGAAGCAGCAGGAACCTTCTCCCTCTTCCAGCCTCTTGCAAGAGGCTCAAAGCCAGAGACGGTCCATGCCACTTTTTACGAGTGGCAGAGGCAGTTTCTGAGCAGCCATTCTGAGACTGCTTGCTGCTTGCAGGGACCATCCCCTGCTCCGAGCCTCTTGCAAAAGGCTGAAAGAGGGAGAGGAGAAGGTTTCCTGCAGCCCTGATGCCCAAGAAATGGCCCTGCAGGGCTGTGCCTGACACCCCTTCCTCCCCACTCACAGGCAGCAGCAGGCTCCAGCTCCTCCCCACTGGCCAGCAGTGGGACTGCCTATGCTGAGGCCCGCAGGGGCAGGGGCACATGGAGCTGGAAGCACTGCTGTTGTCGCAGGGAAGCACTGGGGCAGGACTTTGGAGTCAGGCAGCTGTGGCTCGGCTGCCAGCTCCCAGCGGTGGGGCTCCTAAAAAGCTGGCCAGGGGTACAGAACCCCTGAATTCCTGCCTGTGTTAGGGGGTGAATGGTGAGGATTCCATGGGCCGCATGTGGGCCGCGTGTTTGAGACCCCTGCTCTAAGGGTTATATCTATATAACACATCCACACTCCATTATATTAATATAATGGTTTTGCTTTAACCATTATAGAGATATAATACTAGGTTTTATTATATCACTTCAAATTTCCGTATATCAAAATGAGGAAGCTCCTCATTTCATATAAGGAAAGCTAGTGTGGACCTGACCTTCATTAAACTGAAATAACCACCAATATATCAGTTTAATCACTACCCTATGAGCCTATGTGTGGTATTGCTGCCTCCAGGGGGATTATTCCTGTGATCAGAGAAAACTGACTGTGGCCCTACCTGGACTGTTTGTTCACATTGTCCTGATGAAGTGGCAGCCAAGTCTCATCTGCTGTCACTAAATTAAACCAACCCCCTGTATTTAACCTGGAAGATTGATGTACCAATTAAAACCCTTCTCAGTCAAAGTGAAAATAAACCCTAGGGTATTCTGTTTTCAGGCTTGCCTGTCTCAAAACCAGCTAAACTGTTTCCCTCCCACTTTGTAGAAAGAACCTCTCTCTTAGCAGAGACCAAGTGACTGGGAAAGTTCAGATCAAAACATTTGGAAAAAATTGTCAGCCACTCAAAATGGGATTGAGTTCTGGACTTGCCATTCTCAGCCACTGATGAAAACAAATGAATTGAACTGCTGCACATTGTTGTACCTTGGAATGTAATTACTGGAAAAGTTTAATTCCCAACCTTGTGTTTCAAATGTTCTGAGGTGTGGGGCATAGGTGGATCTTTTTGAAGGCAGAGAGAGACTAGGTCTTCCCTTTTTGGCTGTGGTGGTCTTCACTGTCTGCTAGCCTCTCCCTGATTGGCTGTGGTGGACTTCACTCTCTGCTTATTCCTACCTTGCAGGGCTTGGGTAGTAGTCTTACAATGAAACTGCTCCTAGACTAGTTGCTTGCCCACAATCTAAGTGATTTGTTCATGTGAGTTCAGTTGTTCTTGCCTGCCATCCTCTTAAGTAATCAGTTAAGAGTCCCTTCAAAGACAGTAATTTGTTTTCCAGATGAGGGGAAATGGTGAGTACAATATAAGAAAAGAAGAAGCATAGTTTGGCATTGAAAGCAGAGGAATGTGAAGATTTGAGGGTTTATAATGGCCCCAGTCACACACTTGTATTCTGACATTGGACCACCAGTCATTTAAGGCTTAATCTGAAGGGGAGTCTTTGTAGTGATTTTGAAAGGCAATCACTGTGTGGCTCAGTTTCTTCATTCAAAAACAGGGATAACATTTGCCTGTCGCAGAGGAGTATTTATTGCAAGGGTCAGCAACTTTTGCCAGCCCTCACATCAACCTCACCCACTGCATCCTCAGCAGGTGCTGGGGTGGAGTCAGGGACTAAGGGTTGGGAGTGGGGAAACTAAAGTCCCTGGGAGCAGGCATCCTCGGGTCCCTGCTACGGCCTCAGGTTCTAGGGTGTGTGGGCGGGGCATGGATGAGCTCCCAAAAGGTGGAGCAGGCTGAACTGCTCCACTCCCCTCTAGCGTGAGGCCAATTGATCCTGGGGCCTACGTCCCCCCAAGGGATGAGCTACGCCACCAACAGGGCTTGGTAGGGCCATGTCGTCAGCTGAGACCTGGGCTGGGCCAAGTCCCAGGCCATTCCAGGAGACAAGCTGAGCCCCAGGCTGGCCTCCATGGTGATCCAAGCTACATCAGCCCCGAGCTGAGCTGTGCCGTGCCGAGCCACGCCAAGCCATGCTGGCTCCTGAGCTGACCTGTGCCCAGTTGCACTGGCCCCCAAGCCAAGCCATGCTGGTCTCTGAGCCATGCCATGCCAAGCTGCACTGTCCTCTGAGCTGCCAAGCTGAGCTGAGCCACACCAGCTCCTGAGCCCCGAAGCTGGGCCACACCATGCCACACTGCCACTCTCCTCCACCCCTGCCTAACTCCCAACCTGAGGATCCCACAACAACACTTACCTTGCTGTGGAGTTGGGGATTGGAGTCTCCTCTCCAGACAGGGTGCCAATCTAATAATGCAAAGCAGTTGTGAGCCAGCCCCAGTGCATTGTTGAAGTGGTGGAAGTGATAGAGAGCACTGGGGAATCTGGCCTTGAGAGATCAGTCCTTGTTTAGAGTTACTTGAGTGTCACAAAGTCTGGAAAAAATACTTCAACAAATGGGAAAAGTGCATACTCTTTGCTGCTGGCTGACTCACACAGTGAATTCACTCCATGGCTACCTCTTCCCACCCTCTCAGCCCATGTCTCTCTCCTCACACAGCACTCTGTGGTCCGTAATGCTCTCTTCTGTCTGGAGACTGCCTCAGAGCAGGAAGGAAACCACGTGTACACGAGGGCGCTGTTGGCCTACGCCTTCGCCTTGGCAGGGAAGGACGAGAAGCGCAGAGCACTGTTGGATTTGCTTGAGAAGGAAGCTGTGAAAGAAGGTGAGAGTTCAAAATGGGCCTTTACTTCTCCCACCTGTAAGGGGACCATGCATTCAGCATCATGAACAGGTGTTTACAGCTGAAACCATGGCAGGGAAAGTTCAGAGGGATCAGGACCAGGATGGAAAATGTTTTCATGAGATTAAAAAAACAGAGAACAGCCCAGGCACATTTCTGACCCTACAGCCTGTTGTATCCATGCCCTTTAAACCTGGCTCAGTGATTGCACCTGTCAGGATCCAGCCTAGCTATTAAGTAAAATGTTAACATGTACTTTGCATTGGTCTCCCTTGTGATTGTCTTTCCCCTTGTCCCTGCCTTTGCCACATTTCCTTCTTTCTGCTCCCAAGCTAATTAGCTTTTCCTCTCTTTGCTGCAGCCTCTTTTCTCTTTTTTGTACTGGAAAATAACTGTACTCTCTTCCTTTTCCTCAGGAGCTCTTCCTTCCCCAAATCTTCAAATCTCTGTCCTGCCTTCTGCACCAAAAGCTCTCATGTACTCCCTTCTTCGCTGTGCGCTACATCACAGGCGTAAGTCTGCTGCCTTGCACCCCCCGCATCACTCCCTCCCCACACACTGCCGCCAGCTCCAGGCACAAGCATGTGCAAGGTTGCCCAAAGACATACTCTCACACATGGGCTCTTTCTCCCCCACCCTTTGCCATTCTCTATATCACACACACAAACACAGACACAGACACACACACACAGTGACACAGAGTCTGTCTCCAACCCCATTTCATATGGGACTTGCTATGCAGGGTCCCAGCTCACCCAAACTCCAAGTTCCCTTCCTAGCACAACAGATACCTGCATTCTCTGTCCCCCTGCACTATCCCACACAAACACAGAGGTTCCTCCTGCAATTTTCTCCTGCCCCAGCTCCACATCCCTAGAACTCACGTAGGTGACAAAACTCACCATGTTAGAAAATGCACTAACTGACACACTGCTACAGATTTAGCACCTAGTATAAACAAGGTCAACAACTCAGCCACTTTAGCCACTCTGTGACTCACCCAAGGTCACCCTGTATCTTTAGCTTACAAACAGTAAATCCATCTCTAAACCCAGCCACTCCATCCTACATGAGGTTCTGAATCATGCTTAACATTGTATTGGTCAATGCCTCTTCTTTTCTGTCACAGAGCATTTTCGCATGGGTCAATTAGCCCTAAGGCCTTGTCTACACACAAAAGTCATACTACTTTAACTGTACCACTGTTGGTAAAGCGGTGTGACTCTCCAATGCAGATATAGTTATAACACTATGAAGGAGTTTATACAGGAGAACACATAGTCTTTAAATTGAAATAATTCATATTATTTCAATTTAAAAGATTGCAGGTCCACGCTAGATTTCCTTATATTGAGATAAGGAGCTCCCTTTTCTCACAATAAGGAAAGTCATTTCAGTATAATAAAACCTAGTATTATATTGAAATGACAATTAAATTAAAACTGATATTTTGAAATAATGATCTGTGGATGTGTTATTTTGATTTAACTTTTATTTCAATTTAATATGTTCTCCCTTCTCCTTCCCACGTCACTGTCCTTTTCCTATATATTGGGTGGGGCATGACCCTTCTAGGGAGCCATGTTGCCACACCTCCCATGATGCCCCTCTCCTAAATCAAACTAGCAAGTCCTATCCATGGACATGCACGTTTGATTTGGTTTTCTAGTGGGGACATGTTAAATCATTTTAACTTAAATCAGTTTAATGTTTTTATAGCTATTTTATTAAATCAATATAAGTTAAATCGATTTAACATTCCAAGTGTAGACACAGCCATAAACTATACCAGTACACAGCCACTTTATGCTGCTTAAACCATGCCCAGAAGAAGGTACCAGGATCAGTTCAGCAGTAGAAAAACTGCAGCCCTAACTAAAGTAGTTGTAGTGACAAAATCTGTGTGTAGCTAGGTCTCAGAGGTTTATTCTCTCCCTTCCACCCTCTTCAATTCTCTCAACTCCCCCACCCTCTCATGTGTGCAGTTTCTCCCCTTCTCTTCCCTCGCCTCCTTCCCATGATCTCTCACCCAAGCCTTTTCTTTCCCTCTCCCCTGCTTTCTCTTTCCCTCTTTCCTCTCCCCACGCCCTTTCCTGATCCCTGCTCATTTAACTCCACTTTCAAGGCCCTTTCTACCCTCCTCTTCTTCTTTGAGCACTGCTCAGATGCATTCAGTATCAGGTGTTTACGTGCTGCAGCGCACGATTGACTGGGTACTTTTTTAAGCCTTAGCCTGTTCAGAATAGGGCTGGCAGCCCTGCCCCTCCCCAGTTTTTCTCTTTCCATCCTCAGCAAGGATTATAGAACAGCCTGTTCCTTGCTTTTCCAAGGGCCTGTCCCTCTGCTCTGTTTTATGAACATTTTTCACTGGAAGATCTGTTTGCAGACATTGCCAGCACTCCTACTGAGTCCTTCCAACAGAAACCTGAACACAAAGGACAGCTCCCACAGGAGGTATCTTGAAGGCTTGGGTGAGCTTCACCAGCTGGATTATGCTACATTTGCAGATCCTTAAATGAAGGACTCAGGAAGACAGGGAGAGAGGACTGCATAATATTGCCCAGGAACAGGCCCTGCAGCCGATGCCGGGTACGTCCGTCACATCCAAGGATTCACTGGCACCGAGTGCTGAGCTGGCACCGGAGCCCTCTTGGCGCCGCCCTCTGCCTATGAATAAAAGCCACAATCGGCCTCTAACTCGGCACCGCATGCCTGGTTGGCACCATCGCCCTCTCGTTGCCACTCTTTGTCTATGAATAAAAGCTGTGATCGGCCTCTGATGCAGCACTGCATGCTGGCTATGAATAAAAGCCCTGTTCGGCCTCTAATTCAGCACTGTGTGCCCAGTCGGCACCGAGGCCCTCTTGTCACCGCTCTCCGGCTTTGAAGAAAAGCTGCAATTGGCCTTTGATGCAGCACCACATGCTGGTTGGACACCGCCTTCTGGCTACGAATAGAAGCCGCAACTGGCATCTAACTTGGCGGCACGTGTTTGGTTGGCACCAGAGCCCTCTCGAGGCTGCTCTTCAGCTATGAATGAAAGCCACGATCAGCCTCTAACTCAGCACTGTGTGCTAGGCTGGCATGGGAGCCCCCTCAACGCTGCTCTCCAGCTATGTATAAAAAGCTGAGATTGGCCCCTAACTTGGCACCACATGCTGGATGGGCACCGGAGCCCTCTGGACACCACTCTCCAGCTGTGAATAAACAGCCACGATCAGCAGTTGGCCCGGTACCATCTCGGTGCTGTGTGACCTTATCCCTGATACTTGATCTCCAGAGAAAAGTGCTGGAGCATCTGAGCATCATGTGTTGGTGGCAGCGCCTCAGGCCAGTCAGCACCAAGGCCCTCTCGGTGCCACTCCCCAGCAGAGCACAGGTAAGCACACTCAACATCAACTTCAGCACTGAAGTGCCGGTGCCACCCTGGCTCTCCACTCAGGGAGGTGAGGGCCAGAGCCTATCATGATGCCATCCACAATGGAGGACTTTAAGGCACGAAGGCTCTTTGGCTCCTGAAATCACCACCAGGCCATCGATGCAAATGGTAAGTCTGCCTTCCTTTCACTTTACCTAGCACTCCCTGTCACTGCAGAACTGAAAGCTCCCTATGGCGCTGACACCTTGCCTCGGCACCAGAAGAAGGTCTGAGAGTGCATGCCTCAGCCCCAGCCTCCTGCTGAAGGGTCCCCAGCACTGGATTCTTCTCGGTACTGCACTCGAAGATGGTTACCTCCCTCTGAGGCTTTGAAAGCGGAGTTCCAAGTCAGTACCATGGCCCTGGGAGGGAACACCCTGGTACCAGAGTTGTCTCTTCCCACAGCTAGAGTCATGAATCCAGGTCCAGGTCCAGGTTCTTACAGAGAAGACCCTACCATGCTTCAGCCCCTTCACCGGGTCAAAGCCTACCTGGGGGTGAGGGTCACACTCCTCAACGGGAACCAAGACGCCTTATTTGACTTGGAGTTTGCATCCTTTCCAGTCACCATTACAATCCTTCTTTGTGCTCGTGTCCTTGACATCACAGGCACACAGTGACCTGAGCTGCCCTGGTTTAGCCCCAGGCTCCCAGGGGTCCAAGGGGTTTGGCCTCCCAAGTCAAAGGCCTATTCAACTTCAGCCTTTCAGCTGAGAACTGCTAACCATTAGGCCTTGTTTAACAGATATTCCCTAGATCTGTGTAATGCTATAAAGGATTTTAGCAGCTTCCTCCCATAAGAACACTTGGAGGATTAGTATGCCTTTGTCAAGGGAGGCACCTTGGCCTCATGCGAAGCCTTTACAGTGGCGGGGGATGCCTTGGACATGGCCAGCTGCAGCATTGCTACAGGCATGGTTGTGCACTGAGTGCCCTCTACCAGGATTTACAGCAGTCCACATTAGATCTTCTCTTTCGAGGGATGGTCTCTCTGTGCCCCGGCCACTGACTCTCTGATCTCTGGCAACTGTGACCCTAGGTCGGCCCTCAGAGCCCTTGGTATACTTATTCCCCAGGTGCCTCAACGTTTGTCCAGCCCACCGCGACTCCACGAATGCTTGGGGTGAGGGCCCACATGGTAGTCTCCCCCACCCACAAGTGAAACAGCTACTTTTTAGAGGCCTTGGGCTGTGGTTGATGGGCCCCCTTTTCTCCCATTGAAGGTGATCAACTCCAATACATTCACTTCTACCTCCATCAAACCCAATCCTTGAACTTCAGGGTGGCACCCTAAATCACTTATGCTAAATGCCCCCTTGCAATCAGCCTCACCTCTTCCTCCTCTCCAGTAAAGATGCATCTTCCTCTTCCCTTACCGTACCCTTTGGGTCGAGTAAGGGCCTAGCAACCGGAGAACTCTCCTCACAAGCACTCGGTGCTAGTTGCATATGCCCTTGGAGCCTTGGTGGAAATCCAAGGGTGATAGAGGTATGAGAAGGGGATGCATGATGCACCCCCCACCACAACACCTGCTCTGCAGCCCTTACCCAGGGCTACAGCCCTATAGGATAAGTAGAGAAGGATACCCACTCCCCTCCTCCACCACACACCTTGTCCAACCCCCTCCCCCAGTCAGGCACACTGGGACAGGTCCACTTCCACTTTGCTGGCCCAAAAGCATTTCTTACTCCTGTTGGCCTGCAACGGATCTTGGGGGAAATTACTGTGGGATGGTATACCCCACCTCCTAGATGGTAGGTAAGAGGGCGAACTTGTACCGTCTTGTCCTTTACCTTTTCCCTTCTTGCCTCCCTAGATGGTCCCCTTTTATTCTCAGGGCCATGGTCTTCAGACTCATATTAGGCCTGTCACTCGAGGCATCCTCGAGGTTCACCGTAGGGGTTTTGCCTCTTCAGCTCCCACCCCGCCTCCCCAAGTACATTCATCACATCTTATTGGTCTGTCCGCCCATGGGCAAACTTCACGTTTAGCCCTCTACTGGAATCCCCCTCTGCTCTGGTGCCTCCCTCCAACCAGGCAAGGGACCCATTCCATTGAAAACGCTAGGCAGCCATCGAGGAGCGGCCTTAACCTTTCAGTGGTGTCCCCCTCCTCCCTAGAATCACAACGAGGGGAGATAGTAGGGGACAGAACTCTTAACCCCATTGGCATTACCTGAGTGAGCCTGCTGGAGGACATCTGGTCCTTAGCTCATGGTTAGTTCCCCTGCAGGACTCTGGCTCCCAAGGGAATTGCAAAACTCTTAGCAAGCTAGAAAGCCTGACACCTTATGAGTGACGCTCTCATAACCAATGTTCCCTCTAACAATTCATAGACTGTGTGCGCAAACAATTTCTTTGTGTGCGCAAAAACATTTCTTTGTGAGCACCAATATTAGCACTATTGAATTTTTTTGTGCTCACTTTATTTTGTTGTGTGCGCAGGTTTCATGACCTGTGTGTGTGCGCACACGCACACAGCTTAGAGGGAACAGTGCTCATAACGTCCCCTCACAGTGGCCTCATCTTGGTTTTTCCCTAACTAGGGATTGCCTTATGCCCTCCTCCCCTCTCCCCAGGGTCTCTCTCTTCCCTTCTTCTACCTAGGACCTGCCCAAGCCTTTCCTCTTCCAATACACAGGGAGGTGCACCAATAACACCCCTCCCCTCTTGGAGCAGGCATTATAGACCACCTCCGCCTTGCATCTTGGCTAAGTCATCATCTTCTCTCCTCATCAGGATCTATGTAAGATCCCTCATAGTTGGCCCATTGCAGCCGGGACCCAACAGCTACTGCTGCTGCTGCTAGAGATGAGTCAACCAGCCGTGATATGAAGGTTCATTGCCTCTCCATAGAAGTGAGAGTGAGAATATCGGGCAAGAGGAGAAGTGAGGATATCATATGAGCCATGTGCCCCCACACCCAAACACTCCGATTCTGGAGCTTGAGGGGTTACAACCCTTGGGAGGGACCTGACCCATCTATAGAGATGGTTGGATACCCCTTTCTTCAATTTGGCACACATGTCCCTTCACGAGTCCCTGTGTTGGGACAGTAGAGTACAGGGGCAAGGGACAGAAATGCACACATAGCCTTGAGGTTGTGTAAGCCCCTCCCAGAACCCCACGATGGTTTCTCACCATCCCTGTCTCAGGTCATTCCCCTGTCCCTTTGGTCAGAGATGACCTAACATTGGAATTCAATCACCTTTCCTCCAGTTTCTCTGTTTTCAATTCTGGGTCATTTAACATTCATGACCTCTGCTGTTTGGCATCTCTCCTGATGCTAGGATGGGTGTAACTAAAGGTGCCCCTTTTCCTACTATAACCTGTGGAAGGGTTACTTCCAAAGAAGGGCCCTCCAGGGATCCCCACTTCTTTCCTCCCAATGACCTCCTTGATGGAGTGTCTCTGACACTTTGGGCCCCAGAGATGTGCCTGCCCAGCACCTAGGCCTCATTTCAGGGCCCTCCCTCCCAGGGCCTCCATTCCCATGCTCCAATGGATGGAGGGGCAGGGATCCCCACCTACTCCTTCCTCATTATTTTCTTCCTACATTATCTTTCATATGGCCTTAGTTTAAGGCATCCTTATCAATCCTTCCTGTGGAATCTATTGGCAGTATGTCAATTGGGGAAGGCCTTTTACCTATCCCTTGGTTGGTCAAGGGCAACATGTTCCCTGCCCTGGTCTTGGTTAGTAACTTAACCCAATTTACCTCCCTCTGAGGTCAGGGCGGGAAGGGCGGCTGTTATCCCACCCTTGCTCATCACCTGCGGCTGTAGGACCCTGTTGCTCTGGATCACGATTGCCTTTCTCAAGAGTCAGTTCTGCTAGGGAAGGGCAACCCTCTTATTTAGATGGTCTTGCTGATGACAAGGATGCTCCTTGCTATTGCAACATAGCAGTTCCCTGATAATGCACCAGAACTGCCCTCTTGGAGTTCTGGTCTCCTGACAGAGTGTCAAATGACCCCTCAGCACTCTCATGCACATCTTCTCTCGAAGATCTTGCATGTAGAGGCGTGTCCGTAGGCATTTACCTGGTGGCCCACTGCTTCTTCACCCAATTTTGGGGTGCTGTGCCATTTGTGGATGGCCGTGCTGATGGCAGATAAGGCTCTAACTCCACCCACCTTCCACAGTGAGGCTGGCAGTCACCTGATACTGAATGTATCCAAGCAGCACTCAAAGAAGAACGGTGGGTTACTTACCAGTAACTGTCCTTCTTCGAGATGGGCTGCTCAGATTCATTAAGATCCCTCCTTCTATCCCTGCTACTCGGAGTTAGCGACTAGTAGGAACTGGGGAGGGGCAGGGCTACAGCCATATATACAGCTACCGGGTGGCCAGGGGGTGCTGGCAGCCAGCCTTGTTCTGACAGGCTAAGGCTAAAGAAAGTTTCTGGTCAATTGTGTGCTGCAGCATGTAGACACCTGATACTGAATGAATCCGAGCAGCCCTTCTCGAAGAAGGTCAGTTACTGGTAAGTAACCCACCTTTTCTCAGTTTGCCTCAGGAAAATTCCTGTCCCTCTCCCACCCCCCGGCCCAATCTGTTGCCTATTTTGAGACAGGATCCTATTGCAAGGGGAAGGAAGCATCTCAGTGGCATCTAACTTCATTTTTCCCCATTGCATTGCAGGATCTATGGCCTCCAGCAACCCAGGAGGGGGCCAGCATGAAGGAAGCTCAGTGGGGGACACAGAGGATGGTTCGGTACAGGGGTGCATTACATGGAGAGAAGCATCAAGGGGGCATATTTTAGGAAACTGTGAGATGCCTCACAGCTCCCCAGACAAAGGGGCATCACCAGAAGGAGAGAGTGAGGCATGGGTCCTCTTCCCCCAGGCCTAGAGTCTGTGGGGACATTTTGATTCTGCCTTCGTTAAGGTGCTGAAATATTCCTCTAAAGATAAAGGGAACTTTTTAAAAGCATGACCTGGGGCCAGGGTTACTGGGGCCTGACTTTTCAGCAGCAGAGGTGTATTTTTGGGGTGTGGCTTCCCCCCTTACCTCTGTGAGTGAGTGAGCATACTCTCAAACCCTGCCCCAATGGTACTGTTCCCACTGAGCAATAACACAGGTCTGCTGGTGTCTTCACTAGCTCAGTGCCATGCCCCCCCCCCCCCCCAAACATCACCTATCACCTATTGCTCCTGCCCAGCACAGAGTGAAATCTGCTCCCTACAGCAAGAGACAGACAGAGAGAAAAGCCTCATGTTTGGACTCATAAAATGAAAAGAGAAAGCACATCATTTTAGGAGGCTCAAAAAAAGGTCCCAGTCTTACAAGAAATCTCACACCTGGGACCGTGCTGCTAAGGGAAGGATGCATGGGCCCTTTACCCGACTGTAGCCCTTCGGCCTAGAGAGTTTGCAGCCTGGGTCTACTTAGGCACCTCTTACTCCCTTGATCTATGAGCCCAGTAAAGCCCAACACTGGGCATTACTGAGCTGTCATCTCAGCAGATAAAAGGGGACATTGGCACAGGGGATGGAGCCTGATTACTTGCTGAGTGTCCATACGCAAGTTTTGTATAAATGTACCACATGAGCCATTGAAGGGCTATTTAATCCTTTAACATCTCATTCCGACATGCCAGACAAACCAGGTGGGGCTCCAGTCTCCCACCTTCAGCACCAGACCAATAACCCTCATAGAAACAGCTTATACTAAACATCTGTATTTCCTTCTCTCCTTCCCTCCTGTGTCCTTTCTCCCACTGCAGATGGTTCTATTCATTGGCAGAGACCCGGGAAGCAGCAGGAGGCTAATCTCCCTTTCTACCACCCCCGAGCTCCCTCTGCTGAGGTGGAGATGACATCCTATGTGCTCCTCGCTTACCTCACCAAGAAGCCAGCACCTTCCCAAGAAGACTTGTCATTAGCAGCTCAAATTGCTAAGTGGATCAGCAAGCAGCAGAATCCCAATGGGGGCTTCTCCTCCACCCAGGTGAGCTGCTCCCCTCTCCAGCCTCAGGCCGCCAGGGCATGAAGGGGAGGCACAGGACAGGGCAGGAGACGGACAAGTAGCCTGGGTAGAAGAGGGGGCTCCCTGGGGGAGGGATGGAAGGCAGTCCCCTGGCTGTATAGTTTAGCTCACGGGATGGGCTGTGCAAGGAGCATGGTTACCTCAGATCCCCGGGGAGCTAATGAGGCAGAAGAGCGGACAAGTGACACTCCTGTGTTCAGAGGGGAGAAGAGTCACCCTGAGTACCCATGAGTGTGATGCCAAACCCAGCTCCTCCCAGCATTGACTCAGCAAGCCAGGCCTATCCAGTTCAGGAGCTGAGCCTCCCCAGAGAAGCAGCAACCAGTCCCTTCCAGACTCACCTGGGTGGAAGGGGCCATTCGGAGTGACAATCAAACAGGACATGCCGTTTCCCCCTCTGAGCAGTTCAGGCCATTCTGGTGCTTGGCAGCTGGGACTTCACGGAGTGAGCTCTCTAGACAGGACCAATCACTGGCCCCGTGTTCCATCATTGCCCTGGTTAGTTTGGTACCCAAAGAGCTGTAAAACTTTCTCCTACTCTATTACTGAGCATCTGGCTGGCAGCTGCCTTCCCATGGTTATCTATGAGTCATGGGCAGTTCCTATTCCACTTGGTCTGTCTATCTTCAGATTCCCCTTTGGGCTGGTCCTGCAGAGGAGGGAGAGTCATCTTTCCCCAGTTCCTTTTAGCAGAGTGTCAGAGAGACCAGATCCCGAAGGTGTAGGTTCCCAAGGTATTTAAACACTTAACTGCTTTCAATGGGAGACAGGTGCCTAAATATGTTGGAAGATCTGGGCCCAAAGGAGTAGAAAGCATGGCCTGTGCTGGGAATGGAAAGAGAATGGATGGACATTGAAAAACACCTTTCTGTTTTCCTTTTTCACCTGAATAGCTCGCCGTGAGGGGGGAGGAGGGAGTGGGATGGGAACTCCAGGTCCATAGAAATGGTTCACTCATCACATGGGCCCATCTCTTGTCTGGCAGGACACAGTAGTGGCACTCCAGGCCCTGTCGAAATATGGAGCCTCTACCTACACCAAGAGTGGAGAAGCCTCCACAGTTACTGTGCAATCCACAGAGGACTTCCAGACCCAGTTCCAGGTGGATCACACAAACCGTCTGCTGCTCCAGCGTGTGGCATTGCCAAAGGTGCCAGGGGAGTACAGCACATGGGTGACTGGAGAAGGATGTGTCTATGTGCAGGTGAGTGGCCCAGGATGGCTGCTGAGGGGAGCCTGTCTCATTCCCATTGGAGATGGCAACTGGGGGGGGGGGGGGGGGCCAAGGGAGCAAGGGAGGAACGAAGAAAGAGGATGGGAGAGGGAAGGATAAAAAGGGAAAGAGTTATGAGGAGATGTGAGAAAGGACAGAGAGTTGGGGAATGGGGAGGGAGCAAGAGGAGATAAAGGAAGGAATGCAGCTGTGAAGGAGTAAGAGAGAAAAGAGCAGAGAGGAGATGGGTGGACAGACACAGACACACACCGAACTGTGTACTCTCTTCCAGACCAGCCTGAGGTACAACGTGGTCCCTAGGCTGGAAGAGGCACCATTCGCGCTGCAGGTGTACACTGTCCCTGAGACATGTAGTGGGTCCAAGGCCCACCGGACCTTTGACATCGCTATAAATGTCAGGTAACTTCCCTTGCAGGCTGGGGCTTCCAAAGGAACCTTTGGGATTGTGGCAGGGGAGTCACTCAAGGAGCTCCCCACAGGTGAGGGGAACCTCCAGAAAGCTGGATACAAATCAATATTTTTTCAAACAGTGGTTTTTTTCCATTAAATCATGATATTTTCTTTATTGTAATTGCTCTTTCCAATGTCAGTCAGATTTCTTATTTTCACATTCCAGCTCTCTACTTTCTCCCCCCGAATTGTTAAAGGGATTGTTTTGTGCTTGTTTCTGTACAGCTGTAGAGGACAAGTCAGAGCCTCAATGACATCCTTAGTGTGAGAGAAACAAACTCAGACACAAAACTGCGAGGCCAATAGCCTGCGCTGTGACGGTAACCACCTCTCTGCCACAGAGAGAACTGCCCCAGCACACAAGAACAGAATGCTTTGACCAGGCCATTCTCCTTCACCAGGAGGTGCAGGTTGAGTTCAGTCGACTCACACTTGCACTCCTAAATCACTTCTGCAAAATGCACCCTTGGAACAGATGCCAAAAGATGGGCTGAGAATCCTAATTTTAAGCTCCTGTTTTTGAAAGTGTGTGTCAAAAAGCTCACAATTGCTTCAATAGTATATTGAAATAACTTCCCAATGCCAACTATGAACCAGTTTTGATCTGAAGGGACCAAAATTTTATGCTAGTAACATGGATGTTTTTTTTAATAACAATACAGTTTTAACCTCTGATTCTGCACACACTTCTGCCCATGCTCCAGTTTCCTCACCTGTGCCTCTCCTCATGTGAGTGGAGCTAGGTACTCTCTAAAAAGTTTGCAGGAACAACGCCTTCATTTCCACTATTTTTTTTGTGTATGTGTGTGTGTGCAGAAGTTTAATAAAATTCCAGTATGATCCCCTAGCAGCAGTGGCATTTAGACACATTCTAATTGCACAAGCCTTTATACTGATTATCAAAACCTCAGCCACATATAATCAATTATATTAAAAAAAAATTAAAAATTCCCAGTTTAAATTGCTTTCTCCTCCTGTCTGCTGCCCCCAGCATGGGTGGAGAGTGTTTTAACTAAACTCCTTACTGGAGGAGAAGCCTCATTCTTGAGGGAGTTTCCACAAACTTACACTTCCCCAGGGGCAATTCTGAGAGGCACTGGCAGAACTGCATGGTGAGCCAAGGACTGGAATAGCAAGGGGAGCAATGAAAGATAGTAGCAAGAAATGCGGCCAGTGAGAGTGGAAAGGGCTGCAGGTCAATGTTGAGGTGCATCAGCTCTGTGCTGGGATGTATTAAATCTTCTTTCATTTTTGTCTTGTTCTCTCAGCTACACAGGGAAACGTCCTGTCTCCAACATGGTCATTGTTGACATTAAGATGCTGTCAGGATTCATCCCCGTGAAACCATCAGTGAAGAAGGTAACAGCCCATTCTATGTGTAGGCCTCAGCCCCCCAGCTGTATCTGCCCCACAATCCAGTGGAATCCAGCTGCTCACAACCCCAGCCTTGCCTGGGGGGCATCCGGGGCCCCTTGCCTCCAACCCCACATGACGTATATTTGGTTCCAGGCAACTCCAAATGAATCCTCTCATTTTCACTGCAACTTGGCCTGTTCCTAGTCCCTTCTCCAGAATCCTTGATCTCCCATCTCTCTGACCCCATCTTCTTCCAATCCTCCCCTTGTTCCTCACTCATTCTCTGACTCGCCCCATCCCCCCTCAGCTCTCACTCAGTGACTCCCTGATAAAGTAGTATGCACAGGTAGTATGCACAGGGGTAGCAAGCCCAGGTAAAAGCACCACATAGTCTCCCTTGGAGGGAGCAGAGAGGAAATCAGACTGGGCTCTAGGGTTGCTTCAGAAACAGAGTGAGGAGTCCCCGCCTCACTGAAGCCCTTTATGCTCCCCAAGCTCTAGCTCTTCATACTGTAATTTCCAAGTGTTTGCGTCTCATCAGGGAGACCTTAACAGTGGGAGGCATCTTCTGAAGCCTAGCTTTACTATTGTGAGGCAAAGCCATGTTCTTCTTGATAATTTGAACACCCACATCTTCTTTACTACATGTGCAGCAAGATTCTTGTGGCACCTTATAGACTAACAGATTTCTTTAAGCATAAGCTTTTGTGGATGAAGCGGGTCGAAGCCCATGAAAGCTTATGCTCAAAGAAATCTGTTAGTCTATAAAGTGCCACAAGACTCTCGCTGCTTTTGCTATACACAGACTAACAGGGCTATCCCTCTGGAAATTTACTACATGTCTTGACTATGTTATATGTCTTAAATATCAGCGCAGCCACATCACTATCATAGTAGCCTATGCGGAGGAATCTACTGATTTAGTTGAAGACCATTTCTATGATCAGTTCGAATCACTGTCTGTCCAAGACGTGATAATCTCATGATCCTGGATGACCTAAACGCAATTACTGGTACCCCACCATAATAGTGCGGGTATACTCATCAGTGACTCCTACTGTTTGCTCACATTCTGCACCTCCCAGAATCTTTCCAATCTTGACTCATGGTTCAAGTGGCGATACATATATCAGATGTCCCAGATTTCTCATGACGGGTGTCTCGCAGAAGGAACTGGATCACATCCTCACACTTGACAGTTGTTTCTTCACTTTCTGCATAGTATATCGTAGTGTGGAATGTGCCAAGAACACAGGCTACTACTTAGTGGTTGCCCTCATGGCATTTGTGCTTTGATGAGCAAGGAAGGTCTCTGGGATGATGAAGAGGTTTGACAATGAGCTTCTCCACATGTTGAGATTAACCAACTGATTTTGTATCGACGTCAGCCATTCAGTCTCAGCTCTAGCTGAGCTGCCAGACAGGATCAAGGTTGCCTGGTCTCTGTTGAGCTCCATCTTTTGCCAAATCCACCAAGCAGATGATCTGCTATAGTCAGCCAGTACATCAACAGTTGCTTTCAGAGGAGGCCTTGTAGAAAATTAAATTGAAGACCACAGCCCATCAGCATGATGATAGGCTCACTCATAATCAGCTGAAGCAAACGTTCAACACCAAGACACTTTGTGATCGCAAGACATATACAAACCAAGTGACAGATTATGATAAACTCAGTTTAGCCAGCATTCTGTGCGATCCTCAGTCTCAGTGGTCAACAGAACAATTGCTATCAACCGGATCCTGAATGTCAGACAAGGTTATCCATGTAAATCAGATGATGACATGCTGGGTGGAACATTATTGCAGTGTCTTGAGTCACCCTTCAGCTGCCACTTGTTCAGAGCTGAATGATTTGGCAGCCACTTTTGTTTCAGACTCAGACTTATACTGATGTACCAACACTGGGTGAAGTGAAGTGCGCCACCTACAAACTGAAAAACATGCTCAGATGGTGCTGATAGTGCACAGGAAACACCAGTTTTGGCTTTCTCTTTCATGTCAGTGATACATCATGAGTTTAAGAAGCCCTTGCATATGGCATATGTTGATCTTAAGGTTGATTTGATTCAGCCTACTAAGTTGCATGATGGAAGCCTTTAAAGGGTGTTGGTGTCCCAGCTACTCTGCTGGACTTGATTACTGAGGTGTATAAAGGAACCACTGCCTATGTATATCCTGGGAATAGGATGTCAGCACCTTTTAAATTAGTATCTGGTGTCAGGCAGGGCTGGTTTTGGCCCTTCTCCTGTTCTCTGGGGCAATGGAGTTCAAAATGCAGCATTCTGTCTGGTTCATAGGCGTTAAAATTGGTAAGCTCTCAGCCTCAGACCTTGACTGTGCTGCTGATGTTATTTTAGTACAGACCTTAAAGGTTTCACAAGGCATTTCAGCCAATGGAGGAGGAATCTCCATTGGTCTCCATGTATTGTGGTCAAAGACAAAACTGAAAAATCTAGAATCTGATCTACCTACGACTT
This sequence comes from Podocnemis expansa, assembly GCA_007922195.1. Classification (NCBI taxonomy): domain Eukaryota; kingdom Metazoa; phylum Chordata; order Testudines; family Podocnemididae; genus Podocnemis; species Podocnemis expansa. The sequence goes on along the minus strand of ML682274.1, from coordinate 45,847 downwards.
CGATCTTTTTAGAAGAATGATGCTTTTCAGATACCTTGTAAGAATGCCACAAGATGTTCTGGTGAACAGTGCTGTTCGGGCACCTTGCAACATCTGGAATAAAATTCCACCAAGTGAGGGGTGGAGACGGCCCAGAGGCAGACCTCCTATTACTTAGGTGTATCAAGTCTGTTCTGACATTAGATGCTTGGCCCATCAAGCCCTTGTGGCTGTACAGTAGTGGACAATACAGCAAATAATCACTATAGCTGACAGTTCAGCCCAGTGTTGAAAAAGAAGACCACACATACACTCAGGGCCGGCACTAGGCAGTAAGCAGCCCTTCCGTAACAGGGGGACGCTGGCATTTTGAGGGGTGTCAAAAGGGGACAGCGCCATGGCGCTCCCCTGATGACGTCACTCATCTGCACCAGCGTTGCTCTGCTGCAGGGGGCCATAATCCCCAGCGCCAGCCCTGCATACACTTTAAGAAACTGGATGGTCCACAGTGGCATGCAGTCCCCTGGGTGTCCTGACCATTTGGGTGCTGACTGATCAAAAGAACTCTGCCACCTCCCCCCAGCCATCTGGACTGCCTGGCTAGGCAGCTAGCCACAGGCCCAACTGTACATCTGCTGGCACCTCCAGGCAAGAACATCCAAGCACCTAGCCATTGTGAGAAGACTCTGGTATGAACAAGGGTGACTCCCAGTGCCAGTGAGGCAGGCAGGATGTCTGGCTGTTGCAGGTTGGGGATCTGAGGGGTCAGCGCTCAGGAGGCCTGGGCTATTGCTCCTCTAAGACCTCTCTGTCTGCTGGGCTGTCTCCCAATCCATCCTGGCTTTTCAACATGGTTGGAGTCTTCCTGTGGCTGCTGGTCAGCTGTGGCCAGGGTGTCATATGACTGGCGGCATAGTGAATGGTGGCAGCATGGTGCCAAGGTCAAGTTTTGGAATTTGGATGCTCAAAGGCTGGAACACATCACACCTCAGTCCACTAGGTGCCTGGAGTCACACTAGAAATGTTTTTCCTTTCTTTAAAGCACCAACACACAATCCCTTAGGGCTCTGGGTTCATGTGAAGGGGTATTAGTAACACCCTGTTTCTCTCCCTTGGCTGCTGATAGCTGGAAGGACATCACCAGATTCACCGCACTGAAGTGAGCACCAACCACGTGCTGTTGTACATGGAGCAGGTAAGCAGCCGCACTGGGCTGGGCTGGGGTGGGGAGAGTTAACCAATGACGTACTCACAATAGAGGCATTGAGGGGAGGGGATCTCCCCGGCCTTGCCCAGGAAAAAGAAACCAAGGTATGCCTCCAGTTGCTGCTGCTTCCCAGCATCTTCTTCCAGCACTGCCTGCTTCACCAACATACAGAATCAGGGGCATGTTCCTCCCATAACAGCCTATGGGTATTAGCAAGAGTGGCTCATACCTGGCATTGGGGCAGGACTTCTCCCGCATTCCTCACATTCCTCAGGGTCTGAATCCCTACCAGATCTTGCAGTAAAGGGCAGCAGATGCTGGACCCACAGGACCATGGCTAGGAGGTGATGAGGAGGACGCTGGGTGGTGAGATGGTGAAGAAGAGTGTGAGGTGTCTCAGAGCCTCCTGAACCTTGTCTGTTTCCCCTTCCAGGTGAGCAATGTGACTCAGAGCTTCTCCTTCACTGTGGAGCGGGACTTTGTCGTGAAGGGCCTGAAGCCAGCACTGGTGAAAGTTTACGACTACTATGAGACAGGTATGTGTAGGGGCAGAGCTGGGGAACATTAGGCCCCAGTGGGCCTGTCACAGGGAGCAGAGGGGCCACTCGGAGCCGCAGGGGAACCTGCTGACTTTGGAATTGTGTTTGTCCTCATTCTCACAATGCTGACCACTGGGAGCAAGGACATGCTTGGGGCTAATCAGAGACCCTCACACCAGCACTGCCTGCTCCCCAGCTATCCATACAGGTGCCAGGGCAAAACTCATTCCCTTCTACTCCTGCTTCCAAATGGCCCTGTGCCCACCATCCCTCACACTGGTTCCCCCACACAGCCAACGTCCCCACTGGGGTCATCTCTGAGCTTCCACTCTTATCTCTGGATATCGGTGGCCTCTGCTCAACAGTTTCTCCCTCTCCCAGCTGAGAATGTGGGATGCAGGGATTACAGGCAAAGGATCATCCTCCTCTCATCTCATGCTCACGCGATAGTCACCAGGCCCCTCCCACACTACAGAAGGAAGGTGCCAACCCAGTGCAGAAGACCAAGAGGGATCTGGGAGGGTGTTGGGTCAGTCCTGCCCTGAGATTCCAGCTCTGTGTGTCACCTGGGGCAGGCACATTCACTCCCCCACCTCCCCTGCTAGGAAATCAAGGTCACAAAATAAAAGACCAATGGCAAACCCAACTGTCATGTGTCAAACAACACGTGCAAATGGTCCTAGGGAATCTGTCACAGACCCATTGGAGATGCCTCCTGCACTGTATCCTTGGGGTAACCTTTGCTTTCCTGCATGGAGCCTAGCTAAGATTGCCCCTGGCTGGAAATAGGGATCTCTCCCCTCTTGCTGGATAGCTCTGAAAGCCTGCTTGGTGTGGTGCCAGCTGTCTGCCACAGGGCCTGGTGGACTTGCCTTTCTCGGTGCTGCATGCAAGGCATCCTGAATGAGTATGACAGCCCTGATCACGTGTTTCTTTTTTTGTCCTCCAGATGAATTTGCCATTGCTGAGTACAGCGCCCCCTGCAACAAAGGTAGTGTATGAAGAGCCATTTCCTCCTCTATTTTTGCTCACAGCACCCCCAGATTTACTCTGCATCATGAGTGCTCATCTCCAGGCAGTGCATCCCCTGTGCAGTCAGAGTTGCTGGCTTTTACCCCCCTGCACAGTGGACTGTACTTTGTAGTGATGGCCCCTTTGCTCATTCCCAGGGATAGATGCTCCATTCATCCTCACCTTACACATCACCCTCCTGCAGCTTCTGGTGGGGAAATGTTGGGCCCATGGAATTTCTTGCTCGGGGTACTGGCAATATTGTACTCCCTGGGGCAGGGCAGCCATGCCCAGCCCTGGTTGTGCGTTGTTGGCTCTGTGTCCAGACCTGGGGAAAGAGTGGCAATTCTCTTCTCTAAACCCCCTTCAATCCCCTTTCCTTTTCCCCTCAGTGGAAGATGAGCAGGATAACGTGTGAGAAGGAGTCATGTTCTGAGCTGCCTTCATTCCACCTGCTTATTACCTGCATAAGCTGAGGGGTCAGATGCAGTGACCAAGAGAAACCATCAGCAAGAAGAGGAAAACAAACATCACAAATAAATGAATTCACCAAACTGACTCACGGCTCTGGTCTCTCTGTTCCCAGCCCCTTTAGTCTCATTTGGCCCGAGACCACAGCTTTAACACCCAGGACTTCTCAGGCATAGGTATGACTCTAGGGACTTTGGCTTTTTCTCTCATTACGACAGGTGATATAACTTCATCTTCCTCTATATGCTGTTCTCCAGGTGAGAGCCAGGCAGGGGATTTGGTGGCAACATGGCCCTGCCAGGGGGCCATGTTGCCACACCTCCCATGGTGCCCCTCTGCTGAATCGAAATAGCAAGTCCTGTGTTTGGACTTGCTATTTTAATTTGGTGGTTTTTGCTTATTTCGATTTAAGTGAATTTGAAATAATGATTTCATTTCAAAATAACTTATTTTGAATTCACTTATTTCAAAATAAGCATCATGTGGACATAACCACATTTGTTAGGCTTCAAGTAGCACAATATTCCGTGTTAATATATAGTAGGTTTCTGAACGCTGTCCAAATCTGCTTACAAAAAGAAAATATTTTTTCTGCTGCTGCCTTAGAAGTAGAAATTAACATCATAAAATTTAGAAACTTAAAGAAATTGGGAAAAGGGGCTCACAAGCATGTTTTAAAGCCCCACACTTTTCTCTGCACAAAATATTCAGTGAACCTTCTTTGCAACAAATCATATTAGTGCCCATATGTGGCAAGTCACTATTTACTAAACCATTAATGAACCTTTCCCTTTCCACAGTTCTCTAAATTCTTCCTAATATTTTCTTATGTGTTTTATAAATTTAAAAATAGAGGCATGGAGTAAAGAGACTTCTGAATAGTTAATACTATGTTCTAATGGGCCAAATCTCTTGAAGCCATATCAATGATTTTTATTCCAGGTGCACACTTCAATACAGTTTTAAGACAAAACAAAAGGAGCAGTGGTATACAGATGGAGGGGGGGGGGAACCAGTGGGGGGGGCAAGCACCTGGCCACTGGGCTGGGGGGGAGAGTCAGATTAGAAGGGCCCCAGCCTGGGCTGCCCACTTTTGGTGTGACTCCTGGTTTCCCTGACCACGCACTGCATGGGCCAGACTGGTGGCAAGGTGACCAGAACCCCTGGCGCTTCAGGGGGCCTGTTCAGCATGGGGTGTGGGGGAGTCAGAGTCTGCTTGTCATTTTTTAGGTGAATTATAATCCAATAATGAGAGGTAGCATCAGGGCCGTCCCTAGAGGGGAGCAGGGCCCAGGGCAAATCAGTTTGTGCGGGGGTCCCCCCATTTTAAACTTTGCAGGCAACGTTCCCTCTAAGCCAGTGGTTCCCAACCTGTGGTCCGGGGACCCACAGAGGTCCACGGACATATTGCAGGGGGTCTGTAGAGCCTCTCCCTACCCAGGGCCGGAATCCAGCTACAGCCCTGATGCTCCCTGCCAGGCCTGCCTTTCCCCGTCTGTGGCTGTATCCTGGCAGGAGAATGGAGCCACAGCAGCTCCCCAGCAGGGGCAAGGGCAGGGGACCACAGCTGCCACGGCTCAGGTCCCCGGTGGTGCGGGCAATGGTGGTGGCAGCGCTGCTCACCAGCTGTCCCACTGGTGCGGGCCAGAGTCTGCGCATGCAGGCCAGATTACATGATCAGCTGGGGGGGTCCACAAAGATTTAGTTTTTGTTACAAAGGGGTCCCCAACCTGAAAAAGGTTGGGAACTGTTGAACCCCGGGTTCGCGATGTGACTGGGATGGACCAGCGACACCCACCAATGAGACAGACACCAGTTCAAGTAAACAAAAAAAAACTACTTTTATAGTGACACCTTAAACACCTTTAACCACTTAACAGTGTAAAACAAGGATATCTATATAAAAACACTTGTAATCAACTAACAATATGAAGCAAAAATCTATATAGGACACTTATAACCAACTAATAGCATAAAGCAAAATCTAAATGAACACTTATAACTAAATGACAATATAAAGCTAAAAACCTATGCAAAGCACTTATAACCAAGTAACAGTGTGGAGCAAGAGTCTATATAAAGCACCTGTAAAACACCTCCAGCCAAACAACAAGATAAAGCATGTAAGTCTATGTAAAACACTTACAACCTACAAAAGTACTTATAGTTAAATAACAGTATGGATTAATGACCTACAAGAGGGAGGCCATAATAAGTCAAGGACTTTTCTGGCCTTTTACTGCCTCAACAGCGGTATAGGCACTGACCAGCCCACCCGACGCATATTTACCAATGGCTGGAAGCCATTCCTCCTTGCTCGCCAAGAAGGGTGGGCGGCAGAATGAAAAAAAAGTCAGATGAGAGAAAAATAAACCCCCACACTCCCCCCATGTACACTGGGGAAGTTTGGGGCCAGCAGTTTAGAGCAGAAGCAGAGTAATGAACAATTATACAATAAGAAGGATGCAAAATACAAATGACTAACAAAACACCTGGCAAATTAACAACAAAAAACTATGCTAGACCTTAAACAACTATACCATAAAAAGATTATGCAGGATACAGAGAAAATAATAACAACTACACAAACTATGCAAAACTCAGGTGAAGAAGCTACAATCACAGACTATATATAAGTGGTACCAAGTAGAATGATTAAGAGAAGGTAGGAGGCCTATATCGATTTATAATACCTGTCCCAGGACCACAGTAGAACCCAAAGCGAGGAGGCAGACCAGCTGCAGCATCTCAGCACTTAATCGTTCGGCCGGCAATCCGTGTACACCCCCAAAAAAAAGAGGGTCTCGGGGGTGGGTGCTCCCTGTCTCAGTCGGGGGATCAGTCCGACCGGGTCGCGACGCGCCCTTTAGCATCCGAGGGTGGGAGAACAACAAGCTAGCTGAGACAGGGGTTTTAATAGAATTTTGCCCAGCCAGAGTAAAAAATAGCCAATTAGGAGTGGGATCCTGGTCAGGACCAATGATAAAACTGGGACCCCAGACAATGACCCCTCCTTCGTGGTGACAGGGGTGCCGAGAAACTGTTCAGGGGGGATAGGAACTCACCCCCCTTCTTGTTGACACAAAGCTAGGGAGGAAGAAACTCACACAGGAGATTGAGGCCCATCAGGGAAGATTGATACTTAACACTCTTCCCCTTGAGCTGGATAGCCCGGAGATGAGACCCATCAGGGGAGATAGATACTTAACACTCCTCCCTGTGCGCTCCATAGTCTAGAGGGCTATGTTGGGGGGGCGGGGGGGCCATTATGTCTGCCACCTCCGTTAACAGGAACCACTTCTCTAAGCTGATGATGCAGCTGAGCAAGCTCCCCACTGGTTCTCCAGGCCCCAATGGGCTTCTTCCCTGCTGCCCGCTGGCTCCCCAAGTGCACCCATAAGTTGTTCAGCTGCATCATCAGCTTAGGGGGAACACTGGGCAGTGTCATAATTTTTCTTTAATAAAATCATAAATGTCTAGCCCTCAGGCTAAAAAGTTGCAGAGAGAAGCAGAAAAACATGACCTGACTTTATCCTAAAAGGCTCAAAACCCAGAAGTCAAAGAAAATAGCTCCCCCTCATTTATTATTTCTTTAAACATCTCTTTATTTTTAAGTGAGTTTTAATGATATATTTAAGCCAGACTTGTGACTATTTTTGATGTTTGGAGTAGGCAATACTGAATGTGTCATGGTGATATTTCATCAACCTTACAGCCAAGTGGACAGGAGCATCTGGAGGTACTCTTCTTTGTGGTTCTGGTTTTCTGTTCAAGATGAGCACACAATTTTACAAGTTTAATAATTTTTCTTAGATCAAGTTTTTGTTAAATTGAAAATTCAGAGAGAAAGATGCTGTTTTTGGATAATATCAAGAAATAACCGCAGGTCCTCTCTCACCTTAAAGCACTGGATTCCAGTTGTCTAATACATGTTATTTCCTTTAGGCTGCCTGACTCTTTCCTTTCCCGTCTTATTTTAATATATGTATTCATACATTCCTCATTGCTTTGCAGGTGATTTAAGTAATGAAACTCGGATACTGTTTGAGGATGAGAGGAAGGGACCTTTGGCCTCCTCTCAGATACCCTGATGTAAAACAAACAAGGAGCCTTGTGGTACTTTTAAAGATTTTAAAAATTTATTTATTTCTTAGCTTGTAAAAGTGCCACAAGACTCCTTTTTTGTTTTACATCAGGGATTCCTTGTTTGTTTCGCTACACTAGACCCACACGGCCACAGCTGCTTTCCTCTTTGCCATGCTTTGGAACTGGTGCTCTGACTGCAATCAATGACAATAGGGCATACTTACAGTGCAGAAGGAAGGACGAAAAACTTCTTCAGTGTGTTGATTGATGGCCATTAACCATAAAAACCCAGTATTTCCATATATGTGCTAGCCTGGGATCTTCTCTCTCAGGTATAATAGATCATTATCTGCACAGAGAAGTTTGCTCAAAAAGACATCCCTGAAGACTGAAAACTCTTGCTAAGTGTAGAAGGAAAAAAGTTCCTTAATATCTCAAATGTTTTCTAGAGATGTTGATGTAAATTCAAAGAGAAGGTCCTGATTTGTAAAGGTTGGGGATGTGACATTCTCCTGACTTGGTCCCCGTTTGCTTGACTCAGGCTGGCTCCATAAGTTTTATCTCAACACCTGCCCTTTCTCTTCCCCTCAGGGAGCAGCTGTGGGAAGGTGGCCACTTAAGTCAAGATTTACTATACACAAACGCTGCCTGTCCCAAGTCCCTTCCCCTTTCCCTGACCAGCCAGAGCTGCTCCCTGGGCAGGCTAGCTCCTCAGCTTGAAGAAGGTCCCTGCTCCCCTACTCCTGCCGGTTGTGTGGGACCCCCAAAGCGTGAGGCTCCCCAAAGCACGAGGCCTAGGGCGGTTGCCCTTTTTGCCCCACCTTAAGTATGGCTCTGGCTGGCGCCTGGCACGTGGGGCCTGTGCCCCGAATGCCAGCACCAGTGCCCCGGGTCCTGGCGGGGCCCCGCCTCTCCCAGTCTCCAGCTGGAGCAGGCCGGAGATCCGGGGCCCAGCTGCCCGCGGCCACGGCTGCCACTCCCAGCCGAGGATCCAGGGCCCAGGTACTCGCAGCAGTGGCGGCTGCTTCTGGCCCCTTCAAAGGCCAGGCAACCTTGCGGTCTCAGCTGCCGCTCCCCGTCCTGTCCCCGGCTCGGGGCATGGCCTGCAGGCAGGGGGCAGGGCCCGGGCCCATGCCCTGGGTCATTCCCTGGGGCAGCGACACCCCTAACTTTAAGTCAACTTAAAGTTGATCTTTTTAAGTCGAGTTAGGGGTATGCCTGATCTGGCTCCTACTGCTGTTGGCGATGGGCTTGGAGCTGGATCTGCCCCTAGCTGCATGCTGCAAGTGACAAGGTGATCGAAGCCAACCACAACCACATGCCTCAAGTGGCATGGAGCCCAATCTGACCTCAAGCCACCTGCCACAAGCAGTGGTGGCTGAAAGCCAGCTTCTGCCACTGGCAGCAGGGGCAGCGAGCCAGATCGGGTGTAGACCTAGCCCTTGTTTGGCCCAACAAGCTCATGTAGGGGTTTCAGGAGTGCTGCTAACTGTGGACTAAACTTGCCATACTAGCTCAATAACCATAAAAAGGAGTGAAATTGGCCGTCACTCTGAGGGAGTGGAGCATCTAAAATAGCCTTAACCTTGGCCAGAGACTTATGTAGGCCATCAGCATCAATTATATGGGCCAAAAAAAATTTCCATTTGTCCATGAGGGCCATAAAATTTACATACTCTTCCAGTCTTTGAAGAGTTCCTTTCAAGTTCATAAGGGGTTTCTCCTCATTTTTGCCAGTGACCAGGATGTCGAACAGATAGCACTGCACTACTGATAAGACACTCAAAACATGGTCCACTGGCCTCTAAAACAAAGCTGGGGCCAAAGTAATTCCAAAAGGTAAATGTCAGAATCTGTACAACCCCTTATGTATTACAATAGTCAACAACTCTTGAGATTTTTCTTCAACATGTATTTGCAAGGAAGCTTGGCTCAAATCAATCTTCCTAATTTCTTGTCCCCAAGCTAAACACACACAGATGCCCTCAGTGTGGGGAAGAGCTTATTGCTCTGCACATAACACTAGGTTAACAGTGACCTTGAAGTTTCCACAAATCCAAATGGAGCCATCTTTCTTTACTATTGGGATGATTGGTGTCACCTACTGGCTTTGAGTAACCAGCACTGAGACTCTGTCTCACGATGCACATCTGCACACCCAGGGTTATGACTAATATGATTTTTCTGTTCTTATATACTGTGATTGTACATTTTTATGCCAATTACGCCATGCAAGGTTCCTCTATGGATTTTCCTAACCTGTTCTACATGATTACTATGCTGATATGTTTCCTGCAGCATCATGCATGTGTACAGATGTGTAGCATGGCTCAAGGGATGGGGGTATAGACAGAACTGTCTTCCAACAACATGTAAACAACCAAAGCTGTGAGAAAGCAAGTACCTAGAGAAGGCAGTGAAAATATGCTAATTGAAGTGGCTCACACCAAACAAAGAGAACACTTCTGCCCAGAAGAGGAGGAGTGAGAAGGGGGAATGAAAACAAAGATAGACACTTGGAGGAGTTTGGGGGTTTTGCCTGTGAATCTCCATCTCAAAACAACTCTAAGCAAAATCTGGGTCCTTCTTGGTCTCAGGCAGAGACTGGCTGTACAAACATCTGTAGCCAAACACTCTGAGCATAAACTTGGACTATGAGGTCAATTTAAGTAGAGATATTAGGGTAGGGTGCATGTTTTACCATTTATTTCCTTGTGGTCTCTCCTCACTCATTTAAATTGTAATTCTGCCCTGTTTGGCCATATTCTCACTTAGAATTATAACCTGATCAATAAATTAGTAGTTATTTTATTTAAAGCTGTGTGGTCTTTAAAGAGTGTTAGTGAAGAAGAATGGGCATGATACATTTATTTGTTAAAGGGATGGACTTGAATGTTTGGTGATTGGGAATGGGTCCCGATATTTGGAGACAGTGGCTCCCATGGTGGTATCTGGGGCCAAGCGTGCGTGCTTGGGGACCCGCCCTCAAGCCACCAGAGAGCATACACCCACTGCTTAGAACCGCTTACAAGTGAAAGGCTGGAGTAGACTGACTCAGGAATGAGTAATCACTAGGAAAAGCAGGGTGAATCGCGGTGGAGGAGTGGGAATTGGGAGGTCATTGTGGCACACTGGACTGGATCTGAAGAGCAGCCTGTCACACACTCTTTCCTGGACTAACCACTCCAAATTTTCTTTCTCCTTGGATCTGATGGCAAATGGCACCATTCTAGCCTTCCAACATTTTGGATGGCAATCAGGCTTAATATTTAACTTCACAGTGATTCCCTTTATGCTGCCTACATCTTCTCTTAAAACAGCAGCATGTTTTGTTAGCATCATTGCCAGATTGGTTCTTCTTTAGCCAGTGGATGCACTTCTTCCCTTCAGTACAAACAGCGGGAGCCTTGAGGTCTGTCCATTGAGTTCCACTTTCACATCAATAGCACCCAGCAGGGGAACTGTCTCTCCAGTGTATGTCTTAAAAAAAAAAAAAAAAAAAAAAACAAACAAACAAAAAAACACTATTGTCAGCTTAAGTGGCAGATGCCTAAAGTTCTTCTCATACATTAAGTTAGAAACGAATGAAACCGCTGTGCCAGAGTCCAATTTCATGTGTACAAGTATACATTCCAACACAGGTATCACCCAGAATTTATGTGGGCCAGCTGAAAACATGGAGGGACTCTACATCTTCTGAGTGAGTGTCACTGTGATCACCTGGTGTCTGCTCTACTGCCTGCAGAATTTCCCTTAGTCCAATGGCTCATTTTTCTCAGGTCTGCCTCTTCTGTTCAGCTCATCCTTCCTTTGTTTGGCTCATCCTTCCTTTGTTTGCAGGCATGTTCAATGAGTCTGCCTTCTCTTGCCACATTGTCAACACAGTAGTCCCTACACCAGCATTCTGAATGAAGGTGAGCCTGCTTCCTACACTTGTAACATTCTCCTCTCCCCAGTGCCCTGTGAGTAGGTTGTGAGGATACCTTATGCACTCCAACCCTGATCTGTTGCATGTCTCATGTGACGCATTTCTGGGAGATAGCAATCTCAACAGCCTTCTACAATGTGAGTTGAGCTTCAGTTAATAAACATTTCTGTGTTGATTCACTGTGCCGGCCCACACCAACTTTTCATGTATCAGTTCATCTAACACGTTCTTGAAGTCACAGTGTGCTGCCAGCTTCTTCAGAGCTGCTACAAATTGTACTATTGATTCATGTTCACCTTGGTTCCTCTGTTAGAACCTATATTTCTCTTCAATTACCAGTGGTCTTCAGGAAAATTGAGCTTTGAGAACTTCCACTAAGTCACCATAAGGTTTTTGTTCTGGCTTCTCCAGATAAAGCAAATCACATAGCAAACTATAAGTCTTAGCTCCAATAAATGTTAGAAAAACTGGCATCTTTGTCTCATTGGTTATACCATTTGCTATTACAAAAATTTTGAAATCAGACTGTATATGTTTCCCACAAATCAGAAGATTCATCAAATAGTTCAAGTGGTGGCTCAGTAAGTCTAGTAAGTGAAGCCATGCTGTTCTCTTGTGTTTATTGTTTATGTCTTCACTGATACTTATAGCAGGCAGATCAGCCTTCAGCCAGCCAGCAAGCCCTTAGGCAAACAGATCAGCTTTCAGAGCCACAACTTAAACCTCAGGCAAACAACAAATAACAGTTTTGTTCATTACATTACATTACATTCTGGCTTTCCTTAGTTGCCAGGATTGTTGAGAATAGCCAACTCCATCTCACATCTCATCCTCATCCACCAGTGTCATGTCTTGAATGAATTAAAATCCAATAATGGGAGGCAACCTACTCAGAGCTGTGTCTGGAATCTTAATTGAAAGAGAATTGAGAGCAGAGGGAACCAGACAGACAGGTTTCCATAGCACTAAAACAATCTTCCCATCTATCACTATGGTAACCCTAATGATTATAGGTAATCCAAAAAACCACATGGAGTATACACCCTTGGGAGTTCAGATGGGTAGAGTGCTCTACCCAGTCAAAATGTGTCTCACCATAGATGCTGCTGTTTAAACCCGTGCTATTATGGTGTGCACTATCTATATGTGCTATGCTGCTATAAGTGTAGACATATGTTCAATGGGTAACAGCTCTGCCTGCAAATACAATGAAGTGTGTGACCTCTACTTACAGCTAGAGGTCGTCAACCCAGACAGTAACAAAAGCAGGATGGAGATGTGCATGGTTCTTGGTAGTGAGGAACACTGCTTGCATGTCAAAGTGCAAAAATCTGATAAATGCACCTGACTCTTGATTTGTATTCCCCCCAACCTGCCTGCTACTCCAGTCCTGCCCCCCACCCCCACCAGCTCTGCCCAAAACATCTTTAGATTGGCCAAGGATACTGAGATGTGAGTTTGTACAACTAAAAAGTACCTAAACGTTTGAGGCTACAAGCAGGCATGCTGAGAATCTTTTTTTTTTTGTCTCAGCTGGCTCTGCAAAGATAATCACTGACTCACATCCATTGACTCAGGAGTTAGCCTAGTGTAATGAGGAGAGACTGCCGCAGTCACAGGCTGCCGCGCCAGGCGCAGGGCACTAGAAAACTCATGCACTTTCCCTGTTGGGTGGGGAAGCATCCTGCACAGGACTTGGCCTGGGAAGCTAAAGGAGGAGCCAAGGGAAAGGGGGACTGGATAAAAGGGTAGACCAGGGACTCACTGGGGGAGCCTTTTAGTTGACATGACTGGCCACCAGAGCTCCAGCTGACAGGGAGGCCAGAGCTCCCTCCTGCAGGGCCTGAGGATCACTGGGGAAACCAGGAGGCAGGCTTTGACCTATACTTCCCCCCCAGGTGAAGACCTGGAAGAGTTGCCCTCAGCTGAGGAGCTGGAGGACTGGAGTGGGGCCCAGACCACACAAGGGGAGGACCTTGAAGAGCTACCCTCTGCTGAGAGCCTAGAGGGACCAGCGGCGCATGGCCCCTGTGACCTAGATGAATTACCTCTGGCGGATGGACCTGAGGAGTTGCCAGACCTTCCACCCATAGCCAGTGAAGGCCTGACTGGGCTACCACTGACTATGTACTCGGAAGATGAAGAGGACTACGGGACCCAGGTAACCTGGAGGGGAACTGGGAGGAAGTAGCCCTGGGACAGTGGGTGCTTGACCAACTGGTGGGAGTCAGCGTGATTCGGCAGGAGCCCCGCTGACATAGTTGTGCCCTGTTCTGTCACTTTTAGGGTCCTGGGGTGAAACGCAGGGGAGTGGGTGGATTCTGCGTTCCCCTCCCCACCTCCTATCTCCTTACCCTGCCTTAGGCATTGAAGGCTCTGAACTATGTTACTTTCTGTTGCCTCACCCTGTTTTAGGGCTGAGAGGCCACAAACTGTAGACTGTCCTGCCTCACCCTCCCAGAGGGGTGGGAGGGCAGTGGACGCTAGGGGTGTGTCTGTCCCCGGTAGAGGCTAACTCCACCCCTTGAGGAGCTTCGGCTTGCCACACCTGGCTTTGCCTTCTCAAAGATATAAAACTGGACCAGGGCTCTAAACTGTACAGGGGGAGAGGTTTAATAGGAATCACACTTGCCATGGGACCCTCCCAGGGGTGGAGGATGAAATGTGCTCAGACCCACACAGGGAGAGACTGGACGTCTTGGGCTGCCTCCCTCCTTTCCACTGTGAGCACTAGAAGGAAAGGGCTGCAGAACCCCCGGCGTAATGTCTGGCCAGGGAAGCAGGATGCAAATGTAGCTGGAGTGTCCTTGTAGATCTCCTGCCTGTTTACCTAAAGTCTCTCCTGTTAGAATAAGGTCAGGTGACTCAGGCCAGAGCCCTGCAGCAAGTCAATGCCTCAGTTGTAAATATTGGTCTGGCAGCTCTGGCACTTAGCGCCAGTCCAGTGTGCTCCCTATGGCCCCTGTTGTAACAAAGCCAAGTCAGTAAGTGATGAACCAGCAACTTCTGGCCTGTCGTGCTTTCCAAATCCACTGTTACCTGCTCCCTGCTTTCCTGCCTTCCCCTAAACTCCTACGCTGACACTGTGCTCAGCAAATACGAGGTGTCCACATGGACCAGTCAGGCAGCTATTGGCTACAGCTGGTGGAAGTCTCCTGAGGAGCGTTTCTCTTTGATGGATCTGCTGAGCAGAGGACAGCCACTTCCATGCTGCACTTCTTTCCTCCTGGCCAGGTACAGGAAAAGGTGCAGGCCTGGGAAGTGGTCAGGCTCTGTTTGGGAAGTGGTGGCTGCTTGGCTGGTGGGGGGCTGCAGGGAAGCTGGATGCAGAGGTCAGTCCCCAGGAACCACATGCAGAGCCACATGTGCAACAACAGTGACTGCTAGATGTGACAGCTAAGTGCAGATCTGTGTGAAGTCATAGGGGGGCATCTGCAACTGGCAGGGAGACAGCAGAGATGAGAGATGCTAAGTGAACCTGGCCTGGAAGATTCCTATGTGCTTGAATAGAGACTGGACTGGAGAGGACACCCCAGGGACTAGGCCTGAAGAGCCCTGACTCTCCACTGGACTGCCCCAGGGACTCTAGCATTACTGCTGTTGCTCACTATGAACTGTAACCATTTAAGCCTCTTTGTTCCAAGGGCATCAGCAACCTTCCCATTTCCTGTCAGCTCTATTCAAATATCCTTTCCCTTAGCTACATGTCTGAAAAGTTAGTGCAACCCACCAGGGCTAGTGCCCACAAGGCCTAGCTGCTGAAGCACCCACCAGGTTGTTGTACAGCTGTAGGTACCGTAGGAATCTGGTGTACTCTGGGCCAGATTTAAGAATTGTGGGGCCCTCTGCTTTATGGAAATTAGAGGCCTGACCCACCTTCCTTAAACTGGACAGAACATGTGAGCTACATTCTGCAAATATAGGAATATCTTCATTCTTTACTATTATTTCTAGCTCTTTCTCAGCAGAAAACACAAGCACTCCACTTAAGGTGAAAGATTTTGTTCCTATGCTAATTTGGGCAGTACTATATTTTGAGTTTCCATATATATATTTGTAGGTTTCCACCCCAAATCCAACAGCCAGAGACTGTACACCAGCCGGAAAGAAGGCGGGCGGGGTTTGGTGAGTGTCAAAGCCACCCAGAGCATCCAGGAGTACCTCAGTAAGATGGCACCCAAAGATGAGCTGCTGAGAGAATGCCTGAGGCAGCAGCAGACATGGGAGGAAGATCAAGCAGAAGAAGTGCCATGGCAAGACAAGACCCTGCATGGGATATCCCATCGACAGATAGCTGAGGTGGCTGACATTGGGAAATCCTACCAGTGGCTGGAAAGGGCTGGACTAAAAGACAGCACTGAGGCACTGATCATAGCAGCACAAGAACAGGCACTGAGCACCAGATCCATTGAAGCAGGGGTCTACCGCACTAGACAGGACCCAAGGTGCAGACTGTGCAGAGAGGCCTCAGAGACAGTCCAACACATAGTGGCAGGATGTAAGATGCAGGCAGGAACAGCATACACTGAACGGACCAACCAAGTAGCTGGCACTGTGTACAGGAACATCTGCACAGTGTATGGGCTAGACCCTCCCAAGACCAGATGGGAGATTCCACAGAAGGTCATGGAGAATAACAGGGCTAAGATTCTGTGGGACTTCCAGATCCAGATGGACAGGCGGGTACTGGCCAATCAACCAGACATCGTGGTAATAGACCAGGACCAGAAGACAGTGGTGGTGATAGATGTAGCAGTGCCAAGTGACAGCAACATCAGGAAGGAGTATGAGAAGCTGGAGAAGTACCAGGGCCTGAAGGAGGAACTAGAGCGGATGTGGAAAGTAAAGGCCAAAGTGGTCCCAGTGGTGGTAGGAGCACTCGGGGCTGTGACTCCTAAGCTGGGAGAGTGGCTCCAACAGATCCCAGGAACAACATCAGAGCTCTCTGTCCAGAAGAGTGCAGTGCTAGGAACAGCTAAGATACTGCGCAGAACCCTCAAACTCCCAGGCCTCTGGTAGAGGACCTGAGGCTGAGGAAGACACATACCACCCATAGGGGTGAGAGAGGTCAGTTACCTCAAGCAATTAATGCACAGCAAAATTAAGTATCTTAAAGAAAAATAGGGATGATTAATTGCAGTTTTAGTCACACAGTTAATAATGGAATGCCAATTTAAATTCATAATAAATATTTTTGAACTTTTAGCATTTTTCAAATATATTTATTCCAACTGTAACACGGAATACCAAGTGTACAGTACATCTTACAAATGTAAAATCTTTTTTACATAACTGCATTCAAAACCAAAATGATGTAACCCTTTAGAGACTCCAAGTACACTCAGTCCAACTTCTTGTTCAGCCAATTGCTAAGACGAACAGGTTTGTTTGTATTTATGAGAGACAATGGCGCCTGCTTTTTATTTATAATTCTGACATTCACCTCCTGCAATCTGGTCAGGAGTACTGCTGTGCCTCTTCAATTGCCCATTCCTGGACCTCGACTTGCTTCACTTTTCTAAGGGGCACCCACTCCTGGGGCAGCCCACTCCAGCCCATGGTATGTGTAGAGGAGTTCTCAGTAAGCGGGGGCCACAAACTTAGTGAGGAGTGGAGCTTTATTCTACACAGCTGCGGGCCCAAGAGCCCCAAGAATAGTGTACATTATTCTTATATAATGAATATTACAAAGCATAAACTATTGCTGTATAGCCAATTAAGTTCTGGGTCCCTCCTTTTTGCACCAAGATCTCCCCAATTATAACGAATTCTCTTTAACCTGCTTTATCCCACATACCCTTCAATCATAATTCACCTGCGCCATAGATCTTTGGCCTAGTTCTTGAGCTGACCCAAATGGGCTGACTTTCAGAAATCTGCAGGCAAATCCAAACACCTTCTCTGTCTCCAAGTTTCAGTACACTGTTTCTGAAGCACGGCCCTCTACAGCTTCCTTACCAGCTAGTTGCTTCTACTGGCCCTCTTCCAGGCATGCTAGTAAGACAGAGGAAATGCAGCTCTCCCCCCTCAAGGCCTGCTGAGCTCACCATCTGTGTCTCAACACTGTTAGGCCTCAGCACTCTGTTAGGCCTCAACCCTGGAATTCTTCCACATGTGATTGGCCCCAGGCTGTGGAAGTGCTCTCACTAGCCACGTGGGGGATGGTTCCCCAGTAAGCACCCTGGTCCCCAGATACCATACTGGGAATTTCCATCCAGCAGGGATCAGGACTGTTCCCAGATCACTGCAGGCTCATATACTCTGGTACATCAGTTTAACAAAGAAACTGATATGCAATAAAATTTTGCTCAAAGTTAGGCTTCCATACATTCATCCTTTCTCTAAACTCCACAAGCTTTAGATAAAATGAAAGCTAATTTATTGATCAATTAGTCAGGAGTTCATCACTACCAAATAAAAATATGACACATTCTAAGCCAAAATCACTACTACAGCTATGCTCAGCTCATCACTCAAATTCAGCTCTGATGCTTTCCAGCCTGTCTCTGCCCCTCCATGGGCAGGGCCCATTCCTTACGCAGTTGCTTGCAAATGGGGATGCTTTTTAAGATGGAGTTTCTCCGGAAAAAAGTCCTAAGATAGTTTTAAAGTGTGACTTATTTTCGTTCCCCCGGGGACGGATTAACATACGGGCCAACTGGGCCCATGCCTAGGGCCTCAGCACAATGTGGGGGCACCTCCACTCATCCAGCGCAAGGCTCAAGAGCAGGGGGGCTGTCCTAGAGGCCAGGCTTCACTCTCCTGCCAAGCCTCTGGGTTGGACGGCAGGTCGACCAGCTGTAGCCTGGCTGGTTGACCTGCATGAGTTGTGGGGCCAACTATCATGTGCAGCATGGCCACTAACTCAGCCTTCGGGCTGCACTGGAAGCCAAGCCATGGGCACTAGTCAGCCCCGCCACCCCACATGGCCCACCAGCTGGGCCGCAGCCAGCCTCTGGTCCCAGGCACCCCTGCACCACTGGCCTGCCTGTGCCAGGGACCTAGTCTGGCAGGGAAGGTGGGGCCAGGGTGGGCTGAGGCCAAGAGGGGGGGCCCAACTCTGGCAGGGGCACAGGGGCCCTGCAGCACCTGATCCACCACTGCTTTCTCCACAGACCCCCTCCTGGGATCAGGTGATGCTTTGTATCATGATTTTTCCCTCCTGAGTCAGGGAGCTTAATTTGCACTGCTTTTGTCATGCACGACTTCAGCCTACATTCTGTAAGACAGCTCTGTTTCTCCGCCCCCCACCCCCAATCTCAGACGCAAAATACATAGGAACATGTTTCACATGTGTACACGTGTATGATGCTTCAGGAAGCATGCTACCATAACAGTAACACAGAGCATGTCATAAGCATTGAAAAAAAAGGCCTTGCATGGCCTATTTTGTATTAAAACATACAATTACATTGCTAGAGTTAACAGAAAAGTTACACAGATCATAATCTAGGGGTGCGGTGCATTGCGTGACTACAGTGTCACCTGAAAGTGAGAATGGATGTTTGCACGTCACTGTTGTGGCAGGTATTGCATAGCGTTTATATGCCAGATATGAGAAACATTTCTATACCCCTTAGAATCATATGGCCATAGAAAGTGGAAGGGACCATGAGAGGTCATCGCGTTCATTTCTGAACTCATGGTGGGACCTCGTACCTTTTTAAACCACCCCCTTCATACTTCAATTTGTAGTTATTTTTTTAAAATCTCTTTTTTACAATCCAAATATTTGTAATAAAAATAATAATTAGGGCTCTCAATTAATCACAGTTAATGAATGAAATTAGCTCAAAATATATTAACACTTTTTTTTTTAATTGCACACCAGGGTATCTGACCTCCTGCCTGCCTGCTCTGCTGCTGTTCCTCCCTCTTCTTTCCTAACCACATCAAGTCACCAGAGCCAAGGTGCTCTGGACCGGGGGGGCTGCCTCTCTGCTGCACTGAGTTGGGGTGGGAGGGCGGATGATATAGGTGTTCCCATCCCCCCGTCTCTATACGCATTCCCAGCTGAACAAGGGTTAAGGAATAAGGGGACCCATTCTGTGCTTAAAGAGACAGGTATACTCCAAAACACTTAGGCTACGTTCACATATACACACTTATTTTGATTTAAGTTAAATTGAAATAAGCTAATTTGAAATAAAATCCTTAACTCGATTTTACTTAAATTGAATTAAGAAAAACACCAAATCGATGTAGCAAGTCTGGACACAGGACTTGCTATTTTGATTCAGGAGAGGGGCACCATGGGAGGTGTGGCAACATGGAGAGCCAGGCAGGGGAAAAAAGCCCTCAGGCCAGAGACCCCCCTGCTGGTGGGGCAGTGGAGGAGGGACCATGGGGCACCTCAGCTACCACCCCAGTGGTGTGTCCCTGAGCCAGCTCGCCCCGCAAGGGGGACTTGCTGGCTGCTGCCTGGGTGGTGGATCAGAGAGCTGGCACCCCCCAATACCCCAGCAAGCCAGCTGCTGGCTGGCAGCGGGTGCAAGAGCCGGCTTGTCTGCTTTTCCGGGCTTGCTGGCTGCAGCCCTGGCAGCAGATAGGGGAGCCAGCTTGCCCCACTTTTGGGGCTTGCCGGGTGCCTGCAAGGTGGTTGGGGGGGAGCCAGCGAGCCTGGCTTTTAGAGCTTGCCAGCTGCAGCCCCAGTGACCACTCAGGGAGCCAACTTGCCCCGCTTTCGGGGTTGCTGGCTGCCAGCAGGGTGGTAGGTGGGGGAGCACGCTGACTCCCTCACCCACCTCCCCGCTGGAAGCCGGCAAGCACCAAGAGTGGAGCGAGCCAGCTCCCCAACCAGCTGCCGGGGACTACAGCTGGCATGCCCTGAAAGCAGGGCGAACTGGCTCCTGCACCCACTGCTGGCCAGCAGCCAGCATGCCGGGACAGCGGGGGGGGGGTGCCAGCTCCTGCACTCACCACCCCGCTGGCCCCCTTGCGTGTCCCCTCCCTCCTGGCCAGGTTGCTGATTGGTTCCCTGGCCAGCATGCTGAAGGGGAGTGGGACTTCCTTACAGGGTGCCATGCACCCTGGGGGGAAGGTCATCTGTTGTATCGATATGTGGGTCATATTGATATAACAGAGCCAGATGGGGTTATTTTGAAACCACAGTTTTGAAATAACCTTATTTTGATATATAACGAGGTTTTCCTTATTTCAAAATACGGGAGCTTCTTATTTTTATTTAAGGAAATGCCATCTGGACATAAGCATTTTTAAACTGAAATAATAAGTGTTACTTAGATTTAAAAGCTGTGTGTGGACATGCCCATACGATATGCCACATGCAGGCATTGACTCGAAATAATGCTGGTTATTTTGATTAAAAAATCACTGAGTCCACACCACGTTCCCTTGTATCAAAATGACAGAGCTCCGTCATTTGGTACAAGGAAGTTTATATTGAATCCATAAAACCTGCTTTAAAATCAAAACGGTGCCTAGATTGAAATGGTTGTTTCGATTAGAAGGCTTTGACCTTCCTCCCAGGGTGTATGGCACAGATCCCCTTGTCCCTGCTGCTATCCTGGTGGCAGGGAAAGGATGGGGGCACCCTGCATCCCCACTGCTACGGGGGTAATGGGGAAAGGATTGGGGCACTCTGCATCCCCTCTGCTTCCCCGGCGGCAGGGCAAGGATTGGGAGCATCCTTCATCCCCTTTGCTTCCCTGCTGGCAGGGCAAGGATTGGGGGTGCCCTGCATTCCTGCCGCTTCCCAGGCAACGGGGGAGGGATCGGGGACATCCTGCATCCCTGCCACTTCAAGAGCAATGGAAGGGTTCTCAGCACGCATGCTGAGATCCCTACCCCCACTGCCTGGGTAGCAGCGGGGATGCAAGGCAGCCCCAATCCTTGCCCCACTGACTGGGTAGCGGTGTGGAAGCAGGTCATCTCCCATCATTTCACTGCTGCCTGGGAAGCAGTGGGGATTCAGGGGCGCTCCCACCTGTGCCATGGGGGCTTTCTTCCCCTGCCACTGGCTCTGCCATGGGGCCATGTTGCCATACCTCTCATGTTGCCCGTCTCCAAAATAGAACTAGCAAGTCCTGAGTCAGAACATGCTAGTTCGATTTGGGTTCTTTTTGCCTGGCCTTGTTAAATTGATTCAACTTGAATAAATTTAAGCAGATACGTGTGGACATAGCAATACACGCACACACGCACACACACGCGCGCACACACACACACGTAGACCTTCCCCTAAAACATCAAAAACAGTTCAGTAAATGGTATTCTGCCATTATTTAACTATAAAACTGCAATTAATCATGATCCATTTTTAAATTGTTTGACAGCCCCAATACAAACAGATTTCAAATATAAAAATAAAAATTGTAGACCATACTGTGCTGACCTGCACGTTTCATGAACCAGAAGAAAATAAGTATGTGTAATATATTTTAAAATGTTTTATTCATTGGACTTTTTTATATACATTACAACCACAATATAGTTCACTGTGTTACAGGGTTTTTGTTTTTTTTTCAGCAAATACCTATTTTTATAGGACACATAACTTCAGAACACAGCATCTACTCAGTGTACTTCATTCAATTCCAGGGAAGTAGCCACGTTAGTCTAGTTCAGCGAAACAAACAAGGAATCCTATGGCACTTTCCAAGACTAACAAATGTGATAAATAAATCTATTAGTTTTTAAAAGTGCCACAGAACTCCTTGTTTGTTTCTCATTAAAATGGTTTATTGAATTCTCAAATCATTAAATTGAAACAATTCACTCTGTCTGATATAGATATAGATGCATTAACACACATTGAAACATAGCCTTATCTACAGTACTACAGGGACTTCTTCCAGGATCAGTGGTAACTGTAGCCCAGGTCTTACATCACGCCACTCTTAATGGACATTAGGACAAGGGTGTTTATTCTGGCCTGCCCCGTATTGAGTGGTCTGAGGTTTAAATTCTGCTTATGCTGGAAAATGACTGGTCTGCATCTCCTTTGTAACTGGCACCATGAAATACATCTGAAGAGCAGGGCTGTAACTACGGTGGGGCAAACAGGGAAAGCCCCAGGCACCAAATTTTAGACGGCGCCAAGAAAGGTGCCCTGTCAGGGGACCCATCAGCTGGGGAAGCCAGCCAGCAGGCTGGCAGTGAAAGTGGCCTGAGAGGAAAGCGCTCTGCCGGGGGACCCTGCAGACTGGAGGGGAAGGCGTGACATTGGGGAAGCCGCCTGGCCGGAGGGTCCTGGCAGCAGCAGAGTCCAGATCAGGCTCCCTGCCAACGGCTGGCCCAGATCAGGCCACAGGTGGTGGTTGGGGGTGCGTCTGGGGCTGCTTGCCCCAGGTACCAATCTTTCCAGTTACAGCCCTGATGAAGAGTGATGCCCACATTTGGAAAAGTGGATTCCAAGTGGCAAGCCTTTAGTTGCTCTAGTACAGTAGCTGGAAAGTAGCCATCTTCATTTTTTGCAAAAGAACTGAACTGTTCAAACTCATCTTCAAAACTTGCTTCAGGATCAAATAGATATTTTGCAATTAAAGCCGCATCTATAGAAGAAATCTCAGTGTGCAGCATGTAGTTAAAGTTATTTAGGAAGTTAAAATCCTTATGTATAAATGGATACAAGCTTCCAAATGATTTTGCAGGGACACTTTCAAAATGTCAGTTAGAAAATTAAAAGTTTTACTGTGTGGTATCTGGCGTCTGCAGTTCTGCATTTGTTGTATTCGATTCACATGCCTGTTGTTTACATTTTTTGGGTTCAAGGAGCACAAATGCTCCAATTTCACCAAAACTAATCCTGGAGGTGCCTTAAAAAATCACCCAGTGACTGCAAGAGTTAGACAGTGAGAGCAAGTTTGATCTCATACAAACTGACAGATAGCTATTAAAAAAATCTCCTTTGAGAGCAAAAGGAGGGTACATATTTAAGGGCCTACTAACTCACTGTTCTGTTTGTTGACATGGGCCTTTTAAGTCCATGTTCCAAGGACTATTAAAGCGCTAACCCTCCATATGTTTTCACTTCCCACTCCTTGGCCAGAACCCACAGTGAGGCGAAGGCTGGGTTATCACTCTCAGGTAATGACATAACCTCACCGCCCACAGGTACTTGTATAACCTCACCACATGTTTGTCTTTTTCAAACTCTCTGTACTTGGAAAATACTACAGCTGGGCCTGTGTGGGTGGGGATTACAATTGCGTAACATTGTTTGTACAAAACTCCTTTTTGATGAAGAATACAATTTGGGCAATAGTTAAACTTTTGCAAATTAGTTTGATTTAAAAAGACCCCGTGAACAAATTCCAAATAAATAAATAAATAAAGCCACAACCCTGACAACAGCCAAACAAATAGCCAACAAGCAAACCAAACTTTTTGGTCTGAGATTTTTCAAATAATATATTTTGATTCTTTGGTTCAAAATTAATCTTCCTTGCCACATTTCCTTTTAAATTTATTTTAAAAATACTCAAACATTTTAAAAGGCCCAAAATCAAAACAAACCTTTTCTTTTAGGTTGAATGAAATGTTTTATTTAAGGATATAAAAATAGTCAAACTGGGTCAGACCAATGGTCCATCTAACCTGTTATCCCGTCTTCCACTAGCGGCCAATGTGAGGTGCATCAGAGGGAATGAACAGGACAGGTGATCTTCATCTACCTTCCTCTGTAGCATGGTGCATGACTGAATTGCTGGTGGATTCTCTGTCTTTAAAAAGTCTTTAAATCATGATTTGAGGACTTTAATTTATTAATAAGTTAGAGATTTATTGCAGGTGTGGATGAGCGTGGTTCTATGGCCTGCATTGTGAAGGAGGTCAGACTAGCAGATCCTATTGGTCCATACTGACCTTAAGGTCTATGAGTTTGAGTCTATCCCTTGTCACTCATTCCCAGCTTCTGAGAAACAGAGATTGGGACAAGTCAGAGCATGGTTTTGTATCTCTGCCCTCCTTGCTAATAGCCATTGGTTGACCTATCCTCCATGAATTTATCTAATTTTTTTCTAACATTGTTATAGGCTTGGCTTTTGGTACATCTCCTCGTAAAGAGTTCCATAGGTTGACTGTGTGTTTTATGAAGAAATATTTCCTTTTGTTTTAAACTTGTTTCCTATTAATTTCATTAGGTAACCCCTCGTTCTTGTGAGGAGTAACTAACACTTCCTTGTTTACTTTCTCCAGTCCTGTCATGGTATTATAGATCTCAGTCATATCCCCTCTTAGGCATCTCTTTCCACCAGTGACCCCCATCCCCTGCCTGGCCCCATCTACCCTGCCAGCCTAAGTCCCTGTCATAGGCGGACCAGTGCTGGGGTGGGTGGGGGCCTGGGTCTAGAGGCCAGTCAGTTCCTGGGGGTGGTGCAGATGCAACGGTTGCATGAGGCGTGGCTTCCAGTGTGGCCTGAATGCCGCACCAGAGGCTGTACTGTATGCAGCAGTTGCCCCCACCACCACCACCAGGGGCCGACCAGCCAGGCCGTCGGCGGCCTTCCTTGCCCCTGGGAGCAAAGCAGCTGGCTGAGGGGCAGAGAGCCGAGACTATGGCCTGGCCTATCCTGCCCCTGAGGGCAGGCCATTTGGCCCAGTGGCAAGGCAGGAGCGTGAAGCATGGAGCCTGGCCTCTGGATCGGCCCGCCTCACTCCCCACACCACGCCCAGTGACAGCAGGGTAGAGGGGCCCCCACAATATGATATTTTCTGCCTTATTATCTATCCTTTTCCTAATGATTCCCAATGTTCTGTTAGCTTTTTTGACTGCCACTGCACATTGCATGGATGTTTTCAGAGAACTACCCACAGTGACTCCAAGATCTTTCTCTTGAGTGGCAACAGCTAATTTACACCCCATCATTTGATATGTCTTCTTGGGATCCTGTTTTCCAAAGTGCATTACTTTGTATTTATCAACACTGAATTTGGCTCAAAATACTTTTTATCTACCTTCTGAGTCACTAAATGTTTAGAAATCCCTTTGTTTTTATTCAGTCCAAAACAATTTTAAAAAATTCAGAAATGTTAGTGAACCATAATTTTATTTATTTTCCCAGCTCCACTGGGGATCTGAAGAGGTTTCATGCTTGCCCTGATGGAAGTTTTTTTTCAGTATTTCAGATCCCCATTATGCAGAACCAGGGCAATGGCTGTCCACACTCCTTGAATGGTTTTAAATCTAGAAAGGAGTAAGGTATTAATTTTCAGAATATCTGACTTCTGTTTTCCCAAGCCCCCCAGAAATGACATTTTATTTTGCCTCTGCCATAGCATCTCCCATCAGAATATCCTAAAGCACATGATCAGCATTGGTCAGCTGAGCCTCACGTACCCCTGCCAGGAGAGTCAATACCATTAGCTCCATTTTACTGATGGGTAGAGTGAGGCACAGAGTGGGGCAGAGATATGCGCAAGATCACACAGTGAGTCAATGATGGCACTGAGAAATAAAAACACTTCTCCCAGCTCTTACATCTTTCCTCACAAGACTTCCCTTCCTCTGCTTAGACCCCCAGTGTCCCAACCTTATTGTGTTCCAAGAGCCCATTCAAGACTACCCACTCCTCCAGGAATGAATGAAGCAGTCCGATCTGTCGACCACTTGAGGGTGTTGATCTACACAGGCCGATTCAGGTGTCTTGCAGCTGAGGGTGACCGTGGTGCAGCCCTCTTGCTCTTGCACAGCTGTTCAGCCAAAAGAGGCAAGTGTTATGGACACAAGTAAGCGTGATCTGTGCACTCCTGATCAGGGCAGTGGCACAAAACACCTAGCATAGGCAGCTCCACTCATTCAGGCAGTAGGGGGCTTTTCTACACATAGAGCCAGCTCTGACACATGACATGCAGCAGAGGGCAAAGGGGCACTAAAGGGACTTTCACTGGCATTCCCTGAAAGCAGGACCGACTAGCTGTGGCAAAGAGGAGAAGATTGTACAGGACTCCCCACTTGCAATGTTCCCTCTAATTATTCATAGGCTGTGAACGCAAAAAATTTCCTTGTGTGTGCAAAAGAATTTCTTTGTGGGCACCAATATTAGCACGACTGAATTTTTTTGTGCATATTTTATTTTGCTATGTATGCGGGTTTCATGACCTGTATGCGCGTGCACATGCACACAGCTTAGAGGGAACAGTACTCCCCAGCCATTTTTAACATGTGTGTAACTAAAGTAAATAGAGGGGGGTGTGGCAGGGCCTCCAGAAGCATGACGTACTAGGGCCCTAATTTCTCTTGATGAGCCTGCCTGCAGGCTTGCTAAAGGAATATTACCAGAGGTAGCTGGCTAGCACACTGATGGTGGAATGTGAGATGCAATATTGCCAACATGTGAGATTTCTGTGCAAATGACAGGGCTGGAGCTCATCTCTCATTGACACAAAAGCCTCCAGCCCTGTTGAGAAGTTCACTCTAACAGAAGGCCAGTGGCTCTTCGATCCACTCCGCATTCTCACAGGAAGGGAGTGGGGAGGAGGGAGTAAAGAGCCTGGCTGCTCCAGATGGCTCCTCCCCACTCTCCTTACTGTGGAGCAAGAGGGGGAATTATAAATGGCCAAAATCCGACCTGCATGTAAAGTACTGTTTAAACAAAAGTGAAACCATATTAATGACCTTGTCCTCCAGAAGACCCAGTAGCTGCAAAACCCCCCTAATGCCAGTCCGAGCTGACCAAGGGAAAGGGGAAGTTCAACAGCTGGAAAAGTTTATTTTCCGGACAGATAAGATAAGTAAATCCCAGACGGGTGAGATACATGCTACATCAGTGTAATTTTTGTTAATAAAAAGAGAAGGCAAACACCTGGACAAGTCAGAGGAGTGGTAGGTGAAGAGCTTGCTACGTCGCTGAGGGTCCAGCCAGCCTACGGCACTCCCCGCCTTCCACAAGGGACAGTGCGATACCTTTTGCCTGGCCAGCTAGGGAGGAGATGGTCTGTCACTAGGTTTGGTCAATGGTCCATAGGGTACCAGTTTTTCTCTGATTTAGGTCTTTTCTGGGAGTCACTGGGCTGGAATCTACCTTATCTGTAACTGGGAACCTAATATGGGTTCTTTAAAGTACTAGTCCCTCAGTGTCCCTAGTTGGTTTTAAACAGCTACCTGAACAACTGCTAAAGACCTTCCAGGGGGCAACGTCAAGATGTGGTAAATATTACGAGGTTGTGTTTATGGGTTATGGTGTGTTGTGAAGTTCTGTGTTGTCTCTAACCTTCTCCCACAATTCAAAAAGGGCACCCTAACGTCAGGCTTGTCCTGGTGGCTACGAGCTGGAACCCTTGGAGTCCACACTTGGAAGTCCCGGGTGGTACATTTGCCTTTCACACACAGATTGTGCAACTGCTTTTCTATCATAGAATTAAGTTAGGTTGCAGAGAATATGTTAAGGAATGAATTATACTAACCAGAACTGGGGTAAAATGTTTACTTTGGAGCTAGGTAGCAGGATAGGGATAAGGATAGGTATTGTTATCATATTGTATTTCCTGTTTAGTGGATTATTAGTCTGTACTGGAAAATCTTGCAATGCCTTAGAGAAATAGAATTATTCTGTTATAATTGTGGTGCTTAACGGATTCCTTTTTCGCTTAGTTGATGAGAGTTTATGTATTAAGACTTCACATTTATAGGTAAAGCCCTCCCCCTAGTGGCTATTGTATATAAGTACAATAAAAGTTACGTAAACGGAGATTAAACCTAAAGAGTGATCTGGTCTCTTGACTCTTGACCGGGGGCATTCTTGCAATCACCGGGGAATTTGCTCCGGTACCTCCCTTGACCTTAACACTTTCCTCCCCTGAGCACCTGGTCAGAAAAGGGGCAGAAGAGGGTGAAGAACTTCTGGTAAGCCCCCCCATCTCTCCTCGGAAAGGTGGTGGAAACCCCACCATCACCACCCCCTCTCTGAGGTCTGGGAGTGAGAGGGATGAAGAGCCTGCAGTAGGCCCCAAATCTTCTTACAAAATTTTGGAGAGGGCGTGCAATCTGATTATATAGAAGATTTAATTCAGCTTTTTCATTTCCTGTGGTTGGCAGCACTATGGATGGGAACAGAAAAGGTTTCACTGGGGAGGATTTGGAAGCTATCCCCAGCCCTTGTGGAGTGCTGGACTGACTCTGTAATGAACAGATGGGCTTCTCTCACTACCGCAGAGTCCTGCTACAGGGATACAAACAGGAGCATGGAGAGTGGACGGTTCAGATACAGGCCAGTGCCTCACATGAACACCTCCAATAAGCACCCTTCCCCCCAGGCTGTTGGATCTGGGCAAGGACCTTCTCCATCCCATGATTCATAGCTGTTGGCTCTGAGTCCTCCTCACGCTCCGCTCCCTATTTCCCAGATGGTCCTGGCCCCCTGCCCTTATCTCGCCCCTCCCAGGGGCTGTTTGTGAAGAGCAGTATAAAGGGGCTGACCCAGCAGAGAGCCAAGGTTCAGGGAGCCAGCCGACAAGTCTGCGTCTCTGCCTCCCTCACGCTGCACCATGGGAAAGGACAGGCTGCCTGGTGGTCTGAGCATCTTCCTCTTCCTCCTCTTTTTCCTCCCTGAAGACGCCTCACCCACCACCGAACCGTAAGCTACATGCACAGAGTGGGCTTATGCTTCCTTGTCTTTTCTTTCCTTCATCCCCCTCCCAGCTCTGCCAGGACCCCCAGTCCTGCCTAGCCACGCCTGCTGTTCCAGCCCATGGCTCCCCATACAGATCTAACAGTGCCCTTCACTCAGTTCTGCCCTCCAACCTCCTGCTGTCCCAATTCCTTTGTCTGTGAACAAGAGCTCACACAAATGTTTCTCTTCTCTCCTCTCTTTTAAAGCCAGTTTGCTTCCCTTGGCAGCTGCTGACTGTGCTTGTTCCCAAAGAAAGTCTGACCTAGATTCCTGTCCCTCAGCACAGACCCTGGCAGTGACGGCTGCCGCTGGAACATCCACCTGGGGCACTGCAAACCTGCAGTCTGGCTGCAACCTCTCCTCCATTGAGGGGCTGTGGCCGAGGACAGCCAGGAGCTGGGCTTACTCTGGGTATCCCTTTGGCAGTGTGGACTGACAGAGATTCCTCTGGGGTCCAGCACAGATTAGATCATTTGCCCTCCAGTGGGCACTCCCCTTTCCTGGGTATGGCATCCCTCCTCTGACCTTCACGAGCAGGTGAAATTTACACTGGCCTGATTCAGCAGGGGATGGATCTAGTCCCATAACTCCAGTGTCACATCTCTTAACCCACAGAATGCTCTTTTCTTATGCTAAACAGAGCAGGGACATGATACCTGCTCCAAAGAGTTCACAATCTAGACTTGCCAGAGACTGGCATTGCTAATGCAATTGAGCTAGGGAGTCTGACATTTCAAAAACTGGGTTTCAGTGGAAAGCAGAACACACAGTCAACGTTTTTCATGAAATGGAAATTCCAGAAAATTTTGATTTTGACACACTTAAACTCTTTACCTTAATAATGTCAAAACATTGGTCTTAAATTTCAAATACTTCATTTAATAACATTATATTTAATATGCTATAACAGTCATATTATAATATGAAAAATTAAATAAAAATTCTGCTGTTAGCAAAATGAGAACATTGAAAACATTCATTTTGAGAATTTTCTGTTGGAAATGTTGCCAAATTTGAGACTTTCCCGCAAAATGTCTCCATTGTGATGAAACATCATTTTCCAAAAGAAAATGGTTCCATGTGAATTCTTTTGGCTTGCTCTCTTCTAATCTTAGCATGTAGCTTGCATTGGATCAGACTTATCTTCATCCTACACTTTTAAAGAAAGCCGAGGCCCATCCCGCTGTCCTGTTCATGCTGGAGAAGCAGCAGCCTTTTCTTATTTCATTTCTTCCACTCCTCTCTCTTCATCTGTCTCACAGAGCCCTGGCTTTGGTCCACTCTTGGTCGCTCAATCTAAACCAGAGGTCTCAAAACACATGGCCCGTGGTTCGCATGTGGCTACTAAAGCTATTTCCTGTGGACCACAATGACACTATCATTACCGATATTTGCAATATCATTGTATGGAAAGGTTTCAGTGGTCTGGCCTTCAGGCTAATGTAGCCCTTGTGGTGATTTGGGTTTGAGACCCCTGATCTAAACTAATGGGCGCTATGGCTGAAAGGGCAGAAGAAGAGGACATGAGGGCTAGAAGTAGAGAAGTTGGCACCCAGGGCAAGCAGTCCCAGATGCCCTCTTCTCCATCCCCCACCTGGGGCCCAATCCTGCTCCAGGCATTGGTGAGGAGCTGGACCTGGACACTGCCACTGCTGGATCTCCTCTGGCCAGGTGGCTTTCCCTGCTGCCCTGCCGGCCAGCTTCCCTGCCAGCTGAGTATCCCAGCTGGGCAGTGCAAAGGTGCCCTCTAAAATTCAGTGCATGGGGTTTTGCCCTGCTTGCCCCACTGTAGTTATGTACCTGGAACACATCATGTGGCACAGTTACCAAATCTGTTGAGTCATGTGATGCTTGTAATGCAAATTTTAAGGAAATAGTTCACGTATTTGTGACTATATTGCAGGTCAGCATAAATTTAAATTAATGATTGACAAACACTTCTTCAGGAAGCTCAGCAAAACGTGGCAGCACTTGAAGATAACTGCTGAAAGATCTCTGGGGACAGAGCTCCTAGAGCTTTTGTTAATCATGGAACAAGTCTAATGAAGTGAATGTTAAAAATGTTATTGTCATCAATAGGCTTAGGATCAGGCCCTAGTGAAGAGGGATTTAATCAGAACCAGATTAAAGTTATGTCCTACCTGGCTTTGTCATTCTGAAATCATTTTGAAGCTCCTGTGTCAAAAAGAGCGGTGTACATCCAACCTCACAACAGTGACACTCTGCCATGGTTGCTGGTGTGAGTCAATGGGCTGCAGTCATGGCCGGTGAGATCTCCTTCAGTAGCCCAAATCACTCTACTATAGGAATAGCTGGAAAAGTGAACACCAAGGCAGTCGAAATCCTCGTTAACATTTGAACATAGTGAGCACTTTTCATCCAAGATCTCCTTGCACATTCAAGGGATTATGAGCAGCATCTGCAGCATTTTGCATTTTATAAATGGGGAAACTGAGGCACAGAGAGTTGCAGCAACTTCTCCAAGAGCACTAAGTATGTCACTGACAGGCCCAGGAAAAGCAATGAGTTCTCTGGCCAAAGCCCTGTACACCAAACCAGCCTGCCCCTTCAGCATGATGGCCATTCCCTATTTCCAGATGTTAGTGGGCAAAGCCATCTGTACATTTGTATCTCTCCATTATTGAGGACAGCAGCTGACACACCTAGCCAGACAGCTACAGACCAGCTCAGATTAAACCCCCTGATCTATGCACTATGTGAATTACCTCTCAAGCTGTGTGGAGGTACAACAAGCATTTTACAGGATACCCGTCCTCCTTGTACAAATAGTATTCTGAGCCTCTGGAAGGGACTGTGGAATGCACGGTAATCTATTAACAGCTGGGAACTTTTCAAGCCATTTCCTCTCCCTGCTGCGAGTCTGAACAAACAGCCCTTGTACAGCAATCACTGTTCATACAGAAATAGTTCCTTTGCTTCAGGTAGTGGTGAGGTTCCCGGCTGATTGAGCAGACAGGCTAATATATTATAAAAATATAAGGAAATTCACCATCATGTATGTGTAAATTGCAGTTCAGATGGCAGCTAGAGGATTAGGCTGTCACATTGGTCCATTCCCTTTCATCAGCACCTTCTCCCTCACCCATCCCAACCTCTCTGACCTGAGCCCTTCTCCTTCCCAGACAATACATGGTGCTAGTGCCCTTTCTGCTCCACACCAAGGTTCCCGAAAGGGTCTGTATCCAGCTGACCCACCTGAACGAAACTGTGACACTGAGTGCCACATTGGAATTTGCAGGGGAGAACAGGACACTCATTGAAGATGTTGTGTCGGAGAAGGACGTGTTCAAGTGTGTCCCGATCTTGGTGAGTCTCTGACAACTCTGGCTTTGTTACCTGGGTCTGTATGGCTATGTCAAGACACACATTGTAAAATTGATTCAAGTTGGATCAATTTAAGGTGAATCAATATAAAAGTCATTATATCGATTCAAGCTAAATCAACTTAACAGGTCCAGACAAAAAAAACAACAAATTGAACTAGCATGTCCGGTCACAGGACTTGCTTGTTCAATTTTAGGAGAAGGGCACCCTGGGAGGTGTGACAGCAGGGCCCCCTGGCAGGGCCATGTTGCCACCCAGTCCCCTGCCTGGATCTCCCTAGGAGAGCCAGTGGCAGGGGGAAAAAAGCCCCCAGGCAGGGATCTCCCTGCCTCCAGCACTCCTGCTGTTTGCAGGGCAGTGGCAAGGATCCTGGGACACCCACATCCCCTGCTGCTGGCTGGGCAGCAAGGGCAGGGATTGTGGGGCACCCACATCTGCCGCTGCTTCCAGGATGGAGGGGGCAGGGATCCCCCGTGCCTGGCATCCCCCGCTGCTTGCGGGGTGGCAGGGGCAGGGGGTGTGTTCCCTGCACCCACCATCCCCTGCCACTTGCAAGCAGCAGGGGATGCGGGTGCCCCGTGATCACTGTCCCTGCCACCCTCCAAACAGCAGGGGATGTGGGTGCAGGAGGATCGCTGGCCCTGCCGCCCTGCAAGCGGCAGGAGATGCAGACCAGGGGCATCACTGCTCTTGTTCCTTGCTGGGAGTGCGGCCTTCCCCTACGTTCCCAGCAGGTGCCGGGGACTCAGGGCTCCCTTTCCCTGCTGCCTGGCAAGTGGCGGGGGATGCCAGGCACCTGGGGCTCCATTCCCCTGCCCTCCCTGTGTCCACCCGTCCTGGCCAGGGTGCTGGGGTTATGTCTTCCTTCCAGGGTGGCATGCACTCTGGGAGGAAGGTCAAACCTTTGCCTCGAAACAATATTGTTTTGAAACAAGGTGTCTGAACGGCGTTCTTGCAAACCAACCATTTGATTCAAGCAAATTCAATTTAAAAGGAGGTTTTATTGATTCAATCTAAGTTTCCTTGAATCTGAATGATGAAGCTCGTCATTTTGATTCAAGAAAATGTTGTGTGGACCTAAACTCTGTTATATCGAAATAGCCAGCATTATTTTGATCTAAAAGCTGCATGTGGACATAGCTTATGATACTGACAGCCCAGAACAAGCCCTGAAATGCCTCGTAACATCAGGAAGCACAAGGAGAGGACATCTCAGGTAGGAGATGTTCAAGGAAAGCCCTGGACCCTATGTCCAGTGCTGTTGTGGAGTCATGAGAAGTGCTCTCCAAGCAGTGTGGACTTCAGGGCCCCCACACGGTGCTATGGTATGCTGTGGTACAGGCTGAGCTGTGAATTAACGTATTGAGGTATTTTTCTCTTTGAGTCTGTGCTGCCCTTACAGCTACAGACTGGCATCCCATTTCTCAGGGGTTCCACAAGCCTCAGAGGGAGAGTGGAAGGAGACTCCTAGAAGACGAAGGTTCGAGAAATTCCCAGAGAAAATTAATGTCCGTCTTGTGCCACCTTCTGTGGCCAGTTCAGGACTGTGCCCTGCACCATTGAGGCTGGCTGTGGGAGGATAATAGAAGAAAATAGATGAGTACAGAAAGAATTAGTCAACTGTAGCTTCCCATTTTGATACATGGCTGGTATTCCAAGCTGAGGGAACACGCTCAGAGTCCATAGATCTCTGTGAGGCAGGAGAGTAAGGGAAGGGAAATTACTCCAAATCTTGGACATGGAAGCATTAGGGGTGAAGGGCAGAAGGAAAAGCTGAGGCTGAGGCACTGGGGGAAGTTCTTCATATAATAGCTAAGACTCCTGATGTGAGGGGAGGGGTAGCAAAGAAGAGAAACCTCTGGAGAAGGTGGTGGAGGCCCCATTACTGCAGATTCCAGCTGCATAGAACAAATGTTGGTGGGGCTAGAGGAAAAGAGTCCAGAACAAAGCAGGGTGAGGTCAGACTGGAAAATCCTGGCTTTCTTTCCCCAGGCCTCACAGTTTCTTGTTCTGACAAGTCAATGGTGCCTTCAAGGCTGGATTCCCTATAAAACCCTGGCCAGTGAAGGCTCCGTGCATAGGGGCAAGTCTCTATGTCAGCTGCACTTCTACTGTTTTCCAGGTTCCCATGTCCAGTAGCCAGACACTAGCATTTCTCACGGTGCTGGTGAAGGGGCCGACACTGACATTCAGAAGCCGGAAATCAGTGCTGGTCAAGAAATCAGAGAGCTTGGTCTTTGTTCAGACAGATAAAGCCATCTACAAACCGGGACAAACAGGTACAGGGAATGGGGTGCACAATTACATACAGAGTAGGAAATCCTCCTTGCCTCCTCAGAGACCCCACAACTCATCACTGAGTTAGTAAGTTGGCAGTAAACCTGCCTTCCTTTCATCTCTCTAACAGTCATAGACCTGGGGAGTGCGATGTGTACATCATCCCTGCCCTATGTCCACCAGTCACTACAACAGGGGCAGGCCATACAAAGCCCTTGCCTCAATGACTGAGGGTCACTGATAAAGCAGCTGCCACTTTAACAATGAAAATCTCTCTTTTCCATCACACCCTTTGCAGTTCTGTTTCGGATCGTCTCTTTGGACAAAGGCTTCCATCCTGTGAATGAGAAGGTGGGTCTGGTCGCTTTGCAGTGTCCATGGCTGACTTGGAAGTCCTTGTGAATCCTGAGGACTGTATTTCTATTAACAACCATCTAAAGCTGTAAAAACAACTCTGTAAAGCAAGTGAATTTTTACTGCCCACATCTTTTTCTGAAGGTGTGTCTTATGGCCATATATGGCCTATAGGCCTTGTTCTGTGAACAGGTAATAGATATAGAATCATAGGGTTAGAGGGGACCTCATGAGGTCATCTAGTCCAACCTCCTGCAAAAAAGCAGGACCACTCTCAGTAAATCATCCCAGCCAGGGTTTTGTCTACCCAAGCCTTAAATATTTTCAAAGATGGAGATTCCAGCACCTCCCTAGGTAACCCATTCCAATGCTTCACCACTCTCCTAGTAAGAAAGTTTTTCATAAAATACAACCTCGACCTCCCCAGCTGTAACTTGAGCTTCTTCTTTAGAATCCAGGGTTGAGGCCCGGGCAGTTCAATCTGAGTTCTGTGACTTTGGCTGTTGCCATGAGTTTTTAATGGCCACCATGTGCAATGGAGTGACAAACCTTACATCAGTGGGGGGCATAAACTTGCTGTAACGTGGAACCTGGCAATGATTTTTAGGGTCACTGTTCAGAGACTAAATCACTCTGAAGTAGATTTATGGATAGCTACAAATAAACCCAATAATCCTGTCTCTCAAATGGGACTGATGTTCCCTCTTTTCGTAAGCTGTATGCACAAAAAATTTCTTTTGTGCAAATTTTCAGAACCAAAGTCCAAATTTGTGCACACTCCATTAGCACTGTAGATTTGTTTTTGCACTCTTGATTTTGTTGTGTGCACAGGTTTCATCATCTGTGTGCATTTGCACATGCATACAGCTTAGAGGGAATGTGGGAAGGGACACTCTCCTCCAAGCATCCTGGCTACACAGGAGATTATGGGATTCCCTCCTGTCTGCTTCCT
Source organism: Podocnemis expansa (assembly GCA_007922195.1). Classification (NCBI taxonomy): domain Eukaryota; kingdom Metazoa; phylum Chordata; order Testudines; family Podocnemididae; genus Podocnemis; species Podocnemis expansa. Next base: position 10,128 of record ML682274.1, on the reverse strand, counting down.
GTCTCTGCCATGACATCTGATCATGTAAGCCTGGCACGTGCGGAAAAATCCCGAGAGTAACCAAAGTTGAAGTAGGATGATCCTTGCTCTGAGATGTTGAGCCATATTCCAATCTCATTTGTTCCATTGTCACCCTTGAACAACTCCATTGATGTTATGGAGACTGAAGTTGATGTGAAATTCTACATTGATGGGTACAGTAATGCCATGGACACCAGTTTTTTTGGTGCCAAATTTGGCCCATGAAACTAAGCTGATTCTGAGATCATCTTGACAAAAATTTTCAGGAGGATGTTTATCTTTCCCTAGATCAGGAAATGGAAATTGTCATGTTAAGATCATCTTGCCAGATGTCAGCAAATTGGAAGAAGTCCAAGGGGGAGCCAAAAAAAAGGGGGGGTTTTGAGAAGCTGATTTATGAGGGAAGGTTGAAGGAATGGGCATGTTTAGTCTATAGAGGAAAATGCTGAGGGTGGGATATGAGATATGTGAAATGTTGTATAAAGAGGGCAACAATCAATTGTCCTCCGCATCCAAAAAATGATTGCAGCAAGGGCGATTTAGCCTAGACAGGAGGAAAATGTTTCTAACTCTAAGAATAGTTATACACTGGATCAGGTTATCAGGTGGTATTGTGAAATCCCTGTCACTGGAAGTTTGTAAAACCAGATTAGATGAACACCTGTGAGGGGTGATCTAGGTTTACTACAATGGCATAACTATGGGTGAATCTGGGTGGGCCATGGTCCTTCCACTTTCAAAGCAGGCCTACCTGATCCTTTGCTTCTGCTGGCCGTGCTGCGTTTCAGTTTGGAGCATTAGGCAGCTTTTCACAGGTTGCTACCCAAACTTATTGCTTCTGACCACCGGGCCAAGAACAGGAAGCTAGGGAAATTGACCGGGATAACTGCAGTGTTTGCAGCTTTCTGAACTGCCTGGTTCCAGTCACACGGCTACTACACTGGGTAAAGCAGAATGGCGAGAAGGAGAGCAGCCCACAGTGATGGTAGGTCACGTTAGGGACTGCTTAAAGAAGTTAGATGTGCACAAGCCTATGGGGCCAGATGAACTGCATCTGAGGGCGCTGAGGGAGTTGGCCAATGTGATTGCAGAGCCACTGGCCATTATCTTTGAATACTCGTGGTGAATGGGGGAGCTCCCAGACGACTGGAAGAAAGTAAATATAGTACCTATCTTTAAGAAAGGGAAAAAAGGAGGATCTGGGGAACTACAGACCAGTCAGTGTCACCTCAATCCCTGGTAAAATCATGGAGCAGGTCCTCAAAGAGTCCATCTTGAAACACTTTCAGGAAAATAGATGGATCAGCGGCAGTCAGCATGGATTCACCAAGGTCAACTTGTGCATGACCAGCCTGATTGCCTTCTCTGATGAGAAGACTGGATTTGTGGATGGAGGAATAGCTGTTGACGTGATATTCCTCAACTTTAGCAGGGATTTTGATATGGTTTCCCACAGCATTCTCGTCAGCAAGTTAAAGAAGTGTGGGTGGGATGAGTGGACTGTAAGTTAGATAGAAAACTGGCTAGACCAATGGGCTCAGTGGGTAGGAATCAATGGCTCAATGTCTAGTTGACAACTAGTAACGAGTGGAGTGGCCCCGGTGTCAGTCCTGGGGCCCATTCTATTCAACATCCTCATTAACAATCTTGATGATGGGATAGATTGCATGCTCAGTAAGTTCAAGATGACACCAAGCTGGGGGGAATTGTGGACACGCTTGTGGACACTAGTTGTGGAGGGCAGGGACAGGATTCAGGGAGACTGAGACAAAGTGGAGTGGTGGGCCAAAAGAAATCTCATGAGGTTCAACAAGGACAAGTGCAAAGTTCTGCACTTAGGATGGAAAAACCCCATGCACTGCTACAAGCTGGGGGCCGATCAGCTAAGCAGCAGTTCTCTAGAAAAGGACCCTGGTGTTATGGTGGATGGGAAGCTGGATATGAGTCAACAGTGTGCACTGGTAGCCAAAAAAGCTAATGGCATATTGGGCCGTATCAGTAGGACCATTGCAAGCAGATCAAGGGATGTGATTATTCCCCTCTATTTGGGACTGATGAGGCTGCATCTGGAATACTGATTAGGGGGCTGGGGCACATGACTTATGAGGAGAGACTGAAGGAACTAGGCTTATTTATCCTGCAGAAGAGAAGACTGAGGGGGGATTTGATAGCAACCTTCAACTACTTGAAGGGGTGCTCCAGAGAGGAGGGAGTTTGGCTATACTCAGTAGTAACATAGGATAGAACGAGGAGCAATGGTTTCAAGTTGCAGCTGGGGAGGTTGAGGCTGGATGTTAGGAAAAGCTTTCTTACTAGGAGAGTGTGAAGCATTGGAATGGGCTGCCTAGGGAGGTGGAGGACTCTCCGTTTTTGGAGATATTTAAGGTCTAGTTAGACAATACACTGGTTGGGATGATTTAGTGAAAGTGATCTTGCTTTTAGCAGGGGGTTGGACTAGATGACCTCATGAGGTCCCTTCCAACCCTATGATTCTGTGATTCTATGACAAGAATTAAGAAGCTGCACATGTCCACTGGAATAAGTCTCAGGGCCTGCCAGAATATCTTTTCTGAATAAGCCCCTGGTTAACTGTGACTGACATCAGTACAGGGAATGAATTAGATGACCTCTTAAAGTCCCTGCCAGCCCTACAATTTTATGATTTTATTATTCTATCCCATATAGTAAATGGCTTGCAGCTGGTAAGACTAAGAACCTCCATCCATCTTCTGTGTTACATTTTAAAAGTCATCCTCTTCAATTTGTGGCATCCTTACGGGTGCTCTAAATATTTCTAAAAAGACTTTGGGGCAGGGTGATTGGACAGCAGGGCAGTCAAACTTCCAGGGCCAAAGGTGGTCATCATTTTGATGGTAAAGGAGCACACCAGTGTAGCAGGGAGGTGCTAATCACAAAGAAATGTAACACACTGCCAGAGAAGTTAGTGCTCTGAACAGAATTGCAAAGAATAAGTGTCAGAAAAGACACCACTGGTTTCCACAGGCAGAGTGAGACTGGAATGAGGGACTTTTCTTTTCCATTTGATACTTGCAGTGCTGACATTAGGTATATCCTAAGGGCCGATTTCCCCACTCTGGTGGCATCATTTACACCAGAGCAAAGTGGGCTTAAAATGTGACCAGATGGGAATGGTAGCTGTGTGCTCCACTTTCTACTGGTGTAGATGACAGCCTCAGGGGTGGGCCAGTGGTTAGCCAGGCTATAAGGAGATCACTTCTGTTTAGCGAGTAAGGCATTTGACTGGTCCTCAAGACGCATATGTTTGGCTCTGTCTGACCGTCCTGCACATCATACACATTGATCTAGCTGGCCCTCCTCCTGCAACCTCACTGCCAATCTGTGCCTGTAGCAGGCTCCATGGGCATCCCAGCCCTGTCCCCACATGATGCTGCAGCATAGGACAAAGAAGTATTCAGTTGCCATCTGAAAGCCCTGGAAACTGGAAAGTTTCCAAATGGCTGCATGCTCAGCATCACATTTCCAAAGTGCTTCAGTGACCTAGAAATGTAAGTCCCATTTTCTGAAATGACTTGGGCACTTTGGCCAGTTTTTCAAAGGGATTTAGGTGCCTAAAGATGGAGGTAGGTGCCCAGTGGGATTTTCAAAGCACAAAGACTGGTTAGGACCCTGAATCCCATTGACTGTGATGGGATCTAGGTACTGGAAACTCTCCAGATGTCTTTCTGCATTTTTAGGCACTGAAACACTTTTGCAAATCTGACCCTGAGTCTCATTGAAAGTCATTGGATCTCGGGCCTCTGGGCCACAGAACCTCCAACCTATGTAGGTGCCTGACTCCCATTCAAATCAATGGGACTTAGACACCTAAACCTGTGGCGGAACTGGGCCGAAGCACCTAAATCACTTTTCAAAGTGATGCCTAAGTCACTTCAGTGATTTTGAAAATTTTACCCTGAATCCTCTAAATGCAAACTGAAGTGTTTAATTTCAGATCTGTGTTAAAGTGACAGCTACAGGCTTTAAGGAAAAGGACCCTGTGAAGTTTCTCATTAAGAACTAGAGAGCAAGGGGAGAGGGAAATGCAGAGGAGAGATACAGAAGTCCACTGCAAACCTTGAAATGAGATCTGTGCACATCTGCCTGTATTCCTAACTGTGCTTCTCCCTGTTTTCTCCACAGTTTCCATTGGTCTTCATCCAGGTAAGTGGGCTCAGTGATTTCTGTTTCCTCAGGCGCGAGCTGTCTTCTTCTGGGACAGCTGTGGGGTAACTCCTGGGATCCGTACCAGAGTACATGATGTCATGTTTGATTTTGTGAGTGTTTAGTGTGACTGCTAGCATGTTTAGAGCAAGTAAGTGAGGGTAAGTCTGTGTGAGAGAGTCCTGCATTCATCCCACCCATCCCTGGATGCTGCACTTCTAGCACCACAGCTTGCATCACCCCAGAGATTTCAGTCCTCTGCTGCACTATAACACTGGAACATTGCCCGCCAAGGGGGAAAATGGACCTGTGGCTTTTTTCTGCTTCTTTAGGTTGTTTTAAGAAGCCAGAAGAAGTCTTTTATGAAAGTAGCCCTGCTCTGCACAGATTTCTTATGGGTTTAACTGTGTCAGTCAGGGTGCAATTTTACACCAGAAGAGTTATACTGGTACAGCTGGTAGTGTGCCATGGTTATACCAGCCCAAAGGTGCTTTCCCATACAGGTATAACCCAGACTGCTCAAAGGCCACTTTATCCTCAGGGCTGGTCCATCCATAGAGTCAACCTAGGGCAGTCACCTAGGGTGCCAACAATTAGGGGGCACTACAGGGCTGGGCTGGAGCCAGCAAGCCCATCTTGCCCTGCTCTACATATAGCCTAGAAGGGAGCACTGCAGGAAGCTGTGGGTCAGCTGGCGGGCTCTGCTCTAGGTAAATGCGGAGGGTTGGGGGGTGGATGTGTTTGTCTAGGCCAGGAAGCAGCGCTGCCACCAGCATCTGTCTGCGGTGGGAATCTGGCCATGGCCGGGAGAGTGGTGCTGCCCAGAGCCCTAGAGCTCTGTTTCAGTGCCCCATGCAATTAGTGGTGCTTGGGGTGGCGCCACAAAACGCGCCTTTTAATAGAGCAGCTCTATTGAGCCACTCCGGCACACCTGGTACAAAGCCCCATTCGCCCCACAATAATTATGGCTCTGTTGCTTCCCCCAGCATCCAGATGCAGGCGAGGATCCAGCCCCGGTCAGGGGAGTGCTGCTGCTGCTGTGATTCAGCCAGGAAGCCCACCACTCCCACCACCTGGCCATACTTGGGGGGGGGGTACTAGGAGGAGTGAAAGGGAGGGCCCATCATCTGGCCCATCCCAGGCCAAAACTCTCAGGCACCTAGGGCACCAAAAAACCTTCAGTGAACCCCATTTGTCCTGCTACAACTGTGTCTTTTTCTGGGGGTTGGGGTTTGAACTGTCATCACTATACCGGTATAGCTAATGCAGCACAGCTTTTATGTGTAGACAGGCGCTTAAGTGTTTTAATTCTGCTTCTGTTGCCGTTAGAACTTTAGCTCTTCTCCAACTCATTAGTCTCTGTGGGCAGAAGAGAACAGGGAAAGTGACAGCAAGAAAAGAATCCAGGGAGGCAATGCTGAACACCTGAAAGGGAATCGTTAGAACTCTTTTAAATTATTTGGAGTTGTTTGGTTAGTTTTTGTGAACAGCTATTTAATTCCAATGATTAATAAGAAGTTGGAACAAAGGCTGTCTCTGTTGACACATTGTGTCCTAGATAGACAATGGTGCTGGGACTCAGGAGACCTGTTTTTTTCCCTCTAACTGTACCACCCCCTACTGGTCACTTTAGGGAGTGAGTTCACTTGTTTTTACCTCAGTTTCCCCACATGTGAAAAAGAAAAACTATGCTTTTTAAAGCATGTTGAAATCTATGGAACGTGCTAGGCTTTCTTGTTTTTATAACTTCCTCTCTTTCTGTTAAGAAGGGGCAGATCACACTAAACACATCTGAATTCTGATGGAAAACCAGGGGAGAGCAGACATAGCTAGTTCATTCTTGCTAGTTCTGAGCTTAAAACAAGAAGCAGGGGGAAGGAAAACACCTTAAAAAGCATTCAGGCCTCCTCTATAAATCCATAATGATGGCAAAGGTGGCACAAGTCCAATTTTAAGAATCTTTGGAAACCTCCTTTGAATCCTGTGCTCATTTCATCCCCTGCCCTGCCTCGCCCTGGGCTACCCATTTGTCACTTGACTTAAATGTGGAGCCATTTCTCAGACACCACAATAGTGCAGTCGGAGATGCCAGCTGTAGTCCTTTAACCCACTGCACCTGCATTGTCCCTTTGTGTGGACTCTTGGAAATAGGGCCTGCTCTCCACCTCCTCCATGGCTGGTAGCCCATAATGTCACTCACATCCCCTGTGTTACCTGTCTCAGGGGTAAAGTCTGATTGAAGTACATCTGCTGGCTGAGCAATCAGTCAGTCACCTGGGACTATCTAAAATAAACAGAATTTTGATGGTAGCCAAGATACAGGGGAGAAAACAAACAGGAAAGGAAAGAGTGTGAACACTAACCATGATACTGAGTGGTCTGCAGAGGGCACATCAAACTGTCTATCACTTTTAGTTTCACCTCTGCTGGTTTGTACTAGAGATGAGCCTGAACTGTAGAATTTAGAAGATTAGGATCTGGCCTGGTCAGACCTGATTTGGTGGATTGGCTTGGCCTATTAATAATCAATTTGTAATGAACAATATTTCACTTTCACAGATATGAGATTTCAGAGCCAGCCTCTGGACCTGGCATCACACTTGTCTAAAACCATGCTTAGGCCCTGATCTGATGTATTCAGATTGTCCCCTGCATCCTTCACCCCCATCCATGTGGGGCTCCTGCACATTGAGTAACAGCCTAAACAACAACACATTCAAGACCAAATTAGCCCTTCCATTACCCATGGCTTTCCACATATGTGTGCAGGGAAGGTTTTCTCTGCCCCCTCAAATAACTTCAGTACTTCAGTCGTAAGCCAGGCCAGCTGCTAGTTCCCACACTGCAGCATAACTTTAAGACTCCCAGACACAAAGAAACCCATCCAGATCTCTGCCTTGATCTCTTTGTTTCCCTCCCATCCTGCTCCCCACCTCATGGGCTGTGGGCTTTGATCTGGTGGGAAGACAATGGAATAGGTTTGGTGCTGATATCTGGTCCTTATTTTGAAATAAGTTAATTCAAATTAAGAAAATGTTAATTCGAATTAAGGGAAAGCCTGCTTTCAAAACAGATGTTATTTCAAAATGGTTATTTTGAAATAAGGCCATTTGGACTTGTTTCAAAACAGTTGTTTCGAAACAATGGTGATGTTTCGAAACAACATGTCCAAACAGCGTTATTTCAAAATAACAATTTCAAAATAACAGCCGTTTCTAAATGAATGGGGTTTAAGCTGTTTCGAAATGACGGTTCTTATTTCAAAATAACAGAGCCTGTCATTTCGAAATAAGAAAACGTCATGTGGACATTCAGTTTTTTATTTTGAAACAACCAGTGTTGTTTCGAAATAAAAAACTCGCGTGGACATACCCTTAGTTTGTTAGTCTTTCAAAGCACTACTGGACTCCTTGTTTATTTTACGGAACTAGACTAACACTGCTACCCCCTTGGAACTTGTCATTAAGGACTCTAGTCATTACAAACCCATACAGGCTCCTGTGAATATCCAGGGCTGGCCACCAGGTGTCCTTCCCTCAGCTACAGGGTAGGATGGTGTATCTCGTGTTTGTCTGCCAAATATTAAACTGCAACTGCTGTGCTCTGCAGCCTCATGCCATGTAGTCAGCAAATGAAGAGTTATCATCCTATCTTCCAAGTTTGTGCTCTCCTCACTTCTAGGATCCACAGAGGAACCGTGTGTACCAGTGGCGAGAAGTGGAGTTAAGCGGGGGCCTCACCCAGCTCTCCTTCCCCATCACGTCTGAGCCCATCCAAGGCCTGTACAAAGTGGTGGTGTGGAAGGAGTCAGGGACCAAAGTAGAGCACTCCTTTACTGTGGAGGAATATGGTAAGGAAGAACCCCACTCATGCTGGGGAAGGGGCTGTTGGAAGCAGATACAGCAGTCAGGGATCCATTCCATGCAGAAAATGCAGTTTAGGGTTGCCTGCAGTGTATTTGAGGAATTGTCCAGGAAAACACAGATGCTTTAGGGGCTCAGGATCCCCAGCAAGGGTCTCATTTGTAGCTCTTGCAATAGGACTCAATCACTCATGGCACCAACACCACCATCAAACTATCAAAATAAATGAAAACACTTTGGCTAGAGACCCAGCATGGAAAACTTAAGCCCAAAGGAAAATTTTTTGGAAGATCTGTGAGGAAAGGATAATGGGGCCAGCCAGGCTGATGGATTCTCGAAGAACCCATTTTACAACATTAATGATAGTAGGCAAGTGGAGCAAAGAGGAGGGGAGGAGGGTTCGCGGCATCTTTCTCTGCGGTTCCACAGTCCTTGGGCCAGATCCTCAGCTAGAGTAAACTGGGACAGCAGCCCTGATGGTCGGGGAGCTGTGGTGACTGCTAGCGGGCCAAAGATCTGGCCCTATGCATTGAGGTGGGGGGGACGGAAGAGGTTGTGGCTGTCACTCAGTGGTGAGGTGACAGTGATGTGCACTAGCTCCCGCCACTCTGCTCAGCCTCTGGTCCTTCTCTCCCTCAGTGCTGCCCAAGTATGAGGTGCTGGTGAAGGTCCCCAAGGTAATCACCATCCAGGAGGAGAAGCTGAAAGTGTCGGTCTGTGGTCTGTGAGTAGCAGGGTTTGAGTTACTGATATTTGTGCTTGTCCATTGTTACCATCCCGCTGCTAGCACAGAAGCCAGAACTGGAGGGGCCTTTTGGGTCACATCTCCATGGGTCCCAGGCACAAGTGTTCCCAACTGTCCAGTCTGCACCCAGCCCTAGCTTTACACAGCCCAAGAAATGGGGCTCTTCCCCCTGCACCAGGAAATGATGCCTCAGCCTCCTACATCTCACTGTCAGAAAGGTTCTCTCCATTACTGAACACAAGCTACTTTCTAAATCTCATTCCAATTCCTTCCTTTCTGGTAAGACTCCCCAGTGCCTCTCTAAATAATCCCAGGCCCCCAGATGACATCTCCTTCAGGCATCTGTAGACAAAAATTAACTCTCCTTTCTGTTAGATATTCCGTAACCAGACACCAAAGATTTAATTCTTTCATTACCTCCTCCTAAATCCTTCCCTCCAGCTCCCTGGTCGCATTTCTGTTCTCTGAATGCCCTCCACTTTGTCTGTGGCTGACAAAGAGGTGCCTAGTGCTGAAAACAGTGCTCCAGAGATGTCATGTAGCCATACTCTCTATATACAGTGCTAGTGAGGCACCAGCAGGAAGACAGTGTTCGGCTCTGAGGAAATTGCACCTGTAGTCCTGTCCACAGGGCTGAGCTCCTCTGCATCAGAGCCTATGTCTACACTTAGAGTTTCAGTTTGAATTCCTGAATTCGAATTAGTCAATTTGCACTAATAATTATTAATTTGAATTCAGTCAATTTGAATTGACATGGTCACACTAGATAATCCAATTTGAATTGGCATGTCCATGGACTTGCTAATTCGAATTTGGTAGGGGGCGCTATTGTATAGGGAAAAATCAAGCTGTGACTAATTCTAACTAACAGTGAATTCAAATTGACATGGCCATACTGGGTCAATTCGAATTCCTCAGTTCGAATTGAGCTTGACTTCAAAATCAAACGAGGTTTGACCAATTCAAAGTCAGCTTTCATCAATTTGAACTGACAAGTTCCTCAGTTTGAATTGAGGAAAGCCAGTGTGTCCATGCACTTAATAGAATTTGAAATGATGGCAATCAATCTGAATTCAGTTCTAAGTGTAGACATACCCAGAAAGATATGGCCAGATTGGAGGGAGCTAGGAGGACGGAAACTCAACTCATTAATGAGCAGAAGAACCTCACTACCGGACAACATCTCCTAGTGGGGGAGGCCAGCTGAATAATGGAATAATCTCCAGAAATGACTGAAACCCTATCACCTGAGTCACTGAAAAACAGAGCCAGATGAAGCTTCAGAGAATAGACATTAGGAAACCAACAACAGAGAGA